>JBBGZY010000894.1:1380000-1827500 GCA_037952925.1 Lithobates clamitans | reverse complement strand
TGGCATCAAGCCATCTACTACAACCAAGTAGCTTCTAATGCCGTGTACACACGGTCGGATTTTCCGACAACAAATGTTCGATGGGAGCTTGTTGCCGGAAATTCCGACCATGTGTAGGCTCCATCAAACATTTTCCGTCGGAATTTCCAACAAACAAAATTTGAGATCTGGATCTCAAATTTTCCGACAACAAAATCCGTTGTTGGAAATTCCAACCGTGTGTACACAATTCCAACGCACAAAATTCCATGCATGCTCGGAATCAAGTAGAAGAGCTGCACTGGCTATTGAACTTCAATTTTCTTGGCTCATCGTACGTCACCGCATTCTTGACGTTCGGAATTTCCGACAAGATTTGTGTGACCGTGTGTATGCAAGACAAGTTTGAGCCAACATCCGTCGAAAAAAAACATGGATTTTGTTGTCGGAATGTGAGATCGTGTGTACGCGGCATAAGAGTGTCAGCTATTGGAAATTATCTCAAAAGCTTCACCTTCCATGGTACCTGACCCCAAGTCCAAATGCACAAATTTTCAAATATAGATGATGACACTTGTTGGCGAGTTTGCTCACACAAGGGCTCCTTGATACATAATCTTTGGGAATGCCTTCATATCCCCCCCTTCTGGAAAAAACTATTTTCATTCATATCAGACCTAACAGGTATTATACTAAAATAGGGTTGCACTGATACCAATACTAGTATCGGTAACAGGACTGATACCGAGCATTTGCGTGAGTACTTGTACTCGCAAAAAAATGCTCCCGATTTCTAATCCGATACCTGGGAGAGGCGATGCAACCTGAAGTCAGTTGTCAGTTGAACATCCCGATGCCCATCTTGGCACACCCTGCACTCGGCCGCAGTAAGCCAGTAGCAGACATCTTGTTACACCCAGCCCATATAATTTGGGCTGGGTGTGACAAGATGTCCGCTGCTGCTTTTATGTGGCCGTGTGCAAGGAGTATCAAGATGGGCGTTGCAGGCACTCTTTCCTCTCATGTGATTTATTGCTAGCTGCATCTCAGTGCCTGCCCATCAGTGCCCATAAATGCCACCAATCAGTGCCCAATGCCAATAAGTGCTGCCTATCAGTGCCATCTATCAGTGCCAGCCACCTGTCAGTGCCACCTATCAGTGCCAATCACCTGTCAGTGCCAGCCATCAGTCAGTGCCCATCAGTCAGTGCCCATCAGTCAATGCCCAGCCATCAGTGCACAGCCATCAGTGCCAGCCATCAGTCAGTGCCACCTCAGTGCCATCTATCAGTGCCGACTGCCCATCAGTGCTGCATATCAGCGCCATGAGCCCCCATCTGTGGCGCCTTAATGAAACCCTTTTAAACAGCCCAGTGCACTGTATTATGCCAGAAAAGGAACTCTGTGAGTACTTCCTCCTTAATGATAAAGATGACATTTCCCCAAGCTCACTATGGGGAACACATAAAGCGGTGATGAGGGGGTGATGAGCGGTCACTTAGCAAAGCACACAAACGCAATTCCACATCTGATTCTTTAGCTAAACTGGAAGCCTCTAGAATGACTCTAAACTCTAGTGCAGAAAAACACTTAAGATTTGTGAGTGTCCGGTTCTACCTTCCTACTGATAAAATTGGTCCACAACTCGCAGACAAACTATCCCCTAAACATCGGATTTACTCCCTACCTAAAATGAAATCTTTGTCCGGATCTCTGACTCAAAATCCCAAACGAATTTTAGAAGCCTTCTACTCTATACTCTGAGGGCAGCCCCAGCACGCCTCATAAACTAGATACATTTTTAGAGGATATTCCCCTCCCTAAACTCACAGACTCATATCTCTCTAATTTAGAATCCCCCATTCTAGAAAATGAAGTTCGAAATGTCATTAAAGACCTCAGAAATGGCTCTGCCCCGGGCCCAGATGGCTTTTCAATGCACTACTACAAGACGTTGTTGACGCCCTCTCTCCTTTTCTGGTCCGATTCTTTAATTCTCTCAGCAAGGGCACTCCCTTAGACTCAGCATCAAAATTGGCATATATCTCTGTGATCCCCAAACCTGGTAAAGACCTGAGCGAAGTGGGTAACTACAGACCGATCTCCTTAACCACTTCAGCCCCGGAAGATTTGGCTGCTCAACGACCAGGCCATTTTTTGCGATACGGCACTCCGTCGCTTTAACTAACAATTGCGCGGTCATGCGACACTGTACACAAACAACATTTTTGTCCTTTTTTTCCCCATAAATAGAGCCTCTTTTGGTGGTATTTGATCACTTCTGTGGTTTTTATTTTTTGCGCTATAAACAAAAGAAGAGCGACAATTTTGAAAAAAACATAATATCTTTTACTTTTTGCTATAATAAATATCCCAATTTTTTTTTCAAAAAAAAAAATTTTTTTCCTCAGTTTAGGCCGATATGTATTCTTCTACATATTTTTGTTTAAAAAAAAAAAATGGCAATAAGCGTATATTGATTGGTTTGCGCAAAAGTTATAGCGTCTACAAAATAGGGAATAGATTTATGGCATTTTTATTATTATTATTTTTTTACTAGTAATGGCGGTGATCTGCAATTTTTATCAGGACTGCGATATTGTGGCGGACAAATTGGACACTTTTGGGACCATTGACAATTATACAGCGATCAGTGCTATAAAAATGCACTGATTACTGTATAAATGTCACTGGCAGGGAAGGGGTTTACACTAGGGGGCAATCAAAGGGTTAACAGTGTTTCCTAGGTGTGTTCTAACTGTGGGGGGGATGGGACTGACTAGGGGAGGAGAGAGATCGGTGTTCATACCTAGTATTGCCCAGGGGGGCCATTCTGCCGCAGCCAGTCGGGAACCAGTCAATCAATAATGACTTCAAAATAATGACAAAAATTTTATCAAATCGATTAGCATCCTTTATAGGGTCTTATGTTCATAAAGACCAGGTGGGATTCATACCAGGGAGACAGGGTCCGGACCAGATAAGGAGGGCGGTGGATGTTATCTCCTTCATGGAGTCAGGCTGGGCTGGAGGACCTCCACAGGAGTTCTTCCTTTTATCTATAGACCTTCAAAAGGCATTCAACACTGTCGCCTGGCCTTAACTATTCACTACATTGGATAGATGGGGCTTTGGTCCCAACTTCCGCAAAATCTTGGAAGCCCTCTACTCTCACCCTAAGGCACAGGTTGGACTTCAAGGGCACTACTCAGACCCCTTCCCTATAGCAAAAGAAATAGGCAGGGATGTCCTCTCTCCCCTCTCCTTTTTGCAATTGCCATTGAAACCCTGGCCACATCGATCAGAGTGCACCCGGACATCCACGGAGTTCGACGTGGTCAGTCGACCCATAAATGTGCTCTATTTGCAGATGATGTCCTGCTATTCGTGACATCCCCTCTTATTTCGCCCCCTAATATTCTCCAGCTGCCACATCAATATGCCAAGATCTATGGCTCACAATGTGTCGACCCCCCCGACCCTAGTAGACAGACTTAAAAGTCACTTCCCCTTCTCTTGGCGTTATTCCTTCATACCATACTTGGGTATTCGCCTTATGGCCCCTACTAATCTTCTGTACAAGCATAATTATCCACCCATGTTAAAAAAACTAGACCTTGCTCAATGGTCGCTGTATGGGATGTCATCAATAGGTTGAGTAAATGCGATCAAGAATACCCTTTTACCGCAAATTCTTTACCTATTTTGCTCCCTCCCTAACCCAGTCACCAAACTACATATAAACAAACTACAATCAGCTATAATTCCCTTTATCTGGGGTAAAACAGGGTGCCACCTCTCCAAAAATGTTTTAGACCTAGACTGAAACTGGGTTTAGGACGATGTTACACCCCATGTTACCATAAAAGCACAATTGTAATATTACCCACTTGCCTCCCGCCCACTGTCAAATGGGTGATGGTGGGGCGGTGCTTCTATCGTTCTGCATGGATATCATATGACAGGACACCAGAACGGCCGCTCTCGCGCGCCAGAAGGTGGTGTGCAGCACAACAATCGTGGCAGCGCCTGCGCTGTGTCCAAGCAACCCCGATCTCTGTAATGGCTCTTTAACCTTGTGGTTGGCTGTGTCCAATCACAGCCGGTCACATGTAAATGAGGAAGTGCCGTAAATCAGCTCTCTTTGCCTCAGACTGACAGAGTGGCGAGGAGAGCCGATCAGCGGCATGTCCTTGCAGGGGAGAACAGGGCAGGTAATCTGCAGCAGTGCCATCAATCAGTGCCAATGAGTGCCACCAATCAGTACCCATGAGTGCCACGAATCAAGGCCCATGAGTGCCCATCAGTGCCACAAATCATTGCCCATCACTGGTGCCAGTCAGTGCTGCCTTTTAGTGCCCATCAGTGCCTGCTGAATAGTGTTGCCCATCAGTGATGCCTATCCATGCTGTCTATCAGTGCCAGCCAGTCCTGCCTATCAGTGCCCACTAGTGCCGCTTATGAGTGCCTATCAGTGCGCCATAATAGTGCCTCCTCATCAGTACCACCTAATCATCCCCCTTCAGTGCCGCCTCATCAGTGCCCATAAGTATCCCCTCATCAGTCCCCATCAGTGCAGCCTATCAGTGCCCATCAGTGCTGCCTCATCAGCGCACATCAGTGAAGGAGAAAAATTACTTATTTACAAAATTTACTGACAGAAACTAAGAAACTTAAAAAAAAAATTCAAACTTTTTTCTTTTTTTTTTTTTAGTACAAAAAAAAAAAAAACAGCAGTGATTTAATGCCTCCAAAAGAAAGCTCTTTTTGTGTGAAAAAAATGATAAAAAATGTCATTTGGGTACAGTGTTGCACGACCGCGCAATTGTCATTCAAAGTGCGACAGCGCTGATCGCTGAAAAATGGCCTGGGCAGGAAGGGGGTGACAGTGCCCCGCTATTAAGGTGGTTAATGTGATACCTACGTAATCATGTGTATAAATATCTTTAATTGCATCAAATAAAGCAGAACAGTTATTTTGGAAAGATGCTAAGTGTATCTTTTGTGTCTGTTCCCTACTTCAGTAGTTATTAATAATTTGGAACCATTAATCAATATGACAGGAGTTGCCTATCTATATAATTTCCAGAAAAAGCTTACCTCTACTAATTCTGCTTCTTTGTATTCAGCTAAACAGTTGCTCTGTGGTTTCTATTACTAGCTGCAGTGCATTCCAAGCTTAACATTTGGAGTTCCTCTTTCATTTTGTATCACGGGCAAAAGATTAATTCAGACAGGCAATCTGGGGTGACCTCCAGCAAAAATCTGTGTTTCTCACTGGTAAGTATGCGTACAGTGTGAGTTAACAGTTGTGGCCAGCAGACTGTACAAACCAATTACAGGCTGACTGGCTCTGCCACTGTTTACATCAGGGGTCTCAAACTGGTGGCCCTCTAGCTGATGCAAAACTGCAAGTCCCATCATGCTTCTGTCTGTGGGAGTCATGCTTGTAACTGTCAGCCTTGCAATGCCTCATGGGACTTGTAGTTTCGCAACAGCTGGAGGGTCGCAAATTTTAGACCCCTGGTTTACATACAGTTTAACCACACATCCAAGCAGTTAAATGTGATTGAGGACTATGACCGGCCCTGGACACAGACAGCTTGCATCAAGAGATGGTTGCACACAAACTGGCCACGGTTTTGTATTTTCAAGCAGACATATTTTTTTTTAGCAGGAGTTTACATGAAAAGGCATAGCTTGTAGATCAGTTCCTTAAATTGCATTCAAACTCTTTTGTTTTGAAGCCCCCAAAAAAAAATTGCAGTACCTTGCATGGAGATACAAAACCATGAGCTCACCACAAGAATGTAGGAGCTCATGGTTTTTCTGGCAGACCAAAGAGTGAGTTTTTGTACTTGCAATATTTTTTAAGAAATAAAAAATAGGAAAGTGTGCATGCATTGCACAGATGTACTATTGTTTTTAATACGTTGTAATAATGGCTGCCACAAAGTCACCCCAGTAAAGAAAACTGCTTTGTTACATTATTGATAATTTGGTAACAGGGAAGCATAACAATTATTACCTACAAAAGACACTGAGGATTCATTCAATTTAACTGCCTGTGTGTCACAAAGAAGGATAAAGAAAACTGCAAGTGACCCTAAAAAACAACAGTTGGTAATGTCTGTTCTGGAAAAGCTTGACTCATTTAGGATATCAGTAGTTTCCTTTGGAGACTGGCAGGATAACTGGACTTATCCTTCCCCCATGTCTAGTTAATATACCATCTGGGGTACATTGAGCAAATTATTTTCTGTATGACAGCTTTACTTTAATTAAATCTCTCCAGGATTTATACCAAAATCTTCTAAAAGAAAGATAAGTGTATGGCAATAAACAGTTTAGACTGCTTATCAAAGTGCATGCCAGAGTAATTTCTAATGAGATGATAAACAACCATTTACACAAAAAATTATACCATTCACTTTAGCTATACCACTAATAAACATGTAGACTCATTTATATAATTAATGGTAGGATAACTGTATTTTTAATTTATAGTTCCACAAAAAAAAATAGTAATATTGCTTCAATTGATGCCAAAACACATACAGTAAAGTGGCATACTGGGATTTAATGTATTAGTTGCAGCAATTTCTACAAGCATCTTCAGACATACTATTTTATTACAATAAGGCTGGTGGATTTGATTTATTCCACTAAAAAACAAGTGTACAAGCTGATTTGAAGACAGTGTGTCCTTTGAGTGGAATAAAGGTTGGGTATAAGGCTTCACCATTTGATTCTCATCGTATAGATATCATTTTTTATTGTTTACTACAAAACAGTGGTGTAACTAGGTACATCTGTAACCTTGGCACATAGTGCCCCCCATAATTCTATTTTAGCTTTGAAAACATTTTGCAACATTTTTTGTTTATAACTAAGCCCTTGTAAAAAAAAAAAAAATCTAGATGAGCCTAATTGAATTATTAGCCACATGCCAAGCATCGCAGGCATTGTTTTGTGATATTTTACACTCTATCCTATCCTGTCGTCTCTTCTTTTCTCATTTTCAAATTATGCCACTCAATCAAAAGATATTGGCTTGTATATATTCAAACTAGTGTAGCGCTTCACAGCTGGGAACCATGAAGTATATTTGAGAACAGGTAAGGGTTGTCAGACTTACCTCTAATGCAGGTGGTCAGGCACTATAGCTAGCTTCTGTGTTCTTCACCTATAGCACCCCTCTTTCCCATAAGGCAGGCATGCCTACTGGTACTCAGTTGCCCCCAGGACTTATACACAACGGTGAAGTGTCTGGCTACCACGCTAGCACAGGCGCAAACTGAGCACAGCAAACAGGTACTTGGGGTTGGCAAACTGGCAGAGTTGTTCCATGACAGTCCAGGTACAAGGCAGACAATGTTCAGAATAGTCAGGGTAAAATCTGTAGTCAAAAGGCAAGCAGAGTTCTGAGCGTAGTCAATATCCGATCCAAGGTCATCAACAAGGGAATCCAAATTATCAGACAAGGCAGACAAACAGGGAAGTACACAAAGGGGGGGGGGGGGCAGTGAGGGGTGGGTCAAACACTTAGCACAGATCCCCAGACTAGGGACTTCTTGGCACTGGGGAACAATCAGCACAGGGTAGTGCAGATAGTGGGACCATTAGCCCATGTGTGTAATTTGCAGTCTCATATCACATGTGGGCGTTGGCCATCTGTAAATGTGCCCATATAGGGTGTGTGGGTGAAAGTCGTGTTTGGACACTTAACTACAACCAGTCGATTCAGGAAATGGATAGTTAATATCCCTCTGATGGCTCCAGACACACTCAACTGAGTAGTTCCAATATGATTGTACTGTGGTTATATCTCATGACAGTTTTGTGGCGCTCCAAATGTACGAGCTGTTTCCAGCAGGTTGGAGCAATGAATACCTGGGAAGAGCACATATGAACCCACTCTCTTAACACTAAGCGCTGCCGGCCTCAGAGCCAAGATCACACCGATAGTTTAAAGAAAATTCAGATAATGGCACTGGAGGATGTAATAAAACTTGTGCAAAGCTTGACAGCACGAATTGCAATTTTAAAGTGTATAGTGAAGATAAGAGGCTGCCTCGAGGCTCTCACCACTCTGCAGCGCTTGGGCATATCGCCTTCATTCTCCTCCGTTGGCGTGCCAAAAGTATTAGTTCAGTGGGCCGTGATGGCTATGTCCCATGAATAGGAATTCGATTCAGGCAGTTCACCTCAGTAGCCTGTGCCTGTTGCAAGACTGGTCTGTAGAAGCAGCGGATATGACACTGCTAGAGTGACGGAACGCATGATGGAACGCAGGGCCCTGCAGCGCTTTCTATGTCAACGCGTTTTGCACACGTGACCGTGTGCTTCATCAGGACCTACTAAGGTTCTGTACCTACATCTGTTTAAGGGGGCTGATGCCCGTCTTGATTTTCATTACTTTGGGACATCCGATTAGGGCCATCTAGTGGTGACTTGTCAAAATTATATGAACAGCAAGGACAGGACAGTGCTACTAGCTAAAAAATCTTTAATTCTTGTGCATTCATGCAACAGAGTTTTCTGGCACGATGTAAAAATAAATCTCATTACATAATGGACTTATCAATAAATCTATTTTTCTTTGCTCGAGTACCACTAGTATATCATCGGGGCGTCTCAATTTCTGAGCTACCCCACAGAATGCAGAGGTGGACTTTGATTAGGTTCAAGGAACACTTTCAAACTCATCTCATTATTTAACCCACTGAGGGACAGGGTTCCAAGTCTAAAGATGCAGGATTTTTCTTTTCTCAGGAGTACATTATCTAAAACACTTCACTGATTTGTTAATTTTAAGGCAAAAAATCTCTTCACCTTAAGGCCATCGGTTTGTCCAGTGGCGGCCCGTCCATTAGGGGCCCCCCTAATCCATGTGTCTGACCCCTAATCTACATACAGGGCGCATGTATTCCAATGGGAAGAAATTCCCCAAAAAACAATTCAGCACCTTTCCCCCCTGCAAAAATGCCTCCCCTCTTAACCACTCTCAAAAAGAAAATTCCCCCCAGCATAAATCCCCCCTACCAAAAATATTACTCCTCCTCCCCCCCCCCATCAAAAGTCTCCCCTCTTCCTCTCCCTGAGCAATAATCTCCCCTCCCTCCAGCAAAAATCTTCCCCCAAAAAGTATCTCTCCCAATACACTTACCATGCCTAAGATGCAGAGCAGCACCCCACACGGAGTGAGGTCCTTCCAGCAGTGGCAGCCTGTCCATTAGGGGTGCATGGGGGCCCCCCCCTAATCCATGCATCCAGCCCTTAATTTACATGCAGGGCGCTGGACGCATGGATTCCAATGTTTTTTTTTTCAAGCACAAGATTAGAGCCTGAGGCTCTAATTGGCTTCAAAAAAGGGTGGGCTCGGGGTGCAGAGCACTGTGCCCTGAGCCCACCAAGTTGTGTGACAATAGCAAATTAATATTCACTATTGTCTTCCTGATCCTCCTTTCGGCCAATCAGGAAGTGGGTCTTAAGGCCCGATTGGCTGAGAGGAGGAGCGATTGTATTGGCCACTGGGGGAAGGAGGAGGGAAGCCACTGAGGAGGAAGCCACCGTAAAGCCAGAGACACAGGGTGAAGCTGCCGAGGAGGAGGCCGCCGCTAAGGAGGAGGAGACGCAGGAAGGAGCTGAAGCTGCTAGATGGGGTAAGTGCTGGGCTGGTGGGGGGACGGACGAGCGAGTGACCAACTGGGGGGATGGCAACAGGTGTCTTGTTTGCCACCCCCCCTCAAAGTGTAAAGCACCGGGTTGTCCCCTATGGAATTCTGCAAAGTGCAGTGCAATAGGAGTTTCTTCATTTTGCTTGATACTTTTTATGTGTTCACTGAATCTGATGCGGGGCTGACATTTCCTTATGCCTACGTATAGTTTTTTACAAGGGCACTTGTATATAGAGTACCCTTGTATTAGCACAGTTGTTAAACTGTTAAATCTGATAGTTATTCAGTCCATCAGAGTTGTGGAACACATTTGAGCAGTCAACAAATTTACACATTAGGCAGTGGCCACACTGATACATCCCCTTCAGTTCAGGAAGATCGGTGAGACGGTTTATATTTGATGTCCTTACAAAGTTCCTTGTTTGTTTTGCCACCAAGAGCAGTCTTGGGCCAACTATAGCCTCCAGATAACTGGAGCGTGTCAAAATGTGGCTTAGTAGGATCCTACCAACCTCATCCCACTGCACCCCATACTGAGTGATGATCCTCACCGGGCCATCAAGGGTATCCAATGGGACTGTGCCGGGTTTGAGGAGATCAATTCTGGTTCTTTCCATTGCAATTTTTCTGGCTCTCCAGAGAGTACAATGTGAGTAGCCCCTTTCCCTAAACCCTTTGGTACAGGTCAACAGCTTTGCGTTTGTAGTCATCATCAGTGGAACAGTTCCTTCTGATCCTGAGGAACTATCTAACCAGGATCCCTCGAACCAGGGATAGCGGGTGGTGACTACTCGCATACAATAGGGTATTGGCAACTGTTTTTTTCTGATTTCAGATTCAGATTTTTTCCGTATCAGATTTGGTGAACACATAAAACGTATCAAGTAAAATGAAGAAACTTCTATTTCACTAAACTTTGCAGAATTCCATAGGGGACAACCTGATGATCTTAAGGTGAAAGGATTTTTTGCCTTGAAGTTAACAAATCAGAGAGGTACAGTACTCCTGAGAAAATAAAATATCTGGATCTTTAGACATGGAACCCTGTCACCCAGTAGGTTAAATAATGAGATGAGTCTGAAAGTCTCCCTTGAACCATAATCAAAGTCCATCTCTGCATTCTGCATTTCAAAACTTTGTGACAAAAAGCAAGATCTGCAAAATACTCAACATGCCTCTCAGCAAATAGCTTGGGGTGCCTACTTTCCAAAATGGGGTCATTTGGGGGGGGGGGGGGGGTTGTGCTATCTGGGCATTTCATGGCCTCCAAAACTGTGATAGGCAGTGAGGTGTGAAATCAAAAATACGCCCTTAGAAAGCCTGAAGGCGGTGATTGGTTTTCGGGGTCCTGTACGCTGTTATGCCCTGTACACACGGTCAGATTTTCCAATAAAAATGTGTGATAGGACCTTGTTGTCGGAAATTCTGACTGTGTGTGGGCTCCATCACACATTTTCCATCGGAATTTCCGACACACAAAGTTTGAGAACTTGCTATAAAATTTTCCGACAACAAAATCCGTTGTGTCTGAAATTCCGATCATGTGTACACAAATCCGACGCACAAAGTGGCACGCATGCTCAGAATAAATTAGGAGACAAAAGCTATTGGGTACTGCCCTGTTTATAGTCTCGACGTATGTGTTTTACGTCACCGTGTTTAGAACGATCGGATTTTCCGACAATTTTGTGTGACCGTGTGTATGCAAGACAAGTTTGAGCCAACATCCGTCGGAAAAAATACATGGATTTTGTTGTCGGAATGTCCGATCAATGTCCAACCATGTGTACTGGGCATTAGACTGCCAAAAAGTCCCAAACATGTGGTATCCCCATACTCAGGAGAAGCAGCAGAATGTACTTTTGGGGTGTTATTCCACATATAATATGCCATATTTGAACTATATATTATTTAGTGAAAACTTTGTGTAAAAAAAATAATGTAATATTCTCAAAATTTGTGGCAAAATATTAAATATTCCATGGACTCAACATGCCTCTCAGCAAATAGCTTGAAGTGTCATCTTTCCAAAAAGGGGTCATTGGGGTGGGGTTTGTGCTATATTGTCATTTCATGGCCTCGAAAACTGTGATAGGTAGTGAGGAAGGGAAATCACCATTTTATGCCCTTAAAAAGCCTGAAGGCGGTGATTGGTTTTCGGGGTCCTGTAAACGGCTAGGCTCCCAAGAAGTCTCACACATGTGCTATCCCCCTACTCAGGAGAAGCAGCAGAATGTATTTTGGGGTGTAGTTCCACATATAACCATGCCATGTTTGAACAATATATTATTTAGTGACAACTTTGTGCAAAAAAAAAAGGTGTAATATTCACAAAACTTGTGGCAAAATATAAAATATTCCATGAACTCAACATGCCTATCAGCAAATAGCTTGGGGTGTCTACTTTCCAAAATGGGGTCATTTGGGGGGGGGGGGGGGGTTGTGCTATCTTGGTATTTTATGGCTTTCGAAACTGTGATAGGTAGTGAGGAGTGAAATCAAATATTTACACCCTTAGAAATCCTGAAGGAGGTGCTTGGCTTTCAGGGTCCTGTACACGGCTAGGCTCCCAAAAAGTCTCACACATGAGGTATCCCCATACTCAGGAGAAGCAGCAGAATGTATTTTGGGGTGTAATTCCACATATAAACATGGCACATGTGAGCAATATATCATTTAGTGACAACTTTGTGAAATTTTTTTAATTTATTTTTTCTAAAGTTTCAATCACTTGTGACAAAAAAAATATTCAATGGGCTCAACATGCCTCTCAGCAATTTCCTTGGGGTGTCTACTTTCCAAAACGGGGTAATTTGGGGGGGGGGGGGTACTACCCTGCCATTTTAGCACCTCGAGAAATTAGATAAGCAGTCATAAACTAAAAGCTGCGTCAATTCCAGAAAATGTATCCTAGTTTGTAGACGCTATAACTTTTGCGCAAACCAATAAATATATGCTTATTGACATTTTCTTTTGCCAAATACATGAGGCTGAATACATGTTGGCCTAAATTTACGACTAAAATTGAGTTTATTGAATTTTTTTATAACAAAAATTAGAAAATATAATTTTTTTTCAAACTTTTCGGTCTTTTTCCATTTATATCACAAAAAATTAAAATGGCAGAGGCAATCAAATACCATCAAAAGAAAGCTCTATTTGTGGGAAAAAAAAGGACGCAAATTTAATTTGGGTACAGCATTGCATGATCGCACAATTACCAGTTAAATCAGCGCAGTGCCAAATTGCAAAAAGTATTCTGGTCATTGAGTATCCAAATCCTCCGAGGCTGAGGTGGTTAAAAAGAATGGCTCTAAATAGCTACAACAGAGTGATGAAATAATTCTGAAGCCAGCTGATAAGGGGGCCTCAATTGTGATTATGGACAGATAGTTGTATGAAAAGGAAATCTATAGGCAACTAGAAGATCATGAAATGTACAAAAAACTGACCAATGATCCCATTTGGAGTATATGCAAACAACTAGAGGGGATTCTGAAACAAGCCCTCAAGGAAGGGAAAATTACACGTGATATGTATGAATATTTGTTGCATGCTCACCCTAGAATTCCTGTTTTATATACCATACTGAAGATACACAAGCACAGAGAAAATCCTCCCAGACATCTGATCGTATCAGGTAGGGACTCTATCTTTGTCCCTGTATCACAATTTTTGGACAGTATCCTCTCCCCTTTAATAAGACCAACAAAATTGTATATCAAGGACACCAATGAATTCTTGGACAAGTTGCTATCATTACCTGAATGTCAGGAGGATGACATCCTAGTAACATGGGATGTAAACAGCCTTTATACATCCATCCCCCAAAAAGCAGGGATTGAGGCAACTATAGAGCTAATTATGGAAAATGGCTTGTACTCTTTAGCGCAGATTGAGCCAATAGAGAAACTGTTAACCCTAATTTTGAGTAATAATTACCGTACTTTCTTTTTCAGAAAGTGTTTATGCAACAGTTGAAAGGAGTTGTGATGGATTCCAATGTCGCCTTGTCATTTGCATGTGCATTTATGCATATTTTTGAAAAGAGATATGTATATGAGAACAAAATTTTTGTAAAATATTGCGTCACATGATGGTGCTATATAGACGATAGATTTGCAAATTGGTGGGGCGACATTGGAACCATTCGTAAATTTGATGAATTTTTGAATACGGTCAGCACTGACATAAAGTTTAGCATGAATATCAGTGGAAAATCAGTGTCTATGATTTAGGCAAATTAGAGTCATGCCCTGTACACACGGTCGGACTTTGTTCGGACATTCCGACAACAAAATCCTAGGATTTTTTCCGACGGATGTTGGCTCAAACTTGTCTTGCATACACACGGTCACACAAAGTTGTCGGAAAATCCGATCGTTCTAAACGCGGTGACGTAAAACACGTATGTCGGGACTATAAACGGGGCAGTGGCCAATAGCTTTCATCTCTTTATTTATTCTGAGCATGCGTGGCACATGGTCTGTCGGATTTGTGTACACACGATCGGAATTTCCGACAACGGATTTTGTTGTCGGAAAATTTTATATCCTGCTCTCAAACTTTGTGTATCGGAAAATCCGATGGAAAATGTGTAATGGAGCCTACACACGGTCGGAATTTCCGACAACAAGGTCCTATCACACATTTTCCGTCGGAAAATCCGACCGTGTGTACGGGGCATTAGACATTTATGTCAAACCTACAGACAGGAATCAATTGTTGTGTTTTGACAGCTTTCATCCTTTACATGTTTTTAGATCGATTATACGGAGTCAGTTAATCAGAGTGTAATGGAAATTTGTAAGTCCTGTATATAATTGTATTCTATTTTGTATGTATTGCACACTGCCCTCACTGTGCACACGGCACTAATAATGTTTTCAGTACATGTTTGCATTCTTTCGAGTCCTGATTAGAATTAGCCTGCCTATGTAACGCCCCTTATTACGATAAACATACAATTGTAATATTAATGTAATCATGTGTATAAAAACCTTCAATTGTGTCATAATAAAGCAGAACAGTTATTTGGAAAGATGCTGAGTATATATTTTGTGTCTGTTCCCTAGTGCAGTAGTTATTATTCATTTGGAACCACTAATCAATATGAGGATAGGAGTTGCCTATCTATAAAATGTCCAGCTCAGGTGGCGAGCTTTGCCTAGGAGGGGTTTTGCAGGTGACCCTGAGAATCCGAAACGAGGAGCTTGAGACGATCCGGGAATTTCTGATAATCAGCCGGCTGAGGTAAGCCTTTTGCTTACATTTGAGTTATCAGACTTCCTTGATCGGTAAGGCATTTTTGGGACAAAGGGTACCTATTTTACTCCCCTTAATCAAACTGTATTGATTGGTGGGTATATATAAAGAAAGGGGAAAGGTCTGGGGTCCCCAGTAACACACTTCCATCCCTGTAACATATGATAAAACGAAGGATTCGCCCCGGGACTTTAAATGAAGTGGGTACCGTTTCTGCCAGTAAACATAACAGTAGTAAATACAGTATATAGTTTATTCAAATAAAATTGTTTACATGCATAGATATCACCAACAGTTGCTAATTTAAAAAAGATACATAAACAAGAAATATTGGTACACCGATGTAACAGCAGTCATAGTACACGGGCATCATACTACCCGACTAGTTTCGCGAGATCCAGCTCGCTCTTCAGGGGTGGATGTGTGTAACAATGTACCTAGGATGAAAAAAGTATATATTTGGCAATATGGCACAGTATTAATTATAAAGGCACAGGGTAGGAGGGGTTATGGGTCCCCATACTCACCACTGAGCTTGACCATGGCTACAGGTGTGCAGCTCCAAGATGGCGGCAGCAGGTGCTTCACCAGGGAGCTGAGGGGGCGGAGTCAGATGGGACCCCGCCAGGGGCCAAACGGAGAGTAGGCATGGCATGGGTGTAGTGATGTATCCCTAGAGACCTCGTTAGTCCATAAAGAGTATAGGCTGTGAACATAAGTATGTTTGTCAGGCATCTAAAGTAGTAAAGTAGAATCAAGAAGTATTAGCATAAAGATATGTATGCATGAATGAAAGGCCTGGGTCAAAGATGGTAGGGACATGGAGATGATAAGAAACATAGAATAGTAGAGGGATACTAACAGGTGACAGGATAGGAAAGGAGAGAGAGGAAAAAGATGTGGACTGTGATTGTGTAATAGTAGTGTAGTGATATATCCCTAGAAACCTCGTTAGTTTATAAAGAGTATAGGCTATAAACATGAGTATGTTTGTCAGGCATCTAAAGTAAAGTAAAATCAATGAGTATTGGCATAAAGATATGTATACATAAGTAAAAGGCCTGGGTCAAGGATGGTAGGGACATGGAGATGGTGAAAAACATAGAATAGCAGAGGGATACTAGCAAGTGACAAGATGAAAAAGAGAGAGAGGGAAGAGAGGTGGACTGTGATTGTGTGGTGGGATCTGTGATATCAGAAAACAAAAATAAATAAAAATAAGTGCTCAAAAAATGAACTGTATATGAGATATGTAAGTGTGCCTAAATGCAGTAAGTATCAAAAAGTGAATATAGTAAGTACCTGAGTATGGTGAATATCTTAAGTATAAGAGTAATGAAACACAGCAGGCAACCTCCACAGCTGTGTGTGTCCTCAGTAGGGATGAGCTTCGAGTTCGAGTCGAACTCATGTTCTACTCGAACATTGGCTGTTCGCAAGTTCGCCGAACAGCGAACAATTTGGGGTGTTCGCGGCAAATTCGAATGCCGCGGAACACCCTTTAAAAGTCTATGGGAGAAATCAAAAGTGCTAATTTTAAAGGCTTATATGCAAGTTATTGTCATAAAAAGTGTTTGGGGACCCGGGTCCTGCCCCAGGGGACATGGATCAATGCAAAAAAAAGTTTTAAAAACGGACGTTTTTTCAGGAGCAGTGATTTTATTAATGCTTAAAGTCAAACAATAAAAGTGTAATATCCCTTTAAATTTCGTACCTAGGGGGTGTCTATAGTATGCCTGTAAAGGGGCGCATGTTTCCCTTGTTTAGAACAGTCTGACAGCAAAATGACATTTGGAAGGAAAAAACTCATTTAAAACTACCCGCGGCTATTGCATTGCCGACAATACACATAGAAGTTCATTGATAAAAACGGCATGGGAATTCCCCACAGGGGAACCCCGAACCAAAAAAAAAAAAAAAAAAATGATGTGGGGGTCCCCCTAAATTCCATACAAGGCCCTTCAGGTCTGGTATGGATATTAAGGGGAACCCCAGCCAAAATTTTAAAAAAAAATTGACGTGGGGTTCCCCCTAAATTCCATACCAGACCCTTCAGGTCTGGTATGGATTTTAAGGGGAACCCCGCGCCAAAAAAAAAAAAAAAAACGGCGTGGGGTCCCCCTAAAAATCCATACCAGACCCTTATCCGAGCACGCAACCTGGCAGGCCGCAGGAAAAGAGGGGGGGACGAGAGTGCGGCCCCCCCCCCCTCCTGAACCGTACCAGGCCACATGCCCTCAACATTGGGAGGGTGCTTTGGGGTAGCCCCCCAAAACACCTTGTCCCCATGTTGATGAAGACAAGGGCCTCATCCTCACAACCGTGGCCGGTGGTTGTGAGGGTCTGCGGGCGGGGGGCTTATCGGAATCTGGAAGCCCCCTTTAACAAGGGGACCCCCAGATCCCGGCCCCCCCCCTGTGTGAAATGGTAAGGGGGTACTTACCCCTACCATTTCACTAAAAAACTGTCAAAAATGTTAAAAATGACAAGAGACAGTTTTTGACAATTCCTTTATTTAAATGCTTCTTCTTTCTTCTTTCTTCCTTCATCTTCTTCTTCTTCTGGTTCTTCTGGCTCTTCTGGTTCTTCCTCCGGCGTTCTCGTCCAGCATCTTCTCCGCGGCGTCTTCTATCTTCTTCTCCTCGGGCCGCTCCGCACCCATGGCATGAGGGGAGGCTCCCGCTCTTCTCTTCATCTTCTTCTCTTCTTCATCTTCTTCTTCTTCTTCTTCCTTCTTCTCTTCTTCTCTTCTTCCTGTCTTCTCCGGGCCGCTCCGCAATCCATGCTGTGGCATGGAGGGAGGCTCCCGCTGTGTGACGGCGTCTCTTCGTCTGACGGTTCTTAAATAACGGGGGGCGGGGCCATCCGGTGACCCCGCCCCCCTCTGACGCACGGTGACTTGAGGGACTTCCCTGTGACGTCACGGGGAATGCCACAGGGAAGTCCCGTCATGTCACCGTGCGTCAGAGGGGGGCGGGGTCATCGGGTGGCCCCGCCCCCCGTTATTTAAGAACCGTCAGACGAAGAGACGCCGTCACACAGCGGGAGCCTCCCTCCATGCCACAGCATGGATTGCGGAGCGGCCCGGAGAAGACAGGAAGAAGAGAAGAAGAGAAGAAGGAAGAAGAAGAAGAAGAAGAAGATGAAGAAGAGAAGAAGATGAAGAGAAGAGCGGGAGCCTCCCCCCTAATGCCATGGGTGCGGAGCGGCCCGAGGAGAAGAAGATAGAAGACGCCGCGGAGAAGATGCTGGACGAGAACGCCGGAGGAAGAACCAGAAGAGCCAGAAGAACCAGAAGAAGAAGAAGATGAAGGAAGAAAGAAGAAAGAAGAAGCATTTAAATAAAGGAATTGTCAAAAACTGTCTCTTGTCATTTTTAACATTTTTGACAGTTTTTTAGTGAAATGGTAGGGGTAAGTACCCCCTTACCATTTCACACAGGGGGGGGGCCGGGATCTGGGGGTCCCCTTGTTAAAGGGGGCTTCCAGATTCCGATAAGCCCCCCGCCCGCAGACCCTCACAACCACCGGCCACGGTTGTGAGGATGAGGCCCTTGTCCTCATCAACATGGGGACAAGGTGTTTTGGGGGGCTACCCCAAAGCACCCTCCCAATGTTGAGGGCATGTGGCCTGGTACGGTTCAGGAGGGGGGGGGGGCCGCACTCTCGTCCCCCCCTCTTTTCCTGCGGCCTGCCAGGTTGCGTGCTCGGATAAGGGTCTGGTATGGATTTTTTTTTTTCAAAAGATTTTATTGAAATTTTACAGAATAACAAGTATAGTTAGACATACAGTTCAGTGAAGTAAATCACACTTTTGCAGTAGGCATTGGTAGGTAAAAACCAGGTAGTAAAAGAGCAGTTGATAAAAAGTGAGTGCGGGCATATGGCCCTATTGGTTAACAAATTAAATATCGATATATGTATGAACTATGGGTGTTAGCTTGATGAAATCGGATGTATTGTGCGAGGGTGATTCAGACCGTTTTGTGAGCAACACCGTTCTCGTTCACCCCTAAACGGGACCTGCGCTGTGAACGAGAAGGGAGAAACAGGGGGAGACATAGGATATGTTTAACTATAACGGTCTGGTGAGTAACTGAAGGATTTGCAGATAGCGGTTAAGCACATCCGAAGACTAAGCAAAGCCTACAGAGAGTCAGTCGTGTGGGGGAGATCTGTTAGTGGCGAAAAAGGAAGGGTATGGAGTGTGTAAGAAAATGTTATGATCAGATCTGGTGTGCAGGAATATGTCAGGTCAATGTCATTCAAGGGGAAGAGGGCGGGGCAATAGGGGATAAAGGGAGGGTTTTGGGGGAGGTCTGTAGGGGACAGGCCGCAGAGAGCTCTCAGGGGTGAGGGTGAGATAAAGGTGGCGAGGTCGAGCTTGTTTGGGGCTGTCTATAGTGAAGCCAACATGCCCAGGTGGTCTGGAATTTAGTGGGTGTGTCTTTGGCTTGGGCAATGAGTTGTTCCCTGGTATGGATTTTTAGGGGGACCCCACGCCGTTTTTTTTTTTTTTTTGGCGCGGGGTTCCCTTTAAAATCCATACCAGACCTGAAGGGTCTGGTATGGAATTTAGGGGGAACCCCACGTCAATTTTTTTTTTAAATTTTGGCTGGGGTTCCCCTTAATATCCATACCAGACCTGAAGGGCCTTGTATGGAATTTAGGGGGACTCCCACATCATTTTTTTTTTTTTTATTTTGGTTCGGGGTTCCCCTGTGGGGAATTCCCATGCCGTTTTTATCAATGAACTTCTATGTGTATTGTCGGCAATGCAATAGCCGCGGTAGTTTTAAATGTGTTTTTTCCTTCAAAATGTCACTTTGCTGTCAGACTGTTCTAAACACGGGAAACATGCGCCCTTTTACAGGCATACTATAGACACCCCCCAGGTATGAAATTTAAAGGGATATTACACTTTTATTGTTTGACTTTAAGCATTATTAAAATCACTGCTCCTGAAAAAACGGCCGTTTTTAAAACTTTTTTTTGCATTGATTCATGTCCCCTGGGGGAGGACCCGGGTCCCCAAACACTTTTTATGACAATAACTTGCATATTAGCCTTTAAAATTAACACTTTTGATTATTCATGTTCGTGTCCCATAGACTTTAACGGCGTTCGCGTGTTCGAACAAATTTTTTTCCTGTTCGCATGTTCTGGTGCGAACCGAACAGGGGGGTGTTCGGCTCATCCCTAGTCCTCAGTAAAGAGTAAAATTGAAATCCAAGCCATGCCCGACCTCCCACTTAACCCCCGAAGAGCCCAGAAGGCTCCGCCCCAACACCATGTGTGGGTGGCTGAGAGAAGACTGGCCAGTCATTATGGGCATTAAATTAGGTAAGGGAATGAAGGGTAAGAGACCCTCAAAAATGCCCAGCGCAAGAGGAGCGCTATATATGAACTGAAAGTGCAGTTCCACCTATACTGAGCCCATAGATTAATCGTTAAAGTGGACAGGGATCCACAATGGGTAACTGGGTTACCAAAGTCCACAGGAACTAAGAATCATGCAGAGTAAACAGCTAGAGAAACATCTATCTATGTGAGCAGGATGGAACAGGGGTGACAATTAACACTAGACAGAAAGGGACATTTTGATGTTAAGTTGTGGGATGAATTTGGGGTTAGGCACTACAACTAGTAAAGTCAAGAAACAGAGAAATGAGAGTTAAAACAGAATACTTTATATGTTGTCAGAGAGGGAAGATGGGATGAGCACTATGGCTGCCCGTCTGATCATAGAAGGTACAGTATATGAAGTATGGTATTAAAATACATGGGATGCAAAGGATATCAGAACAAAATAAAGAAAGCAGAAGTTAAGCATGGAAATAAAAAGAGTTAAAAGAAAGTGAGAGAATGATATGCATGTGTTGTGTACAAATGGGAAAAATGTAAGCAATTTTAGAGAGATATTTGTGTATTTGTGTGAATGCTGGAACCTTTAGTTCTATCTCTTGTGTGTGTCATGTATGCAGATGTGACCCCCTCCTTTGCGCTCTCCTGAAAGAATGTGACTGGGATGAGAGATCAGTGATAAGCTGGAAGGAACACTATGCCAATTTCATTTTTTTAGACAAAACATTCATAACAAAATGTGCTGGATTAACGAATCTAATGATCAACAATGTGATTACAATTATTTTTGTATCTATTTTCCAAACATGGTAAAATGAAGGTTACATTTAACTGTGTATTACACAAATAGAATATCCTTTGATAGTGGAAACAGTGCATTTAAATAAGGGAAATTGAGTATCCATCGCTGCACTCCCTGCAATCTCTCCAACGCACCCTTTCCTCTCTCTGATCACAACCTTATCCGTTTCACACTCTCCTTGTCTCCTATATCCCATGCTGCCAACCCACAAACCACTACCCGCAGGAACCTTCGCAACCTCAAACCTTCCCTTCTTCACTCTGCTACTGATGGCCTTTATGACAAAATCGCACCCCTGTCCTGCCCAGACCTAACCACTTCCATCTACAACACCACGTTGTCATCCTCCCTAGACGTACTTGCTCCTCTTTCTACACGCAGAACCAGGCCCCATCTGCCACAACCCTGGCAAACAGACGACACCAGAAGTCTCAAGAGACGCAGCCGCGCTCTTGAGCGAGCATGGCGTAAATCTAAATCCCTGCAAGACTTTACCCTCTACAAATCTGTCCTTCTCAAATACAACTCCTGCCTCCACACTGCTAAACAAACCTATTACAACACTCTCATCAAAACCCTCTCATCCAAACCTCGTCAACTCTTTTCTACCCTTAATTCCTTACTTCACCCCCCACTGCCCCCTCCCACCAACTTGCTTACCGCTCAACATATTGCTAACCACTTCAATAGCAAAATCAACACTATTCGCAAGGAGATATCCAGCATTAAAATTCCTCCCCTACCCAACATATCAGGTCCAACACCACACTCAATACTCTCCTCCTTTTGCCCAGTTACCACAGAAGAAGTTGATAAACTCCTCTCCATGGCACACCTCACTACATGTCCCCTGGACCCTGTCCCCTCTCAATTGCTGCGACCACCTTCCCACTCTATCCTCAACTCCCTAACCCACATCTTCAACCTCTCCCTCTCCTCCGGCACCTTTCCTTACCCGTTCAAACATGCACTGGTTACCCCCATACTCAAAAAACCCTCACTAGACCCCACCTGTTTGAATAACTTAAGACCTATCTCCCTTCTCCCGTTTGCCTCCAAGCTCATCGAACGCCTTGTTCATGACCAAATGAGTCGCTACCTCACGGACAACAACCTTCTCGACCCCCTACAGTCTGGCTTCCGCCTACAACATTCGACTGAAACTGCCCTACTAAAAATCACCAATGACCTAATAACTGCCAAAACCAATGGCCACTACTCCATACTCATACTTTTAGACCTCTCTGCTGCCTTTGACACAGTTGACCACCTGCTGCTCCTCAGCAAATTACAATCCCTTGGCCTCCGTGATTCTGCATTATCCTGGTTCTCCTCCTACCTATCTCAGCGCACTTTCAGCGTCACTTACAACTCCACCTCCTCCGCTCCCCTTCCTCTTTCTGTTGGGGTACCCCAAGGCTCTGTCCTTGGGCCTCTCCTTTTCTCACTCTATACCTCTTCCCTGGGCCAGTTGATCACCTCCCATGGCTTCCAATACCATCTCTATGCCGATGACACACAGATCTATCTCTCCACTCCCCAACTCACCCCCACTATCTCCTCACGGATCTCAAACTTGCTGAATGACATATCGGTATGGATGTCACACCACTTCCTCAAACTTAATCTTTCTAAAACTGAGCTTGTTATATTTCCTCCTTCACGGTCCCCCTCCTGTGACTTCACCATTAATATCAACAACACAACCATTGGTCCCTCCACACATGCCAGAGTCCTGGGTGTAATCCTTGACTCTGACCTCTCCTTCAGCCCCCATATCCAATCACTGGCTAAATCCTGCCGCCTTAACCTCCGCAACATCTCCAAAATTCGACCCTTTCTGACTAATGACACTACAAAACAACTTATTCACTCTTTGATTATTTCCCGCCTCGACTATTGCAACTCTCTCCTTAATGGCCTACCCTTAAGCAGGCTATCCCCCCTTCAGTCTATTATGAATGCTGCTGCTAGACTAATACACCTCACTAATCGATCCGTGACT
This sequence comes from Lithobates clamitans, assembly GCA_037952925.1. Lineage (NCBI taxonomy): Eukaryota > Metazoa > Chordata > Amphibia > Anura > Ranidae > Lithobates > Lithobates clamitans. The sequence continues at coordinate 1,804,406 of JBBGZY010000894.1, read as the reverse complement.
GCTGCTCCTCTCTGCCAATCCCTTCACTGGCTTCCCCTACCCCACCGTGTAAAATTCAAAATGCTAACCATAACATACAAGGCCATTCACAACATCGCCCCCATCTACATCACCAACCTCATCTGCAGATATCACCCAAATCGCCCCCTCCGCTCCTCCCAGGACCTCCTGCTCTCTAGCTCCCTTGTTACCTCCTCCCATGCTCGCCTTCAGGACTTCTCCAGAGCCTCTCCCATCCTCTGGAATTCCCTGCCCCAGTATGTCCGATCAGCCCCTACCCTGTCCACCTTTAGGAGATCCTTGAAAACTCATTTATTCAGGGAAGCCTATCCCACACCCACATAACTGTCCCTGAGCCACCCCCATCAAATCATTCTTTGCAGCTATTACCTTTTGTACCACCACCCCCTCCCTTTTAGAATGTAAGCTCTACGAGCAGGGCCCTCCTGTACCTTTTGTATTGTACTGTAATTGTGTTGTCCCCTTTTACATTGTAAAGTGCTGAGTAAACTGTTGGCGCTATATAAATCTCGTATAATAATAATAATAATAATAATAATAAAATTAAGTAATATGTCCCCCTTTAGGGAAATTTATCTGTGGATATATATTAGTGTGTGATATTGAAATTATCATTTGAGTATTCATTTCTAATATGAGTTTAACAATTTTATTAATAATATAGATATATTGAAACTGGTTTAAACAACCTTTGGTTGGAAATGAAATCCAGGTTAATGGGGAAATTTGTAATGGATGGGATTAGTTTAGATTAAGGTAACAATTTTGTAATTTTACATTTATACAATAACCCCTTATTGAGACAAAAAATAAATTAGGATGAGGTTGTTATTTGGAATACAGCTGCCATTATATTTAACAAAGCCAAGATGGATGGGATACATAGGAAGTTTTTCTACAAAAATGAAATCTTAAGGTCTGATAATAACTTGATGTGCGGTCCATGATGTGAGAGTAATAATAAATAAAATTTAAATATAACAGACCCATCACATCAAGTCCGCACACCTTGTTAGGATAGATGCCACCTGCAGCCAGTTGTTTTATAGTTTTTGATGTGGCTGAGTGCTTTCTGGTGCATCATACAGATTGTTGGTCCTTTTGTTTTTATTTATTTTTATTTTTGAAATCCAAAGCAGAATATGTGGATTGTGAAATGATGTGCCCCTTTTACTTGTAAGTGCAGTGGTATAGTATAAGCAGAAGAATATTTTGGATTTGTGGACATCTCTGCATGACTGCAGGGTATTGTTATCATTTATTATAATATTGCTAGGAAAAAGTTGTCTTTTTGAAACATGAAACTGGAGTTCTTACACAGACAGAATGATAGAAAACAAGCCATTGTAATATATTTATGCAAGCTGGACCCAGTAATGAAGGGTTCATCCCGATATATCAGAGCTGTAGCTTTATGCAAAGGTGCTATTAGACAAGGTTACAGACATTATTTTGGTCAAATATTTAATGGTCCCACATTCTGCGCAGTAAATATACAGCTAACTAAATGTTTGTCTAATGAAAGGTTCAAAACATGACTTTGTTTTGTTTGTTTATGTACAAATCTACCAATAAAACATTTGTACATTTGAATCCAGCCACCTTATTGCCTCTATTGGAGGAGGCTGGAGACAAAGGAAAACCACATGTGTTAAATTAATGACGTAGGAATCAGCTGGTGTGAGCCCCGGACCCATGCACTTTGTGGAATACCCACAAGGCATTTGTCAGAGGGGTTCTAATACAACAAGGGGCAAGGGCCAGGGTTATGAGGCAACAGCAGACTATGGAAATCATAAACCAAATTGAAATTTTAGAAAAAGCAAAATATGACACTATCATCTCAAAAATTGACTGATCAACTTATTATGCTCCGTACAGAGTTGAGGCTAATGTTACTGGAGGACTTTGAAAAGGCCTCCAGGAAGCTAAAACTGACATACTACACTAGTGGCAACAGAGCAGGAAAATTACTTGCCATTCAATTACGAGGTCACAGATATAAAACGCACATTACATATATTATCCACCCAAAGACACAAACCAAACATCAACACCCACAAGACATAGCTGATGCCTTCAGCCACTACTATGGATCATTATACAATCTAAAAAATGATTCCACAATACCACAACCAACCTCAGAAGCTATAGAGACATTCCTTCAACAACCTAAACTTACCACAGAACACCTCCACACACTGAATTCCCCTATAACAGACTCAGAAGTTAATCTAATTATACAATCACTGCCACTTAGCAAATCCCCAGGCCCCGATGGCTTCTCAGGGGAATATTACAAAGCCTTTCAAAACATACTAACCCCACATTTGGTGGCGATCTTTGGTGCTGCTGTTGCCTCCTCATCATTCCCTCCAGAAATGTTAAAAGCAACTATAATAGCATTGCCTAAACCAGGGAAAGATCCAGATTCCCCACAGAATTTTAGGCCCATTTCCTTATTAAATACTGATGTCAAGATTTATGCAAAACTCCTAGCAAATAGATTGATGGACATACTTCCTGAAATTATTGATATAGATCAATCAGGGTTCACGAAAGGAAGGCAAACTTCAGATGCCACAAGACGGCTGATTAACGTAATCCAAAAAGCAAACAGATACAAAACGCCTTCTCTGCTCCTAGCTCTGGATGCAGAGAAGGCGTTTGATAGAATACATTGGCAATTTCTCTCTCAAGTACTGGGGAAGTTTGGGTTTGATGGTTCTATTTACTCGACTATCATGGCCCTATATACACACCCATCAGCACAAGTATTCATAGCAGGAACACTTTCCACCCCGTTTCAAATCACTAATGGGACAAGGCAGGGATGTCCCCTTTCCCCCCTGATCTTCAACTTTATAATGGAACCACTAGCAACCCACCTGCGAACACATCCACTTATATCTGGGGTACAAATAGGTCAAAGAAGCCATACAATAAGCTTATTCACAGGCGACATCATACTAATGCTCATCAAAGCACACACTTTCTTACCATTAGTACACAAGGCCTTACAAACATTTAACAGTGTGTGGTATTATAAAGTAAACAAATATAAGTCCTTTATCTTAAGTCTAGGAATATCCCCACAGATCAGACAAAAACTAGAACAAGATTTCCCATATGTATGGAAAAAGGAGGGAATAAAGTACTTGGGCATCACACTGACCCCTAAGACTAGAGACCTTTTGGCAGCCAATTACACCCTCTTTATGAAAAACCTAACTGACAAACTAAAGATACTTGCAAAAACTGAATTATCGTGGCTGGACAGACTTGCAGCTTTTAAGATGCAAATTCTGCCACAGATACTCTACCTTTTCAGGACTCTACCAATCCCATTGCCGAACTCCTTCTTAAACTCCCTTCAACCCATAATAAACAGATATATATGGCAAGGCAAGAAGGCTAGATGTGCCTTCACCAAACTAATTAAGTATAGGAGAGCGGGAGGGGTAGGACATGTACACATACAAGACTACTACTTTGCAACCATACTAGCGCAAATTAGAAATTGGTTATCCTCCGACACGGGCCTGTCTACACTGTGGACGGAGAAAAAAATCAAATAAAAAAAGGGTCTTTGAAGGATTTTCTCATGACAGCCCAATTGAACTCCTCCTTAGGTGTTAAACTATCACCAACTATACTTGCAGCAATATGGGCATGGGGCCACCTTCGAAACTACCCTAATTGGACAGGAACACAGCTACCATTTAAACTACATATCTCTGCACTTAGCCATATTATACCAGATATTAACCTTAAGTCATGGCAGATGAAAGGTATTCAACACATTGAGGATCTAGTAAAGGGCACGTCAGTCAAAACCTTTAGCACTATACAGAAGGAATATGGTTTATCAAAAACAGAACAATATAAATACACGCAGGTCACTCAACTCCTAAAAAGACACCCAAACATAACTACCACTTTGCCCGTGAAGATATTCCAATACTTCACACAAACTCAAACGAAACTAAAAGGGATCTCAACTTTATATCTAGGTCTCCAAGAGAAAAACATATGTACCAAATCACAGAATATAATAGCATGGGAACTCGAACTGGGACAATCTTACTGTCAGGTCCCCTAGAGGCTGGGTGACAGATGCACACCGTTGGGAACAGGAGTGCACCACAAGGCAGTGGACCCTACGGCTGACTGCTGCGGATGGGAGTCCAGGTGGTAAGTAAGGCAGGAACGCTGGGACACCAACACTGATCCCACCGGGGCTAGAGCATAGGATTCCCTGGGGAGTGGAGTCTAAGAGCCAGCAGGTGTTCACCAGAGCCTTTAGAGGTGAGGATGGACTGGGCTGCAACTGGCTCCGGGTCGCGGCCCCCAGGGTCCCCCAGCTCACACCCACAGTAGGCAACAGGAGGATAGGGATAGTAAAGGAATAAGCCAAGGTCAGGGCCACAAGCAGACAAGGACAACAGAGTTCACACCAAGGTTCAGGGTCACAGGCAAACAGGGATAGTCGGGGACACGCCAGAGGTCAGGGTCACGAGCAGACAGGAATAGTAGAGAACACGCCAAAGTCGGTAACAGAAACAAACGTAGAGCACACGGCAGGCAGGAACAGGAAGCCAAACACACAAAGGTTGATCAGCAGGGCTGGCCTGCAGTGCAGAGGTTAATATAGAGTTCTCTGATAGGAGCTGGGGTGGAGCCGTGCTAGAGGAGAGTTAATAAAAGCAGTCAGGTGAGAGTCAGCTGGTCTTTAGAGATGAACACATGGAAACAGGTAAGCTGATAGACAACACTATTGCATAACCATGACACTTACCCAGTGAAAAAATGGGAAACAACATTTAAAATTATCTATAATTCCACTAAGAGTACTAACCTATGGGAGATGCAGCAAAAATTATTCCTTAAGTGGTACCTTACACCTAGTCGTATATCCAAAATATATCACAATTCCTCTCCTGAATGTTGGAGATTATGCGGGGAATGCGGCACATTGACCCATATTCTTTGGAGTTGCCCTAAAATTAAAACACTATGGCTTCAGATGGAAAACATTATACAAAACATTACGCAACAGAATCACCTATTAAATCCACAAATGGCCATACTCTCACTAAATCTAGACTCTACACCAATCTTGCTCAGAACAGTAATATCTCACATATTGCTGGCAACTAGGCTTACAATCCTCAGACACTGGAAAGACATAGAGCCACCATCCTTATCAGAAGTAATAGCCACAGTCAACATACACGGTACATATGAAGTTTTACATTCATCAACCATGGAGAAATATGAGAAGATATCCAAATTATGGTTTCCATAAAAAGAATGGTACTCAAGGCGATTGAACACTTAATGGGCTTACTATCTTGAAATGGGAATTCTGAAAGGAGGAGCACTATGACTGTTAGGTTATGTTATATGTTATATACTATGTTATCTATTTATTTTCTTTATTTTAAGTTACCTACACTAATATTATATAGCCGCGATATAATATCTACAAAGGTACAAGAGGTTACTAAATTATTAAAATTAACAGGAATTGTATATGCAACCACTAGAAACATTAGCAGCAGGGAATTGCAGCCATGACTCTGTGTCGGAGGATGCGACCATAATGTGAGATTGCGCAAATCCAACGATACGGAGCTAATGAATAACTACCATAACATGAATGTTTCATATGTCTCACAAGTTGTAACCTAAAATTCAATGTAAAGGAATAATGACAAGCAATATACAGAGCCAAGGATAATAATACGCAAATGTTTGTAACAACTTTTGTACTTTGTTCAATAAAAAAGATTGAAAGGAAAATAATTCAACTTTAAGGACCCCAGAACAAGAAGAACAAGTGATCCACAAGGGGCAACTTATTATGAAACTGGACTTTGGAAAAAGGTGATCATTTATGTCTGCTAGCCACTCTTTTCCCTCCAGCTTGACAAATGGACCGTGTCATCAGTCACAAGCAGTCATTGCTGCCTTAGTAAATGAGCATGGGATAGAGCCAGGGTTCTCCACAGTTGTTTTTATAACATACCACTTCTTGTTTTACCTGTTACCAAAGGTGTTACCAAAAGCTGAACATCCCTTCCAGAGATTACAAAAAGATATATCCAGATGCCCAAATCAGGATCTTACGAGTGTGCATTTTGTCTGTATGGACATGTTTTCTGGATGTCTAGTGGCAAATGCTACTGCAGATGCTAATGCAAATGCTAGAGCAGCTGAAGTCCTCCATTCGGATTTCACAGAGAATGTTGCTGATCTTTTAAGGTTTTTCACAAACTCATTTATGTGTTTTCTCCCCAATTCCAGATCCTAAAAGTTTGGAAGGATCTAAAACTAAAGCCAGGTGACTTGTGGATTGTTAAGAGACATATATATATATATATATATATATATATATATATATATATAAGGAAATGTTTGGAGACTCAATACAGCATCTATTTCATGTACAAGTTGTGCAAAACTTGAAGGAAAAGTCACCTATATTCACACCAGACACTGCAAAAATGACTAAATTAAAGAAATCTCTGTGTTTGCTTTGTTTCCCTCCTGCGATCACAGTCTAGGGTACTTTTTGATTCAATTACATTAATTGTAAGGGATATATATATATATATATATATATATATATATATATATATATATATATATATATAATGTAATTTGAAAAGTAGTTTAGCCATGTTGAAGTCATATTTGATTTTGTACGTCTTCCATTTTATGTAGAACTGTCTGTGTTTACATGTTTACAAGTTCTGTATATAAATGTATTCTATTTTGTATGTATTGCACACTGCCCTCACTATGCACACGGCACTAACAATGTTTTCAGTACATGTTTGCATTCTTTCGAGTCCTGATTAAAATTAGCCTGCCTATGTAACACCCCTTGTTACTATAAAGGTACAATTGTAATATTAATGTGATACCTACGTAATCATGTGTATAAAAATCTTCAATTGCATCATAATAAAGCAGAACAGTCATTTGGAAAGATGCTGAGTGTATCTTTTGTGTCTGTTCCCTAATGCAGTAGTTATTATTAATTTGGAACCACTAATCTATATGAGGATAGGTGTTGCCTATCTATAAAATGTCCAGCTCAGGAGTAAAAAGGATCCTAAGTAATGCAGGGAGAAGGACACAGAAAACAGCAGAAATGTGTGAGAAATTTAGTAACCATGGATATCCTGAGGATATGATACAGCATGAATTAAGGAAGCTACAATGTACACAGAAAAATTATAAAAGAAACAGAAAATGTAATGCTAAGTGACTCCCCTTCTCCATGCAGTATCATAGCTCTAGTGAAGAGATCTTCAACATCATTAAAAAACATTGGACATTACTGCAACGTGCATACCCTGAGATGGAAAATTTTCAGGAAATACCATTAAAACATATCGAAGGAACCAAATATTAAGGGGACATGTTAGTCCATTCAGAACATAAATGTGTAAAAAAAGTAGAAAAAAATTTTTTTTTTGGGAAGCGAAAGAAGTGGATCGTATCCATGCCTTCGTTGTGTGCAGTGCAAATTGATGAGGAAAGGGGATAGTTTTATACACCTAATAGACAAAAGAAAATTTCTGCAGTTTGCACACATGTCAGACATCATATGTAATCTATGCATTAATATGTCCATGTTAGTATATGTTGGAGAAACAACACAAAAAATCAAAGACAGAATATCTCATCATCTATTAGGAATAAGCAACCAGGTTTACTGTTCCCAAACACTATATGCAATATGGACACTGTGATACTGATTTCGAATTTATGGTTTTGGAGAAGATACGTAGAGATAAAAGGGGAGGTGATAGGATCCTGAAGATGAAACAGAGGGAGTTTTGGTGGACAAACCAATTGAACACTTTACATACATATGGCTTAAAACAAGATTACGATCTATATCTGTTTTTGTGAAATATATATGGTATGGGGCAATAATTGGTACAGTGAATGTCTTGACAGAATCATTTCACCAAAGATGTTATGTGTTTTATATTTATTGCTCTTTTTAGAGAGAAGATTTGAAATCTTTTGAAGTATCGTGCGGTGAATGCTGAACAGAGAAAAAAATTAGAATAGTCTCCACAGTTTTCTATTGATTTCTAATGGGTTTACCCTTTTCGGTTTTGTAAAGCAGATTTTTTTGTTTAATCGTTTCCACATCCTACAGTTTATATGGGTGCTCTTCACTTATTATTATCATTAACTCTAGGAAAGGAATGGGTTAATGAAAGGGCTAACAAGCAGATTGGTGAAGGGATACACCTGTGTGAACTCTGATGCTCTGTATGTGCATGAAGCTATAAATGTGGGTAAAAGATTTAGTAGTATACATGCAGCTTGATGAAGGACATGTGCTGTACGAAACTGTGCAGTCGCTTGTAACTCACTTGTAACTTTTATATGCATAAAGAAATTCAACTTAAAGGGGTTGTAAACCCTCGTGTTTTTTCACCTTAATGCATCCTATGCATTAAGGTGAAAAAACTTCTGACAGTGACCGGCCCCCCAGCCCCCCAAACCCATTTTACTCACCTGATCCCCTTCGTTCCCTCAGCAGAGACGCGCTAGACCTCTCTGCCCGGGGTTCTCGGTTCTTGATTTTATAGATTGATAGCAGCGAGGCCATTGGCTCCCGCTGCTGTCAATCAAATCCAATGACACGAGCGCCGGGGGGTGGGGCCGAGTCCTACAATCTGCGTCTATGGACGCAAATGCTGAACTCGGAAGCGCGTCCGCAAGGTAACCCCCCCGTGAGAACGCTTCTCCTAGGGGGTTATACGATACAGGGGGGAAGCTGATAGCACCACCGGGGGACCCCAGAAGAGGATGATTGGGGCCACTCTGTGCAAAACCAACTGCACAGGAGGAGGTAAGTATGACATTTTGTTATTAAAAAAAATAAAAAAAACGAAGCTTTACAATTACTTTAAACTGAGATTGCATCTCCAATTCATATATATATATATATATATATATATATATATATATATATATATATATATATATATATATATATATATATATATATATAGTATAATATACAACCACTGTTGTTATACTGTACATCCAAAATGATACAGAGGGTTAATAAATGACTTTATAGGTTTTGGCAAAGAAATAAGCATGGCTACTATTTGCCTAAAGGTCCCATACACATAAAATTATGTGTACTAAACTTGCCATTTTTAATAATTACCCAGAAATTAAAAGAACTAGACATCACTACTGGACTTAGATTAATAGATCACCATCTGTGCAGCAAAAATTGCAGGGATGTAATTTATGGCACACTCATAGTTGAATATTTTGATTACCATGGACATTTACTAGAGGTTATAGCTATCCCTCTCCTGGACAGTTAATGACAGCTTGGTAGAATGGACCTTGATAGCCCATATCTTGCAAGATATGTTGCATGTCTGACAAACTGCAGCTACCAAAAGCCTTTTGGGCTTCTAGACTCAGCAGGAGAGCTGGAGTTTGTGTTATTTTTACCAGATATTTAAGAGCTATAGTTTGCCTTCTTTTATGTTCTGTCTGCCTAGCAAAACTAAAATGCACTTGATCTCTGTTAATGAGGCGGGGAAGTAACAATGCTAAGTGGTTGGCAAGGATTTTAGTAAAGATTTTATTATCCAAATAAGTAGAACAATTGGCTTGTAGTTGGCAGGTGAGGTCAAGTTTTTCCTAGGTGTAGGTATCACTGATACATAGGAGTGAGGAGAATGAGGAGGATGTAGCACTGTCCCCTTGATCAAGGAGATAAAAAGGAAGAGCATGAAGGGAAGTAGAATAGGTGAAAAGTGTATATAATAGGGAACGGTTAATCTGCCCCAGCCTGGTGGTTTATGCACAGGTGGGTTATCAGTGACCATCTTTAGACCCCTGCAGGCATTTTTCAGGCTCTATAGCTCTAAAAATAGCACCTGGAAAAAGCGGCTCCATTCGCTCCAGTGTGAAGGCCCGAGGGCTTTCACACTGGAGCGGTGCGCTGGCAGGGCGTCAGAAAAAGTCCTGCCAGCAGCTTCTTTGGAGCGGTGAAGGAGCGGTGAACTCACCGCTCCTCCAACGCTCCCCCCTATTGAAATCAATGGGGCAGCACTGCGTTACCACCAGCAAGACGCCGCTCCGGCGGCATTTTGCAGGCGGATTTAACCCCTTTTCGGCCGCTAGCGGGGGGTTAAAACTGCCCCACTAGCGGCCGAATAGTGGCACTAAAACGACTAGGGCATTAGCGCTATTTTTGTGCCACTTTACTGCTGACGCCCTAGGTGGCTCAGTGTGAAAGGGCTCTTAATTCTTCAGTCATAAAACATGTATTTAGGAAGTTCAAGTCTGCTTGGTATAGTTTAGGCATGTGGAGTTTGGTGGAGAAATTGGTGCAAGTGGCGTGACCAAAAAGGGTGGATGTGGGGGGGAGGGGGCAAAGTTACAGTGTTTGTGGTAATAAAGTCCAAACGTATTAGCTATAGCCTGATGACTATGGTACTAATATATGTTCAGAAGTGGAGTTGGTTATCCTATGTCTTAGATTTTTAGCTAGCAACCTATGGGATTTATTGGAATGCTTATAGTCTTTCTGTCTAGACTGGAGTTGAGATTTTTCCTCATGGCTAGTCTAAGGCTTTCTTGATTTCTGATACCCTGTTTCCCCGAAAATAAGACCTAGCGTGATTGTCGGTGATGGCTGCAATATAAGCCCTACCCCCCAAATAAGCCCTAGTTAAAGTCCTTGTAGGTCTTATTTTCAGGGTAGGGCTTATTTTTGGGGAAACAGGGTAGGGCTTATTTGGGGGGTAGGGCTTATATTTCAGCCATCACCGACAATCACGCTAGGTCTTATTTTCGGGGAAACAGGGTAGTCAGCACTTTGCGTAAAGTCTGCACCATTGGGAGACACCTCAAGAGTAGGGTGTTCGTTTGTTTGTAGAGCAAACGAACATATAGGGTGCTCGCGGGAAGTTCGCCTGCCGAGATGCACCCCATAATGCACTGTGAGGTCGCAGTGCAGTGACGGCTGCTGACAAGGGGGCCTCCAGATCCTGGCCCAAACCCCTATGTGAATGGGTATCGGGTACATTGTACCCCTACCCATTCACCAAAAAAAGTGTCAAAAAGGAAAAACGACAACAGACAGTTTTTGACAATTCCTTTATTAAAAAAAAAAAAAAAACTCTCCTGCGATGTGCATTCATCTTCAATCACGCCGCCGGATGGACCCAAAAAATAGAAATATAATATAATTAAAAAAGCTCCTCCTCGATGGAAGGCCTCCCGGCGACTGCTGTCTCTTGGCTTTGACAGCTGTTATATAGGCAAGGACGGGGCCACCCGGTGATGTAACAGAGTGGCCCCTCCCCTTCTGACATCATGTGATGTCATGTGACGTCAAAGGGGGCATGGTCATCCGGTTATATCAGCGGGTGGCCCTGTCCTTGCCTATATAACAGCTGTCAAGGCCAAAAGACAGCAGTTGCCAGGAGGCCTCCCATGGAGGCAGAGTTTTTTTTTTTTCCTATTTTTCTGTTCTGTCGGGTGGCGTGATTGAAGATGGACTGACATCGTGGGACACTTTTTTTTTTTTAAATGAAGGAATTGTCAAAAACTGTTGTGGTTTTTACTTTTTGACACGTTTTTTGGTGAATGGGCAGGGGTACAATGTACCCAATACCCTTTCACATAGGGGGGCGGGGGCAGGATCTGGGGGTCCCCTTGTTAAAGGGGCTTCCAAATTCTGATAAGCCCCCCGCCCGCAGACCCCAACAATGGCCAGGGTTATCGAGAAGAGGCTCTTTTTGAGGGCACGTGGCCTGGAATGGTTCAGGAGGGGGGGTTCAGGTTCAGGAGGGGAGGGTGCACGCTAGTCCCCCTCTATCCTGACCTCCAGACTGCATGCTCGGATAAGGATCTGGTATGGATTTTGGGGGGGACCCCCACGCCCATTTTTTTTCAAATTTTGGTGTGGAGCTCCTCTTAATATCCATACCAGACCCGAAGGGTCTGGTATGGACTGGGGGGGACCCTACGCCATGACCCTACGCCAATTTTTTCCTTGATTTTTCATCTATATTGCTGGGAGCCGGCAATACATTACAGCCGAGAGCAAGTTTGAATTACATTTCTTCCTTTAGAAATGTCATTATTGCTGCGGCACTGTTCTACACATCGCACAGATGTGTCACTTTACAGGCAGATTACGAGGATACCCCAGGCACGATATTTAAAGGAATATTTAATTTTTATTGTTTCACTTTAAGCATTATTAAAAGCTGCTCCTGAAAAAACGATTGTTTTAAAAAATTCTCAAGATGGGAAAAAGGGGGGAAGGGATTATTGCGGTGCCACCAATAAGATAGAACAATTTTGTTATAAAATCATCTTATTTATTTTATTTAGTATCAAAAACAGCTAAAATGGTACATTAGACATATAGAAAAGTCACAAGTGTACAAAAGCAAAAACAGAAGTGCAGTTCAAATGATAGACCGTCACCAATGATGTTGAAGGGTGATCGTAGTCTTTTGTTCCCAATTAGTTTCGCCAAAACATTGGCTTCATCAGGGGAGTGTATAAATATAATGCAGAGAGTAAAACCACTAAAACAAAGAAAAGATGTATTATTAAACCAACATACACTTGTAGCGTCGAAGGCAGACCGTCATATCGCAGGGCGGTCAAATTGCCGTTCATCCATACCCCCAGTCCCACCAATGCCCACACCCAGGACATACCATACAGAGATTCCAGGACGCAAGGGAGACACCACCAAAACACTGGGAATAGAAGTTACACTCAGCCCAGTAATTGGCTACAGGGGAATTAGAGGGCGTCTAGAAGAGAAAAGTTTTTAGCATATAAATATTGGGAAATTCTTTTAATCTTATTTAAGAAAAAGGGGGAACTCAGCCTCAATTACATACCCTGGTTATATGCAAAAACAGAGCGCTCGGTGTTGCGTTGAGAAAATTCACAGTGCACTCAGTGCACGCAGAAAAATCGCATGGATGTGATCAGAGAAACTGAAAAACAGCATTAAAAGGAGTAGTATGAGTAGGATAATCTTGACAACTTATAAATGAATCAAATGGTATCCATTGGTGTCAAGTAGGGGGACAGGGTGATTATTTAATACACTAAGAAGGGCTTACCAAAGAGGCATTATAGCTAGAAGTGAGAGTGCATCCTATAAATGAGGTTCCGACAGTATACAGGCTAAACATTGGAACCTTCCCAGCAAGTCCTTCTGATAACACCGGCTAAGACAGATAATCTTAAAATCAATACATGTGAGAATACTATCAGCGTAGGACTCAGCCATTATAGCCACATGCAGCAGTCATAATAAAGAATGCCGGCAGTAATAGGAAAGATTTTAAAGTCTATTACCTTTCACATATGTAACCAGTTCCCCATGACGGTCCCGCAGCGAAGGGATATAAGATACTGAGATGTGGCTGCCTTTTAAAACCCCCACCTGATCAGCATGATAAGAATCAGCTGGTCAGGAGCGGACGAAAGGCGGACGGGGCACATGCGCAGTGGCCAGAGTCATCTGCCTACATATCCCATAGATCCGAGCGTCGATCGGATCACATGGCCGCAGATGCGAGTGACGCGGTCGATAGATGTAAATATGCAACGGAGTTATCCAGAGGAAGGGGGAGGAGAAGGGAAACCTCACAACCATCCAGAGGAAAGGGGGAGGAGGCGATGGGTTAGGCGTTGGAAAAATGCGATGGTCCCGGCCGAAGGGGCGGGCTGACAGTATAGTCAGCCCTTGGGCGTCCATGCAGCCAAAGGCTGTGGAACAGATTCCCAGATGAATGGGAAGTAAATCAACCAAGTGCACTGGATCCCCACGGCAGATCACAAGGGGGGAGGGGGGGAAGGGGGGAAAAACCAAACGGACCAGGGATATAGGCGAAGCAGCTCAAACAGTGGATAGTTGGTGTCACCACAGTTACCGCGATGCGATGATATTGACAGAATGCCTGCAACAACACAAGTATGGATTAAGTTTCAGAATTGTACTGATTAAAACAAATATAGTGGTTCAGCAATAATATAAGATATCTAACTTCAATTCGTCTCTGCATGAATAATGGTCATCAAAATAGCGATTTATTTAATACATCATAATAATCAAAATTTGGATACATACACAATAGAGATATACAATTGGAGTTACAGCACATGCCATTATAGTTATATATAATAACCGTTATGAATAAACATTTCAGCATCCAAATATAGAAAACCAGTCAGCAGTGGGTACAGGATGGGGGCAGGGAGTAAGGGTAGATGAATCACCGGACCAAAGGGGCCCAATTGAACATAAGATCAGCCAGCCAATGAGGAGACAATAGATGCATAGACCAGCTAGATAGCAGGAAACTCATGATTCGCATGCTAAATAGGTGCCGTTTTAGAGAAAAGATTTAAAGCTAATGTATTCATTTAAGCCAGGGTATTTTACTGCATTCAATATATATATATATCCATCCGTCTCCATCTGAAGCAGAGAGTTGTCAATATTGCCTCCCTGGGCATGAGAAGGAATATTCCCAAGGGCCACAAACTTGACAACATAGGGGTCAAAATTATGTTCTGTGGCCACATGCCTATTTAAAGCTGTAGTGGTTAAATGTTTATATAGGGGTGCAATATGGTCCTTAATGTGTTTGAGGAATGGACGCTTGATTGTTTTAAAAACTTTTTTTTGCATTGATACATGTCCCCTGGGGCAGTACCTGGGTACCCATACACTTTTTATAGCAATAACTTGCATATAAACCTTTAACATGAGCACTTTTGATTTTTCATGTTTGTATCCCTTAGACTTTATTAGGGTTTGCATGTTCACTAGAACTCTTTGCCTGTTCACGGTGTTCTGGTGTGAACCGAACCGGGGGGGTGTTCGGCCCATCCCTACTCAAGAGTTGATCAGCCTCAAATTGTTGAATCATGTTCAGCCCATTCCTACTCAAGAGTTGATCAGCCTCAAATCGTTGAATCAAAGTAGTTTTAGGGTGGATTTTATTTAATTTCAGATGGGATCCTCCTGGAATACAGTGACCTCATACAGTATGTAGGCCTTATCAGCAACTGGACCCGCATTAAGCTTAAAAAAATCCAGTAAGACATTTGCAAGAAGCTCCTATAAATTTGCCTGATTCTAGAGTTATCATTTAATTGCCAGTGGGAAGTCTTAGAGAGGGTATCAGTCAAACCAGATCTAGACATAAGGAGCCATGATCAGATCATGTGATAGATTCTACTAGCTTTAAGCTAGTCTTGTGGAGACTAGGCCTAGTCCAGATATAGTTTAGAATATACTTCATGGACAGAAGAGAAAAACAAAAATTGTTTATAAAGATTATGATGTATTTTCTAAGGGTCAAACAGATGAAATTCCCTAATTGCTTCCCTAAAGGCTGTAGTTAAAGCGTTTGTAAACCCAACATTGTATATTAAAGATATTTGCCTGCTGTATCATGTGCTTGTATGAAAAAGTCTCCGTTCTCTTTGTATTGCTTCCTTTGTGTGAAATCCCTGGTGTTCCTGCCAGTTCCTCTGCTTGCCTATTTAAAACTGAGCACACTAAGCAGGAGAACACACCATGGTCAGTTCTCTAGCTATGCTGGGAACTCAGCCTGCTCTCCTCCAATGATCAGACTTGTTCTGACACCCTCTGCACAGCCTTTCACTGGGAAGATCAGTGTGCTGCAGCTTCTCCTCCCCCAGCGCTTATGCAGCTGAGAACAGAGGGAATGTGATAACTTATCAAAAAGGGAAAAATGTGTTCATAATGTTTTTTTTTTTATGTCTATACACAAATGTTTCGCCTTTCATTTCAATTTTAAACTGAATGAGGTGTTTTACAAGGTTAGGGTTTACAAACACTTTAACCTAATCACATGTTTAGAAACAGTTTCATCTTTGAGAAAAAAGTTGATAAAAGGTGAAATTTTCTACAGTCTTGCATAAGAAAGGAATCTGAACTGAATTCAGTGCATATGCATTTAGCAGTCTAAAGTGGGTTCCTGCAAGACTGCAGTTAAGAAATATAAACCTGCCATGAGGATCAGTAACAGATGAGAAAACCTAAAGTGTATTTAAACCCCAAACCAAAGATGTAATATTTTGCAGGTTACTAGTGCTTGGTGTGAAGGTTGCATTTGATTTCTTTTTTTTCCAAGCTTCTTTTGCTTCTTTTTACTTTTACTGTGTAATTCTGTAAATAACACACTTCCTGTCCCTGACTTGCTACATCACTCCTCCACTGTATCTGTGGAAGGAATCGGATTGCCACCTTAGGTTGCTATCCTGATATGGAGTCCAAACATGTCCATATCTCTTTATTTTCATTACATAGAGGGCAGGGCAGTTGGTAATTTACAGAACATACTGTAGCTAGGAGAAAGATATTCTTCAGTGCATCCAATAGGAAGCGACAAGGAATACTGCATTTCAGGCAAGATCAACAGGTATTTTCTATATTTGTTAACTGTTCTTGGCTTGAAAAAAAGAAACAATTGTACCACATATAAAAACTGTTGAATGTAGTGTATCCTTAAGAGGGCAGGGTCTTTAAATCAAAATGGCAACTCCCACTTTACCAGATTTATCTACAGGCAAATAAAACGTAGGGAAGTGTTTGGAGACAAACTTACGGAAATTGCCTCTAAGGAAATGGGTCTCCTGGAGAAAAATGACATCAACCACTTAAGCCCTAAACTTCTACAGAGCTAACCACCATTTTCAGAACGAGTTAAAGAGATTGTAAAGCATTGTTTTTTTGTTTTTTTCTTAAAACAGAAAACATGTTATACTTACCTGCTCTGCGCAATGGTTTTGCACAGAGCAGTCTCAATCCTCCTCTTTTGGGATCCCCTGCCCGCACTCCTGGTTTCACCCTCCTGCCAAGTGCCCCCATAGCAAGCTGCTTGCTATGGGGGCACTTGTGCATGCTTGCTCCTGGGCCCCCCTTTGAGTGTCCAAAAGACACACAGAGCGGGGCCCCGCCCTGCCCCCCCTCTCCCTCTTCACTGGCTCTGATTGGCCAATGGCTCCTGCTGCTGTATCTGAGCCAATCAGGAACAAAAGACTCAGGGGGGCCTCGGCTCTCATGCACATTGCTCAGGCACTGTAAATATATTTTGGGTGCATACTTCAAGAATAAATCCACTATATTGTCAAAAGTATTGGGACTCCTGCCTTTACACGCACATGAACTTTAATGGCATCCCAGTCTTAGTCCGTAGGGTTCAATATTTACTTGGCCCACCCTTTGCAGCTATAACAGCTTCAACTCTTCTGGGAAGGCTGTCCATAAGGTTTAGGAGTGTGTCTATGGGAATGTTTGCACTGTCATTGGACAAGAAGGCCAGGCTCGCAGTCTCCACTCTAATTCATCCCAAAGGTGTTCTATCGGGTTGAGGTCAGGACTCTGTGCAGGTCAGTCAAGTTCCTTAACTCCAAACTCGCTCATCCATCTTTTTATGGACCTTGCTTTGTGCACCTGTGCACAGTCATGTTGGAACAGGAAGGGGCCATCCCCAAACTATTGCCACAAAGTTGTGAGCATGAAATTGTCCAAAATGTCTTGGTATGCTGACATCTTAAGAGTTCCCTTCACTGGAACTAAGGGACCAAGCCCAACCCCTGAAAAAAACCCACACCAAAATCCCCCCTTCACCAAACGATTAGGACCAGTGCACAAATCAAGGTCCATAAAGACACGGATGAGCGAGTTTGGGGTAAAAGAACTTGACTGGCCTGCACAGAGTCCTGATTTCAAGCCGATATAACACCTTTGGGAAGAATTAGAGCAGAGACTGTGAGCCAGGCCTTCTCATCCAACATCAGTACCTGACTTCACAAATGCGCTTCTGGAAGAATGGTCAAACATTCCCATAGACACACTCCTAAACCTTTTTGGACAGCCTTCCCAGAAGAGCTGAAGCTGTTATAGCTACAAAGGGTGGGCCAACACAATATTGAACCTTACAGACTAAGACTGAGATGCCATTAAAGTTCATGTGCATGTAAAGGTAGGTGTCCAAATACTTTTGACAATATATTGTATTTGGGGGGGCTGCATGAAGAAGGTATTTTACCTTGCTGAATAGAATGCAGTTAGGTAAAGAACCTTCTGCCTTTACTCTTTAAGGCCTTTGACACTGTATGTTAATAGTCTCAATTGCAAGGTCTATTTAGCCTAACAAACCCACGAATGCTACACAGCAAAGCAAGACTTATCGTTACCATTGAACTGGAGTATAACATCGCCAACCAGGCAAAAAGTAATACACAGGGAAGAAATTAAAAAAAAAAAACAATTAACAGTCTAAGGCTGGATTCACACATGTGCGGTGTGAATTCCAGCTCTGTTTTCTCTGCGAAGAGAAAAAACAGCTGTTCAGCGGTTCCTCTCCATTGTAGCTGCGGATCAGCTGACCTGGGAGAGGGGGGAGGTGTAGTGAGCAGGGAGAGAATTTGTGTTCAGAACGGAACGCATCTGAGAATCAGATTAGTTCCCATAGAAGTTAATGTGCCTGCAATTCACAATGCCTACAAAACGCACACGTTTTTTGGACAATGCAGAGTGCAAATGCAACGCACATATGTGAACAAGATGCATTCAAATGAATAGATTTCAAAATGTTATGCCAATTGGAGGCTGTGTGAGCTGCATCCAATTCGCATAGGTGAACCCAGCCTAAAAGAGACTTGCTGATCACAAAGAGGAAACATATAGTTACTTGGAAAATTGGTTTGACCCAGGAGGCATTGTATGATCCACTAAAAATGGGGAGCAATATGAAGGTGGAGAAACCTTTGCAGAAGCCACTTCCTGCAGTAAGTACAAGAAAAGCTTATGAAAGTCTACAATCAAACCAAGACAATGTCAGTTGGCAAAAGGGAAAGGTGCCCTCAAAGGATGAAGGCTAGGCACAGCAAAGATAAATAACTACCACTGAAGGCTCTGTTTGTCAGGGCCTGGACTTGAACCTGAAACCTCTGCTGTGTCAGGCAATGATTCTTTTCGCCAAGCTACCTGAGATGCTGGACAGCAACCTGTCTGATCCATTAGATAACCCTGCCTTGTGCCTTAACTTCTGCTGAACCTTGAACTCTTTGCTCCTCCCACTTCCTGATTTAAGCCATGTTTCTGCACTCCCTGTTTGCCAGATTATTGTGCTGACTTCAACCAGTATCCCGCTCTTCCCCGCTGCCGTACATATTTTGCTACCACTTGTTATTGACCCTTGGCTTGTACCTTGACTACGCTTCTGCCTGATCCCTACCTGCACCTACTTTTTACTGACCTTTAGCTTGTTTACTGACTACACTTCTGTTTGATCATTACCTGTTTATCCACTACTGGACCCCGGCTTGCTCACCCCCTGGTGGGGGACCCTGAGGACTGCGACTTGGTACTAACATGCAGCAAAATCCATCTTCACCATCAGAAGCTCTTGTGAACACTAGTTAGTACAGGTGACTGCCTGTGTACCTATCCTGCTGGTCAGTGGTAGTCACGCAAGTGCTTTAGCAACTGGTCTTCAAACCTGACCCCTGATTGTGACACTGTTGTTTCAAGTTTGTAAAGTTTTATATGAAGTCTGTGGTTGGCTTCTAGTACTATGTTTGAAAGGGGTGTAATAATCTGGGATCCTGTGCTTGTGTAGGTGGCTCATAATCAGCTTGAGCAACCTATGTTTCATCAAGGTGGTTGATAAAATTTTCAAGATAAATCACTAAACATTTTAAGCTTGATACCTTCATATTTATTGAAACAATTATTGCAGGTGGTAGTAAGAATGGCTTCTTTGATACTGTAGTAAAAACAAGTTTAAATGTCCCTTGGATAAGCTCTGGTTGGCAGTTTGGAACCCAACAATCTATGGGCATGATCCATGTGTTAATCAATGTCTGGAATGGTCCAAGTAAAAAAAAATGTCCAGAATGTGAGCAGTAAGAGAACAAAAGGGTGAACTGCTCCAGGTGGTGTACTGAGGAAAACGCCCTCCTCAAAGTGGAAGCCAGGTGCAGGCTCAGCACGAGCAATATTAAAGAAATAGATTCTGGACAGCTGCACTCCGATAACAGCCTTTATCATAATGAATAGGCAACGTTCATGTGACAACAGAAGCAGGACAGAAAGTTGACGCTCAGCTATGACCAAGCAACAGTTATGTTGTGAAATGCGTCAGCTGTTCGTCCTGCTTCTGTTGTCACATGAACTTTGACTATTCATTGCAATAAAGGCTTTTATTGGAGTGCGGCTGTCCAGAATCCATTTTGTCAAGGTGAGCAGTAAGGTCAGAGTCCTCAGTGGATTCGGAGACCCCATGAATGCCAAGTGCCAGTTTAGCTTCTTTACCTGTCAGAGGGCCTTCTAAATCCTGAGCTAGGTTGTTTGATATTGGGGCAGGGCTATACTGTTTCAGGAAATCAGTAATTAATTGTTTACTTGATGTAGTGTCCTTTGATGGGTCCGTTGGGGGTAGGTTGTATAGTTCTGAATAATAATCAACCAATTGCTTAGCTATGTCAGGGGTTGAGTTTAGTTTACATCCCGATACATTTGTCATGGAGTGTATCGTCGAGGCAGCTCTCTTAGCTTGTAGGGCCCTAGCCAATAATTTTCCAGCTTTATTGCCATATTCATAGTAAACTTTTTGGGATAGGATATATTTGTGTCTTAGTTGTTTGCTTAGTACTTCCAGTTCGGTTCTGGTTTGTGTGCGTTTATGTGCACATTCCAGCTTCTGGATTTGGGTGGTAAGTTCCGTGAAATGTCTCTGTCTCTCTCGTTTTTGTTTTGCAGCTGCTGCAATTAGGATACCCCTTTTCACACATTTTTATGCTTCCCAGGTAATGACTGGAGAGGTGTCTGTGGGTTTATTTTCCATGAAGTATTATTTAATGCAGTGCTTAACCTCTTCTGCAATAGAAAGATCCGTGAGCAGCGAAGGGGCGATTTTGGGCAATTATGTGTCTCCGGGAATGATATGATCATGGAGACGGGGTGGTGGTCAGATAGGAACATGGGGTCGATGGATGTTCGCTGAAGGAAGGGAAATTCGTTCTGTGAGATGAATAGATAATCAATTCTCGTGTATCTGTTGTGCAGGACTGAGAAGATGAAGTCTCTGCCGTCAGGGTTTAATGTGCGCCAGGAGTCGTGAAGCAACAGGTCTCGTAGTTGAGATTTGATGGATCGTAGAGCGGCATAGGGGAGGAAGGATGCGCCAGTGGAAGTGTCTTGGAGAGGGTTTAGAGAGACATTGAATTTGCCTCCTAGGATAAAGGTGCCCTCTTGAAATACAGTAAGTGCTTTGGTTATGTCACGAAAGAAGTTAACCTGGCAGCTGTTCGGGGCGTATATGTTTGCTAAGGTGATCTTTCTACCAAAGTATGACCTTTTCAAAAAGAGAAATCTACCGTCTTTGTCAATTAATGTGTCAGTGAGTTGGAAGGGGCAATGTTTCGCCAGAAGCATTGAGACACCTTTTGATTTGGATGTTCGGTTGGTTGCATGATATGCAGTAGGATAGTATCAAGTCTGTAGTTTTGGTATAGAATCGGCGTAAAAGTGCTTTTCCTGCAAGAATATTATGTCAGCTTTATTCCGTTGCATCGTGAGGAGGAGTTGGGAGCGTCTTTCTGGTATATTAAAGCGGAGTTACGCTTAAAAAAAATAATTTAAAAGTCAGCAGCTACAAATACTGCAGCTGCTGACTTTTAATAATCGGACACTTACCTGTCCTAGGGTCCAGCGATGCGGGGGATCGAAGCCTCGCTCGTCTCCCCCTCCGCTCGGCTGTGGCTTCACAGCCGGGCACCCACTGTGCATGCGCGAACCACGCACCGTGATTGGCCACGCAGTCATCTGGGACCTGTGACGTGTTCCAGATGTCTGCCTAGAGGGAGGGGGGAAACCTGATCTCCCTTCCTGCGCCGAGGGATGTGACGTCAAGAGCCCAGGTGCTGAAGGAGGCAGACTACGAGGGACCCCCTAGCAACAGGTATTTAGAGGTGAGTAAAAAAAAAAAAATTTCTTCAAATGTTTTTTTTTTATTTTTTTTATGGACATTAATGATTTTTTTGGGGGGTGGAACTCCACTTTAAGTCCTCTTGTGTTAAGTGAAATGATCTTGACAAGGAGTTTGTCACCAGTAGGGGAAGTGGAAGCTATGTTTAGTGTGGTTGTGGAGGGTGCTACGGAAGGTCAGTGTAAGCCCTTTAAATTTGCGAGTAGTTAGGCCAAAGAGCTATGGCGGGGAGGGGGACAGGGACTGAGTTGGGGTTTATGCTTGGGAGGTTGGGAGGGGGGAAAAGGGAATCAAGGTGCAGAGGGAGAAGTGCAGGAGGGGGTGGTCCGATGACAGGTGAGAACTTGCTCACTTGTCCGGGTGTGGGAAGTATAAATGTAGTATAGCCAGAAGAGATCAGTGGGATGTGGGAGATAAATTGGTTTTAGAAAATGTGTCACAAGAGGCTACCACTGTGTGGGAGGTGGTCTGTCGAGGGAGAAGAAGTAGTCTAGGTACTCCATCAGACGATTAGCCATTTTGGGCTTGTTTGTAAGCAAGTGAGGAGGAGGTTGTTCTGGTGGACACGTGCGGGTAGGTTAGTGGGTTTGTAGTTAAATGTTATAAGAGTGGTGGGGGCGCTATGGGAGGGTTGCTTCCCGAGAGGCTATTGCTTCAGAAAGTAGTTGGTGGGATTGTCTGTGTCAGGTTTCTTAATCTGCGTCTATCTTGTAACATTTTTCGCTAAACAAAACATTGTGAGCTTACAGTTAACTAAACAGATGCACATGTTAACCAATAGTTATGTATGACCCAGTGAGATAAGACAGTAATTAAATAAAAAAACGAAAACAAACATAAAAAAAAGTTAACAATGTAACAAGAAAACATGTATAAGGTTGAGAGTACCCTGATGAGGCCTATGACTTTTATGTTTCACATTGTCAGAATATGGCCGGTTACGAATTAAAAATATATGATTTGGTTTCTGGCAGGTTGGTATGTGATCGTGAGATATTAGTTATTATTTTTGTTGGGGGGGGGGGCTGGTGGAGAGTGGGTCCTATCATTTTCGGGGGGGAAAGTTTAGTGGGTGGATTGTTGCACCTGGGCAGTTTAATGTCATTGGGGAGCGTAAATAGAGATCATGGTATCTATATATACTGTCGTTTCGAAGCCCTTATAATAGATTATTCTGTTGTGGCGTAACCTCTGCAGGGGGGTATCAGCAGGCTGTTGTTCTATGCGATGCCATATAGCAAGATACTTTCAAAATGTTCGTGGATATGCCGGTTTAGCTAGCCAGGGGGCTAGGAGTATGTGTTTCATTCGTTGACTTGTCGGTATTAGCTGGCGATGATATTTAGTCATCATATATACAGTTAGATGTTATTTCACATTCTAAAAGCCTCTACAGGTCAAGTAGTTAAGGGTCACATTTCTGATATGCAAGTCACGTGTAGGAAACAATGCATAGTAGATCTGGTGTATATTGCTTGCATTTGTCTGGCAGTCAAATTGTTTTAGGCCAATATTACTGTTGCTAGGGGGAGTTTTGGTGGAAAACAGCCAGTAGCTGTAGGTAGCACCCTAGGACAAAGTTTGAGTTAAAATTCAAACAACATCCAGACCATTGTGACTTGGAGAGCAATTTAGAGACTGCTGTAGCATAAATGTGCAACAATATATCCCTTTACCAGCATTTAATGGTGATAGCATCATGCATTTAGAGATTGATGTTCACAACTATAGTACCTACCCATAAAAGATAGATAGGTGGCATTTGTTAGATTGTATGAATCATTTCAGCATGTAATAGGTTTATTGACGTCTTTCAGACTGATTCACAGGGCTTCAGTAGTATGTCATCCATGGAAGGCGTGTCTGAGAATGGCTGTTACTCCTCTTGGCCCCACTGTGGAACACAGTGATTAATGCGTAATAAGGGGTATATATTTTAATGCGTAGGATTAGAGGGCTCATCCTCCCACGGAAGGAGGTATGTCCACTATTAACTGTAAGTTACCTGGCTCTCAGGTTGCTGAGATTTGCAGACTAATGTAGTAGTCACCTTCTTATAGGCTACCTCACCTGTGCTTGGCTTCTTCCTTGGCTTTTTCCTTGAGGGTGAGGTCGGTGGTGTCTTCGGGTGGGAAAGCATGGCCGTGATCTTTCCAAGAGGTGCTGCAGGTCTTAATAATGTTAGATATGAACAGACCTGGCAGAATGTGAGGGCCGGCAAAGGGGATGGTATGATTCGTGTGAAGCCTAGGATTCTTCATGTGAAGGCTTATACATTTCAATAGGTATAAGGGAGCCTGAAGCAGGGGTGAGTTCTAAGTGCTGTCCCCTCGTGTATGCACAATGGAGAGTAGCTTCTGGAGCAGAGAATAGCTGGTCTCCCCGGGATCAAGCGAATATGATGTAGGAGGTGACAATGTGGGGGAAATGCTGAGAACGGATACCAACTAGCTGCGGGTACGGCTTCTTGTGGGTGTGTTATATTTTATGAGATTGTGGGTGAGAGTCAGTTCTATTGAAGCTGGTAAGGCTGTAGTGATAAGCTGCGCAGTTTTTAGGCCCAGTAGAGTAGCAGACAAGGGAGAAGGAATAAAGAACGTGTGGCCCTGGTGGGTAGCTGACAAGCAGAATGGGAACTTCCACTGGTAGTGGATTCCTCTGGTCTGCAGGATGTTCAGGAGGGGATGCAGGTCTTTGCGGTGCTTGAGAGTGATGGCCGAGAGATCTTGTTAGATGTGTATGTCATATCCCTCATGGGATTGTTGTGTTCTGTTGCGGGCCTCCCTGAGGATTTCTTCCTTGAGTTAGAAGTCGGTTAGGCAGCATACGATGTCCCGCGGTGGGTCTGTGTCTCTGCCTTGTGGGCCCTGTGTATGCGCTCGATATTGATGGGTGTCTGTGGGGGGATTGTCGAGTAGGTGGTTGAATAGGCTTGTGACTGTGGGGAGTATTTGTTCAGGTTCAACTGTATCGGGGAGGCCTCTCACCCTCAAATTGTGTCACCTCCCTTGGTTATCCAGATCCGTTGAAGGTCTCGGAGCTGCAGGATGTTTGTATCTATAGTGTGGTGAATCCTCCGTATCGCTGTGTGTTGTTGTGCAGTGGTGCACTCTACATCATGCGCTCTGCCCACTATTGATTGTATTTCATGGTGGAGGTCAGTAATGGCCGCAAACAGCGTGTCCTTGATATCAGCTGCTATCGCGCGGAGATCGTTCAGACTTTTGGAGTGATGGGTTTCCCTCAGCAGAGGAGGGAGGTGGTCCAGTGGGCATTAGGCTGATCCCGTTGTTGCTCTGTGTGAGAGCAGAGGCTGGGGAAGTTCTGGCTTATGCGCCCGTTAAGGTCTTGTGGAGAGCGGGATCTGTTTGCAGAGTTTCCGCGGGATGAAGTCCCCATTTTGAGTGGCTGCCTCGTAGTGTTGTTCCTCGGTAGAGCTGAGTGTTGGCTGTCATCTGAAGGAGCTCGAGGTTTAAGCAGCAATCTTCCTCAAAGGCAAACCACGCCCACCCCCTCCCTTTTTTATCCCTTACATTGATATATAGAAATTTTGCATTACTACCGCACAGAACTGTTGAACTACTACTAGCTGTTCCAGAACAACTGAAAATTTCCCCCACACATTAGGAGAATGTGGCACAGCTGTGCTAAAATTATTTGTATTGTGCTGTGCTTGGTTGTTTTTATCTCCTTTATGTTGTGTACCAAATTTGTTTTGTTCATATAAAATATGAAAATTCATAAACTCTATGAAGTCCAAAAATATATGGCACAACTGATCTCAGGAGCAGTGAACAATATCTAATTAATGCGTACATGACTATATGGTAAGGCTGTCATATTTCGCTGCAGGCAATATTCAGTTTGCAGCACATATTAGCATAAGCATTTCCTTTATGTGCTCTATGATTAGTTGTTTATGACTATTTCCAGGCAAACAGTCTCATCTTCATATATTTCCCCTAAACACTTTTGCATGCTCTCCACATCCAAGCCATTATATTTTTGCTGCCGCATATGGCCCATGTGATTTTTTTTTTCTGAAGCTGTTAAACTGGCTTTGCAAATTAGAGAGCTGCAATTGACCCATTATACTATTTATTTAATTCCCAGGCAAATGTGGCAGGAGGGACATTACTGTTTGAAATAGCTATATCTGGAATGAATGGTAGGAAGATAAAGGCAATGACACTCTGGGAAGCAGATGGCTTGTCTGCACAGAGAGGTAGGTATTGCAGCTCACTCCCTGGCTCAGGCTAATTTAGTCTTAATGCATTTTTAGAGCCATTGTTTTAATATAAAATCATACTGAATCACAAGAGTGTAAATCATAGCATATCAAATTGACTCATCAAATGTAGGACATTTTGCACCATCTAATTATTTATATCTATGGCTTTGGGTTCATAGTATCTGAAATTTTGAATAGGGTAGAAAAAATAGAATGTGTTGAAATTTGCTTACACAACCTTTAAACCTTTTCACTTGTAAACCGAGGCAATTATGAATTATTATATTGGCGTATATACAGCAGATTATCACCTGTACATGACAGGTAATATACAAGTTAAACTGCAGCAGAAATATATTCTTTGGGTGAATTCATCAGCATTAAATTTAAAAAGGTCTATCCATTGATACTTATATTTCAGCCTTGGATGGATTTTGGAAGAAATGATTACACATCTAAAGTCATGCAGCTCTCTCAGGCCGAATGCACACTTCTTTGTTACTTTGCATTGCATTAACACGCGTTGTATCACGTGTTAATGTACATTGTAAAAGGGAGCCTATTCATCTTGATAGGACTGGCAGCGCACAAAAACAGACCTAAAAATGGACATGCAGCATTATTTTTCAGAAGCAAGACACCATAATGCACAGTAGTGCATTATTGTGTATTGCGGTGTGTTGCAATGCATATGCATGGGAGCTGCAAGGCCTTAGTGCAATGGGGTGCTATTCAAAATAAATAACTTTCTAAAGTGCTAGTGCACATAACATGTATTAACATATATTTTGGTAACACATGTAATACTGCAACGCAAAAGTGTTTTTCCCTTAGTGAAACAACTACATTTGATTGCCTAGGTTCACCTACCTGTGAAAGCTAATTACAGTTGTGTGAAAAGGTAGTTGCCCCCTTCCTGATTTTACATTTTTTTTGCACATCTCTCACGCTTAAATCATTCAGATTAAAATAATTTTAATATTACACAAAGATAACCCAAGTAAATCCAATATGCAGTTTTTTGATTATTATTTCATTTATTAAGGGAAAAAACCTGCCTGGCCTAGGGTTGCCATCTGTTTGGGATTCACCTGGACAGTTCGGGTTTAGAATCATGTGTCCAGGTTTCAAACTGCCTGAAACCCAGACACATTATTCAGACTGGACTATGGCTTCCCAGCAGGGTTGCTGGCTGCAGTTGTCTAAGCTGAGAGTGTCTGTTACACTCTCTTTCACACTGCCCAAAGCCAGCACTAACAACCCCCCCCTTCTTGCCACATACACAGACAGGAGAGGAGATAGGGCTCGATCTGCTCCTCTTCTTTCCACCCCTACCCCTCTGTGTCTGCCCACCCACACTCCAATCCCTGGCACTGTGCCTCAGAAAAAGAAAGTGGGGGCTGGAAATTTGAAGTCCAGCAGCCTCAGATACATCTGAATGAGGGGTGCCAAGGTGTGGATGAGCTCACCATCCATCCCTGTCTGTGACTGAAGTCTCCCCCCTCCCCGTTCTCTCTCCTGCCTCTGAGTGAGTACACTAAGGGAATTTAGGATTCTCAGAGCACCCCTTACATCAGAGTTCCCCTTTACACCAGAAGCCACAGTGTTCCCCTTACATCAGAGTCCTCTCAGTGCATCAGAGTTCCCAGTGTTCCCTGTGCATCCCTTATGTCAGAGTCCCCTGAGTTCTCCCTTACATCAGAGTCTGCAGAGTCCCCCCTTACAGTGTAAGGGAACTCTGCGGGTTCAGATGTAAAAGGGGAACTCTGTAGGTTCAGACGTAAAAGGGGAACTCTTGTGATTAACTTCATATGATTAGAAATGTTATTTCATTGCAAAATATACAGTATATATAGTTTATGCTATAAAAAAAAAAAATTGCTGTGAGCCGCTAAAGTGTTTGGGTTTGACTTGAAGAAAAGGTGGCAACCCTAGCCTGGCCCTATGTGCAAATTTCACTTGCCACACCCAGACCTGATTACTGCCAGACCTGTGGAATCAAGAAATCACATAAATAGAAGCTGTCTGACAAAGTGAAGCACGCTAACAGATCACAAAAAGACACACATCATGCCACAATCTAAAAAAAATCAAGAACAGATTAGAAACAAAGTAATGTACATGTATTGGTCTAGGAAGGGTTTCAAAGCCATTTCAAAGGCTTTGGAACTCCAGTGAACCATGGGGAGAGCCATTATCCACAAATGGAGATAACTTGGAACAGTTGTGAACCTTCCCAGGAGTGGCCGGCCTACAAAAATTACTCCAAGAGTATGATGAAGACTCATCCAGGAGGTCATAAAAGAACCCAGAACAGCATCTAAAGAACTACAGGACTCACTTGCCTCAGGTAAGATCAGTGTTCATGATTCAACAATAACAAAGAGACTGGGCAAAAATTGCATCCATGGGAGAGTTCCAAGGCCAAAGCCACTGCTGACCAAAAAGAACACAAAGGCTCATCTCACATTTACCAAAAAACATCTTGATTATCCCCAAGACTTTTAGGCAATATTCTGTGGACTGATGAGACTTTGTTGATTTTACTTTTTGGAAGGTGTGCGTCCCATTACATGTGGCATAAAACTATGTTTCAATGTTTTTATGCAATATAAAATTCAATGAACAAGAATACAAGATGGACCAATAGCCCTGCAGCGACCAACACGGTCGTCAAAACATCCGGAGTAACCTGCAGTACAGTACAATCAATGTCTTCGGGATTGGTATAATGATATGATGCTGAGCAACTGAACTTAGTGAGGGGGAAGGTCCAGGGGGAGCGGGGGAGCTACTCCGCCACCCTAAAAGGGATCACAGACAGACTTTTTTTCCAAGCTTTAGCTTTAGCTTTAGCTAGAGTAATTTTTGCTCCCAGGTGGATAAAGAAAATGAGGCATAGTATACTCCTGGAGGCTTCCCTCACTGGAAGTTGAGAAGAGCAATTAGGGGGGACGTTGGGATGGAGATCATGGTGATCTTACGAATCCAAGAGAAGATTTTGGTTCAGAAGTTCCATATACTAGGGCAACCCCACCACACATGGTACATATCTCCTCTGAGGTCACCCCCCCGATACCATCGGGGGGGTGATCTTGGGTATAGTTTGGCCAGTTTCGATGGAACTACGTACTATCTGGATATCACTTTTATACTTGCTTCTATGAGACTAGAATTGAGGATGCCCTTGTATGATTGGAAAAAATTCCTGTGCCAAGTTTCTAGTTTCCAGTGTTGGGATAGATCCTCCTCCGAGGCCAGCATGTGGGGTGCCTTGAAGCGCGCAGAGAACAGCACATTGTAGATCTCCGTGATTCCCCCCCTCTGCTCATCGGCCTGGCCACACCACTGTTCATAAGCAGTATTTTGAGGACCATTGGGTAGCATTTTACAAAGTTTGTGCAAGAAGTTGGAGATCTGGGTGAATCGAAAGAACTCTGAAGGTGGCATGTCTAGGTTACTAATACAAAATGCTTTGGAGAGCAGGCCCATGGGCCTAAGGAAGTGTCCTATTCTATATAGTCCTTTGTCTAGCCACTACCTGAAGGCTTTGATGTTTAGACCTGGTGGAAATGTTGGGTTTTAAAATAGGTGCTGTAGCTGTTCTATGGAAGAGGTCAGTTGGTCCCAAAGGGCGAACGAATGAGAAAGTGTTGGGGATAAAATTGAGACAACATAGGAGGTAGTCCAGGGTATGCAGCAGGACCGCTGTCTCTCGATATGTATCCAATCAGGTTGTTCCTAAAGTGAGTAGACCACCGATATCTGAGACAGTTGAGCGGCTTGAAAGTACCATAGTAAGACCTAAGCCCCCCTCTTCTCTTGACCAGTAAAGGACCACCTTAGAGAGCCTGTGTCCCCCTTTGCCCCAAATATATTTAATGAGCTTAGCGTGAAACTTTTAGGCGGGCCTTGTCTATGGGGATAGAGAGTGCTCTGAAGTAATATAAAATGTGAGGGAGTAGATTCCTTTTTAACATATTAAATCTGCCCAACCAGGTCAGGGTGAGCCGGGACCACCGGGACAAGTCATCCTCCAGTTTTTGTATAGCTGGGCGTAGTTTGCTTGGTGGAGGAGTTCAACCCTGGGGGTTAGCTTGATCCCCAAATAAGTAATAGACGATTCATTCCAGGTGAATCGAAAGCTCTCCCTAAGCCTAGTGAGCAGAGAATCTGGGATATTAATGTTAAGTGCTTGCTATTTATTATAATTAACCAGGAGTCCCGAGACTGCCCCGAAGTCGTCTAGGAGCCGACATATGTTAGGGAGAGAAGTTAGCGGAGACGAAACAAAGAGTAGGATGTAGTCTGCGAACAATGCGCATTTGTGACATCGGGATCCACATTGAATGCCTTGGATGTCTGGATTATTTCTAATAGCTATCGCTAGAGACTCGATTGCTATGGCAAAAATCAGTGGCGAAAGCGGGCAACCCTGCCTGGTGTCCCTAGATACGGGGAAAGATTCCAAGTAAAATCCCTGCAGACGCACCTGAGCCGATGGTGAAGAGTAGAAAGCGTGCATGATATTGAGGAATGTTTCACCAAATCCCCAGCATTTTAGGGTGGAGAAAATATATGGCCAATAGACTGAGTAGAAGGCCTTTTGGAGGTCTAGGGAAAGAAGACAGCCCAGCCATTGTTCCAGTTGGATTGAGGAGGGAAATGATCGCATGGTGAGTCTGATCTGGGCCCTGTCTCACAGGAATCAAGCCCACTTGGTCCTAATTAATGTATAAGCTAATGAAGGAGGCTAGGCGGTCTGCTAGGATTTTAGTCAGAACCTTTAAATCATTATTAATGAGTGAGATCGGTCTATAATTGCTTACCGAGCTGGGGTATTTGCCTGGTTTGTGGAGAACTGTAACATATGCCGTGTTAATTGAGCTATCTAGTTGGCCACCCTGGTGCAGAGCATTAAAGAGGCGAGCCATGTAAGGGGCGAGAGTTGTGGAAAAGGCTTTGTAATAGGGTACTGAAAATCCGTCCGGGCCCGGTGCTGAGTGTGACTTTAAGTTTTTAATGACCTCACAAACTTGCTCAGAGGTGACTGGGGCTTCCAGTTTTAGGTGGTGTCTGTCCTCCAGAGTGGGATTCTGAGTGTTATCAAGAAATTGATCTACCGCTTGTTGGGATGGGTGGTTCTCTCCGCTATATATTGATATATAGAAGCTTTGAAATTCCCCCATAATGCGTTGGGGGTTCTGGGACAGGGTGCCTCCATTAATTAATTAAGAGGTGGGGTTGTAGGGAGCGGGGAAGATCAAACCATTTCAAATTATGTTGTTAGGATCAAGGGGTTGGTCAAGCGCAAGGGTTAGCCCACCCCTTCATCACGTACATCACGTACATTAAGGCAACATGGTAGAGCAAATGATGGAAAACTCGAATCAACGTCCTCCCAAGGGCAGGAACCCCATGAGACCACCTCAGCAGAGGCGCCAATGTACGCACAAAGCATACTCATCTCACAGGGCTCTGTTAGGGAGTTGATGTCCTTCCAACAAATAGCAGGGAAGAACAAAAGAAAAGGGGAGAGTGGTGAACCATTATCTGAGGTGACTCAAGAAGGGACAGTTTCCTTGGACTTCTTGGATCTGGCAGACATCCAGACTGGGTGTAAAGGGCTAGAAGGGAGTTGTCTCTTTGCTGAATTGGTGGTCGGTCCAGGCTGAGGATGGTTCGGGTCATGGTGGATGAGGCCTAGATTTAGCAGCAGTTTTTCTCTTTCCTCGAGGGATCCGAAGGTATATGCTTTGCCTTTAAAGAGGAGTTTAAGTTGGAATGGGAAGAACCACCAGTACTTGACTCCTTTGTCCATCAGAATCTTGAGCAATGGTTTTAGGGCTCTCTGTTTTTGGATGGTGGAGGGGAACAAATCTGCAAAAATTTGCAGTTCTGGGCCATATAACTTTTGAGCCATTGTGAATAATTTGGGGTTGTGTCACTACCATCCCCATTATGGACATGAGCTCCCTCATGCTCCCTTGTATACACAGAGCTGAAGAAAGTATTTAATAAATGTGCCTTGTCTTTGTCTCCCATCACCCACTCTAGATTATTTTGTAAAGGGCCTACATGCTTAAAAGGAATTATACACCTTGACGACCACTCTGGTTTATGCAGGCAGACTACCAGGACCCTCGGATCCATGAGACACCACATGAGACACGGGAAACAAGCTTTGAGTGTTTTCACAAGGTGTCTGTCTTTATTGAGTACAACAGTAGTTTATATACGTGTCTAAGGGTTATACAAAACTACGTGTCTAAGGGTTATACAAAACTTACACTCAGGACTTTCTTATCAAGAGTTAGACTGCTGACTAGATAACAAGATATAGCTGATGATTTGCTGACACAGGATGCTGCTCTGAGAATTAGCTTAACCACAGTAGCTCATAGGGTGTGGTTCTATGCAAACTTTTTAGTTAAGCTGATTATGGCAAAACTCATACATACAAAAAGTTGAAAAGTAACAATGTTGTTTACATATAAACTTGATATGTTGGTTAAAACAACGGGAGGAGTTCTATTTAGAAAAATCGTGATATTTAAAGGTGCAGCCATAAGGGGAATACGGGCTGTACTAGGATGCAGTTAACTACATATCCAACATTTCTCATACCCTGATTTCTGGCCCGGCAATATTATATTCGAATTTCAGCAGCAACATTTTGTCTGTAAAACTATCGTTTTTAACTCCTTCATTATCTGATTGTGTATCTCTCTTGTGTCTGGTATGTGTATTATCAATGGTGTTATTGGGTGACCCAAATATGCCATAAAGGGCTCCCAAGTCCTCAGGATGATAAATACAATTAGTTATGATCCATGTAGGTGGGAAGACTATCAGAGAGATTAGGAACAAGGTGAAAAATGCCTTCCCAGAAGTCTGTGGTGCAATAAGCGAGGTCATCTTGTTCAGAGACTCTTTCATCTGCTTCACTCTCTTTTCGAGGATTTATTTCACCTCCTTTATCCATGGCTTGCTTCTTAGGTGTTTGGTTCACCTTCTTCACATGACTGGCATGAATCCAGGACTGTTGTCCATCGGTAAGGATTGCAGTGCGTGTGACTGAGATCACAGTGGTCGGGGGTCCGAACGGGTACTCTTGCTTCTTAGTACGATTCAGCTGTTGGACCACCACTACATCATCTACCTGGAAAGAGTGCGTAGGTCCCTGTGAAGAGAAAGGAGAGGTGCAAGCAACATTTTCTTTCAACTCTGTCCAGAGTTTCAATGAGTTTCCTAATAAACTCTGAAAAATAAATATTCCTGTCTTTTACCTAATTTAGGCATATGGGTGAAGTCAATGTGTAAATGTGTAAAAGGTGTGGCTGGATATGTAAGGTGTTCATGTTTTGCCTTGTGTGGATTTCTTTGGTTGTTTCGGATGCATGTGATGCATCTGGCAACATATGATTTGACCAAAGAGGGGAGACTGAGGATAAAGAAATCATTGTCCAATCATTCACATGTGACCTGCCAGCCTCTGTGCCCTACCCCATGATACTGAGAAATAAATAAAAGTGCACTAGCTACAGGTATACATGGTCTCCCCTTTTGACAAACAAGTTCAGTATCTGGGATTTTCTGCCCTCCTTCAATATTCCATTGTTTAATATCTGTGTCTGTATCATATGTCTGAAGATCTGACAAGGTTTGGTCTAACAGGGGTATTTCAGATGCAAGTGATGGCATTTGTATGGTAGCTTCTTGTTTAGAAGTTGCTTCCTTTGCTGCTTTATCAGCTAAGGCATTTCCTTTTGAAACATCATCTTGGTTTGTGGTATGTGCCTTGCAATGGAGGATAGCTATAGGTCGAGGCAATTTAATTGCTTCCAAAAGTCTGTACACTAATGTTGAATGTGAAATTAATTTGTCATATGCTTCTATATACCCTCTTCTTAACCAGATAATACCAAAATCGTGGGTTACACCGAATGCGTATTTAGAATCAGTATAAATGTTCGCATCTTCTCCTTCAAAGCTCTTGTAAGGGCAATCAGTTCTGCAGCTTGTGGTGATTGAAATGGGATTGGGTTTGCTTCGAGCACTACATCAGGCAACTGGACTACAGCATATCCTGCATGATATGTGTTGTCATTTGGTCTAGAACAAGAACCATTAACAAAAATATTTTGTGCCCCAGGGATTGCAGTGGAAGACATATCTGCACGTGGGGATGTGTCCTGGTGGATTATTTCAATGCATTCATGTTGAGGAACTACCTTATCTTCTTCATCTTTTAGACCTTGTAACGCATTTAGGATCGGGGCTGGGCCTGTAGTGGGTGAAGCATATTTTATTTTGAGATTTGGATTTGAGAGAATAACCTCATATCCACTCAATCACATATGTTGGGTATGAATATTTTTCAATAAAATGGATACATTATGAGTAGTATGTAAGGTGGTTGGATGTCCTAGAGTAAAAGAAGTAGCCATTTCTACTACTATAGTACAGGATGCCAAAGCTCTGAGACACACCGGCATGCCCTGTACCGGCATTGGCACTACTCTTGAAAAAAATGCAATAGGGCGGAGTTTTCCTCTGTGTTCCTGCACCAGGACTCCCGCCATTGTTTAACAATTATCCCTGTCAAACAAGTGAAACATCATGCCATAATTGGGCAATCTGAGGCCAGGAGCCATTACCATTGCTGTCTTAAGGTACACAAATGCATCACATATTTCATCTGTCTATTTTACATAATCTGGCATGTCTGAGCCTGTGGCTTGCCTCAGTAGGTTATCATAAAAAGAGCAGTCAGGTATCCATTGGCAGCAGTAACCAATCATACCAAGAAAAGATAACATATCTTTCTTTGTCAGTTGGCGGGGCAGACCCACGAGAGCCACCGCCCTCTTGTGACTGACTCTTCTTTGTCCTTTTGTGAGAGTAAACCCAAGGTATTCAACAGTTTCTTGACACCATTGCAATTTCTTTTTAGAGACTTTGTGACCATTTTCTGCTAACCAGTACAATAAATCTTTGCCATCCTCTCTGCTGACAACCTGGCTTGGACTGCATAACAACAAATCATCAACATACTGTAATAGGACTGAACCATGGCGGGAAGTCCAGGACCACAGGGTTGCCTGGAGTACAACTGAATAGACTACAGGGTAGTCTACATACCCTTGGGGCATTCTGCACCAGGTCATCTGGCGATTTCTAAAACAAAATGCAAGAATAGGCTGTGTCTCTTCATCCACTGGGATGCTTTAAAATGCATTTGCTAAATCAATTACTGTGAAATACTCTGCATCGGATGGTATGGAAGTAAGAAGTGATAGCATATCAGGTGACTATAGGTGCTATGGGCACTACAAGATTATTTATGGCCCTAAGGCCTTGAACAAACCTATAACTGCCATCTGGCTGTTTAACTGGATTTATAGGAGTGTTGTAAGGTAAACTTAAGTCAATTTTCCCCTCCCTCTTTCATGTATTTCATATCCCACTGAGGGTCTCCTGAAAACCATGGGAAAGCCTTCTTGTCACCAAGATATAAGCCTTTCACCATATCCATATGAAATTCATCATTATCTCCATCTCAGGGGAAGGGATCACTACTATGCATAGTTTCAGTTCACCCTGCTAAATTTGACACCCAATTATTTATAAATTCATAATCAGTACCACAAATCCAAGCAACATAATCCTTACAAGTTTCCCTGGGGTTAGGGGGAGACGAAGCCTCTTTACCATATCCTTGACCTATATTACAGTGAACGAGATGCTGTCTTACCTTACAGCTTTTTGCACACAACAAATTATCTTATACTTCTATGTGACAGAAAGACAAAGCAAACAGAGGTTTGGGTCACTGTGGTGATTACCTCATTAGCTTGTTTTCTCCTTCCCACAAGGACTTACAGTACTGTTTTGTCTAATGCTAATGAATCCTCTCTCTAGGACTCGAGTCTCCCAAAGACCTTTAAGGCGTGGTCCGTCTCCTTTCTATATAAATTTTAAAGGACTAAAGCTTTATCAGAGCCGAGTCAAGAAAAATAATTAGTCAAATAAGACAAAAGTTTACTTACCACGGATGATTGCTTTATCTGGGACGAGCCCCCATTTCAAAGGAATTATACACCCTGATGACCACCCTGGTTTATGCAGACAGACCACCGGATCCGTGAGACACCACATGAGACATGGGAAACAAGCTTTGAGTGTTTTTACAAGGTGTCTGTCTTTATTGAGTACAACAGTAATTCATATTCCAGTAAAAATATGTGTCTAAGGGTTATACAAAACTTACACTCAAGACTTCCTTATTAAAAGTAATGCCGCATACACACGATCGGAATTTTCGTCGGAAAAAGCAATGATGGTTTTCCCGACGGAATTACGCTCAAGCTTGTCTTGCATACACACGGTCACACCAAAGTCCGACTGTCCAGAACGCGGTGACGTACAACACATACGAGGGGGTTAGAAAAGGGAAGTTCAATAGCCAGCATGCCACCCTTTGGGCTTCTTCTGCTAATCTCGCGTTTATCTTCTGTTAGTAGAAGTTTGGTGAGAGACGATTCGCGCTTTTCAGACTCCTGCTTTTTCAGATCGTTTTACTGCTGTTCAGTTTGTGCTTGTGGGTTTGTATCTGGTTTTCAGCGTCTGATGTCAATTTGTATCTGTTTTTCAGTCTGTTCTTGTCCGCTCGTTGCTGATTTTCAGCTCGCTCTTCACAGGCCTTGCTGTTCTACAGTACGTTCTGTTTAGTTCGTTCTGACCAGCCGACCGCTTTGAAGCCATGTTGCGGGTACGTGCTCGTCGTAGAGTTTGTGATGTGCAGGGACTTGGTGTTATAATCCTAATTATGTTGCCTCAGTTGGGCCTGAGGCCGGACTTTCAGAAACTCCAATGACG
Source organism: Lithobates clamitans (assembly GCA_037952925.1). NCBI lineage: Eukaryota > Metazoa > Chordata > Amphibia > Anura > Ranidae > Lithobates > Lithobates clamitans. The sequence goes on along the minus strand of JBBGZY010000894.1, from coordinate 1,767,191 downwards.
GCCCTGAAAGCTGGCCGTCCTGGCTTGCCCGAACCCCAAAGCGCCCTTGAAGTGCGATAAAAATATGTAGAATATTTTACGGGTAGGGGGGCCATTGCTATGCCACCACATTTTTAATAAATTTTCTCTTTTATCAGATAAAATCTTGATTTTCATTTACTGCCTGGGTTTATTTTTGCTGTCTCCTAGGTTCTCTTAGTGCACTTGTAGCGCCAAGTGGTTTTTCCATTATTAAATAACACCTATTGTCACTGTAAACACCAACTTAACACAAAAAATGGTATTGATCATTGAAAGAAGAAGCCACACGTTTGTTGAATATAAAACCTTTTACTCCGTGCATATTCACATGTGCGTTTTATAAAACATTTGGCGGTAAAAAAAAACACATTTATTTTTTTCAAAGTTTTACCTTGAAATTTCTGAAAAAATACAGAAACAGGCATGTTTACAAACATAACATACACAACTCTGGAACTTACAAAGTTCAACATTGCAAAAAAGAACAAGCTAAACGGGTAGAGATCAGTATTTCCAATAATACTAGAAATATTTTATATGTACCATCATCCCTATTAGTAGTAAAGCAAAGAAATTATATGAGAAGTGGGATTTTAAAGGTACACCTAGTATAAGAAAGAGCACTGTCAATTAAAAATTATACCAAATATGTATTAATACATATTACAAAAAAGAACAGTAAAATGTGAAAACAGTTTTAAATTCATAGTCAAAGGTAAACATCCTCAACCTAATATTGACAAATGAAGGGAAAGAGCTGTAGTCACAAAGAAGTCTGATCATAACCACGTCCACAAATTTCAACATGTTTGGCCAGGAAGGCTTCATCAGGAAAATGGACGAGGCTTTTCAATTATTCAACAACAATATTCATGATAAAATCAACCTTGGATGTTCAAAAAAGAAAACAAAAAAGTGAATACATGGAAAAGATACATGAAACATTCACATTTATACAACTTGAAAGCTCTTTAGCTTGTGCAACCATGACTCCACCAAAAACCCCCCTCCCAAAAACAAAAATTGTAAAAATTGCAAAAAATTGCACCAAATCCCCCCCACAACACCACCCCCATCCCCCCCCACAACACCACCCCCATCCCCCCCCACAACAACACCCCCATCCCCCCCCACAACACCACCCCCATCCCCCCCACACACACACACTCAGCCCCAACCCGGGCTCTCACCCTCCCCCCGCCCAAGTGCTCCCGATCAACACAACCCCTACGTCAACTCCATACCTCTGTAAAGAGTTCCGGGGAAGTCGCAGGGCCCGAAGTGTCAAGTAAGAGGAGAGGGGAGGAGGGGTACCCCCAGAGTTGACTCCCCCCTGTAGTCCAGAAAAATGCCTGATCACCCGTAGGGAGGGATGTATGTTCTTATAGATGAAGACCATCACAGACAGAGAAAATGATTACAGTATCTGTAACATATATTATAAATAGTAAAGATACACGCACATTACGGGTGAAGTCAGTTATCAAAAAGCACCTATGCAGAAGGGGACAAAGCTACTCCATAGTTTCTGAAAAAACATATATATAAAAAAAAAAATGCATATGCCTATATTAAAGTTTTATATAACAAAAAGCGTATATATGTATAAATTGCGTCTTTAAATCTTCAAGAGCACCTGCTCACCTTGAATGAGTATCACACCGTTGTGTGGAAAGCTGAAAAGCTACGTCACGTTTCTATTAGTGCTACTGAAGAGACCCCCCAAAAATGATGAATCGCAGAGGGTAATCACTTCCTATATTTCAAAAAAAAAAGAAAAAAGTAAGAAACAGATAAGGCACCAAAGATAGTGCTTAGTTTTCAGTTGAATATGTCACAAAGTGCTGGACCTACTAACGGTCAAAGTTAGTTTTACCTGGTGCCGGCATCCATGTTTGCATGAGCTCCCAAACTGCTGACAATCATCTAGATGTGTGGAGTTTAAATATCCCTCCCCATGGTGCCAAAATGCTTAGTATGTCATCACGCTGCACCGGCGCCAAGCGGATGCAAAAAGGAAGTTCCAGGTCCATTGACTGAGTACCCGGAACCGGAAACAACAAACCAAAAACAGCGCTGTGACTCCCATTGGAGACAGTGCTGAACCAAGAGTGGAAACACTTGGACAGATAGTGTAGTGGCTGATGGGATGCGGTTAATCAGGATGCCATGGGCCATGAGGAGACCTCAAGGCGGCGTGTGCCGGGTTGGCACCCCCCCAGAAGGAAAAAGCCAGAGGGGGATGTGTACCCAACCTAGTACACACCCTTGGGCATCCATACGGGGATCAAATGGCACTGGACTGGGGAGGTAAAAATGAGGGATCCTGAACTGTACCAGGCCACATGCCCTCAACATGGGGAGGATGTCCCCATGTTGATGGGGACAAGGGCCTCATCCCCACAACCCTTGCCCGGTGGTTGTGGGGGTCTGCGGGTGGGGGGCTTATTGGAATCTGGAAGTCCCCTTTAACAAGGGGACCCCCAGATCCTGCCCCCCCTGTGTGAAATGGTAATGGGTACATTGTTCTCCTAGCATTTCGCAAAAAAAGTGTAAAAAATTGTAAAAAAACACAGCATGGGACAATTCCTTTATTAAAAAAAAAAATTCCTCGTGGCAGCGTCTTTCTCCGGGATACGGAGAAAGACGCTGCCACGACATGATCCGCCTCCATGGGAGGAGCCCACGGAATGACGCTAGACCTGCCATGACAGTTCTTAATAAGCTGAGGGTGGATCCGCCCGTGACATGCGCGGGTGACTCTGCCCCCCTTCTGACGCAACAGGGAAACACCGCGGGGTTACCCAGTGACATGTACAGTGACCTCGCCCCCTCTGACGCTACGGGGGTTTCCGTGGCGTCAGAGGGGGCGGGGTCACTTGTATATATCACTGGTAACCCCGCGGCATTTGCCCGTTGCGTCAGAGGGGGCGGGGTCACCCACGCTTGTCACGGGTGGCCCCGCCTTCAGCTATTTAAGAACTGGCACGGCAGGTCTAGCGTCATTCAGTGGGCTCCTCCCATGGAGGTGGATCATGTCGTAGCGGCGTCTTTCTCCATATGCCGGGACGAGGAAGGATTACATCACTGGAATTTTTTTTTTTAATAGGACTTGTCCCATGCTGTGTCTGTGTGTTTTTTACAATTTTTGACACTTTTTTTGTGAAATGGTAGGAGTACAATGTACCCATTACCATTTCACACGGGGAGGCCGGGATCTGGGGGTCCTCTTGTTAAAGGGGGCTTCCAGATTCTGATAAGCCCCCTGCCTGCAGACCCCCACAACCATGTTGAGGGCATGTGGTCTGGTACGGTTCAGAGGGGGGCGCTCTCTCGCCCCCCTCTTTTCCTGCGGCCTGGCAGGTTGCGTGCTCAGATAAGGGTCTGGTATGGATTTTTAGGGGGACCCCCACGCCTTTTTGTTTTATTTTGGCGCGGGGTTCCCTTTAATATCCATACCAGACCCAAAGGGCCTGGTAATGGACTGTGGGGGAATCCCAGGCCGTTTTTATCAATGAACTTTTATGTGTATTATCAGGACCAACAATTTATTAATAGCCGGTGTCTTGCTGAGAAAGTTCCCCCGGCGGATAAGGACCCCCCTGTACTGCACATGCGCTGCGCTTGCGAAGAAAATAAAATAGAATAAAAATATGCCGAGTGAAGCGAGGCCATGCCCGAAGTGTGGCCAGCGAAGCAAGCCCACGAGGGGTCCTGTTACAGGCGCCATGTACAGCTGACTCACAGGTGTTCAGCTTCGGCTATTTTCGGCGGCTGGTACTGTGCAAGCGCTGCACCTGTATAGTACAGGGGAGTCCTTATCCGCCGGGGGGAACTTTCTAGGCAGATCACCGGCACTAGTGCTAGCAATTTTAAATGACTTTTTTCTTCCTTTAGAAATGTCATTTTGCTGTTAGACTGTTCTAAACACGGGAAACATGCACCACTTTACAGGCATACTATAGAATTACCCAGGTACGAAATTTAAAGGAATATTACACTTTTATTGTTTAACTTTAAGCATTATTAAAATCACTGCTCCCAAAAAAATGGCCATTTTTAAAACTTTTTTTGCATTGATACATGTCCCCTGTGGCAGGACCCGGGTCCCCAAACACTTTTTATGACAATAACTTGCATATTAACCTTTAAAATTAGCACTTTTGATTATTCATGTTCGTGTCCCATAGACTTTAACGGTGTTCGTGTATTCGAACAGATTTTTTGCCTGTTCGCATGTTCTGCTGCGAACCGAACAGGGGGGTGTTCGGCCCACCCCTAGTTATCATTGAGAATCATGGGGTACAACTTGTCAAGCAACTCGGAGGTCCAAAGTCGCCCAACTGTGAAACAAGTCATATATGTTTTAATAGAAAGGAGCTCTCATTTATACTTGCATTTACATCAGCAGAACAAATGCAGGAAGTGATGTGTGCACATGGGCCAGAAGCAAATGTGTGGGGATGCCAAACAAAACAAAAACCTTAGAGTGGACACAGCTTTAATTTCAGTGTATAACGGGCAACACATCACATCTGCAAGATTATAGAAACATACTTAACAGTCATTATTCTTACAAAGCATTCCAACATAATATTAAAAAAGACTTATTCAAAACTCCCACTACCAGCCCACAATCCACACATACATACATTGGTGACCATGTTCTGCTGGAAGCTGCATTTTGGTGTACACGATTAAACAAGATCAAAAAGAGTAGAAGGTCAGCAGATGCTTCCAAACAATGTTTGCATGATCAGATAGGAACAATACACACACAACATTGACAGCATGGCCACATAAATCCACTTTTGATTGAAAAAATGCACAAGAATTTCAGCAAATATCCCTAGTTGGGCATTTGTCAATAGGCACAATATAATTCCTTCTTCCCCACAAATCACAACAAACCCCCCCAACTGCAGGCCTTTATATAATAGAGGTTTTATTGTTAGCACACTGACACGCCCAATAGAAGTACACGCCCACCAGTATCTTTCAATCAATCTCTTCATGTATGTCTAAAGTGATTGCACCTGATGAGCAGGAACACATAATACTATTCGCAACTGTGTTAGCCCTTGGCTATGTGCATCAAATCTCCAACTACAGGCCAAAGATCGAAGTCCATTTGCATCCACATAAACAAAGCAACAGTTTTCTAAGCATATGTACATGTGCAGTGTAAACCCTAAAATTTTAAATGTCCAAGTCCCTGGGCATGATTATTGCTAACAAACATTAACATCAGTCCCTGGCTGCAATGAGCTTCCAATCTAAAGTCCAGAAGGAACTTTCTTACATTAGAACCTATTTCGACAGGAGACAAATAGAATGCCAGCATGTGTTCAGATTGTGGTGAGAAACCAACACAGGGAGAACATATAAACTTCGACACAAGCATTAGCATGTTGGGGAATTGAACCAACATCCCAAGTGCTGCTGGACAGAACTGCTACCCACTTAGCCAGCAGGCAACCTCACACATGTTCTCTGCATCTCTGTGGTGTGAACCAGCCCTAAGTCCATAGCCATGCTCTGTGTCACAAGCAATATACAATATATTGGCCTAAGTTTTGGGATGCCTGCTTTTAAACGCACATGAACTGTAATGGCATCCCAGTATTAGTATTGGGTTCAAAACTAATTTGGCCCATCCTTTGCAGCTATAACAGCTTTAACTCTTCTGGGAAGGCTGTCCACAATGTTTAGGAGTGTGTCTATGTGAATGTTTGACCATTCTTCCAAGTGCATTTGTGAGGTCAGACACTGATGTTGGACGAGAAGGCCTGACCTACAGTCTCCGCTCTAATTCATCCCCAGGGTGTTCTGTTGTGTTGAGGTCCGGACTCTGTCCAGGCCATTCAAGTTCCTCCACCCCAAAATCACTCATCCATGTCTTTATGAACCTTGCTTTGTGCACTGGTCCAAATGATTTGGTGGAGGGGGGGGTTATGATGTGGGGTTGTTTGGGCTTGGCCTCTTAGTTCCAGTGAAGGGAACTCTTAAGGCGTCAGCATACTAAGACATTTTGGACAATTTCATGCTCCCAACTTTGTGGGAACAGTTTGGGGAAAGCCCCTTCCTGTTCCAACATGACTGCACACCAGTGCACAAACAAAGTCCATAAAGACATGGATGAGCGGGTTTGGGGTGGAGAAACTTGACTGGCCTGCACAGAGTCCTGACCTCAACCCGATAGAACACCCTTTGGCTGAATTAGAGCAGAGACTGCGAGCCAGGCCTTCTCATCCAACATCAGTGCCTGGCCTCACAAATGCACTTCTGAAAGAATAATCAAACCTTCCTATAGACACATTAAACCTTGTGGACAGCCTTCCCAGAAGCTGTTCTAACTGCAAAGGGTGGGCCAAATCAAATTTTAACCCACGGACTAAGACTGGGCTGCCATTAAAGTTCATGTGTGTGTAAAGGCAGGTGTCCCAATACTTCTGGCTAAATAGTGTATCTGGAAAGACTTACAATGGTGGTGGAACCCTCCTACACATAAACACTGCATTGAGACATATTTGCAGGACCTGGGAGATGAGACAACTTCTCTACATGAAGCTGCCTGTTTGGGATTTGAACCCAGACGCTCAGGGATACCAAGCAGAAGTTCTAACCTCTAAGCCACGGAGCTGCCACATGTGAGAACCTCCTACACATAACTACACATAAAAACACATAAATACTGCATTTCTTTGGACATACAGGTGCTGGAAATACATTATTCAATAGTTATACTTCCTTCATTTATTCTGTGATATTTGGTGTTTTTTGTGGGGTGAGAGTAGAATATTACCCTCAAATTTTTGGGAATTACATTTTGATTTCTGATGTTGGTACACATATCACATTTTTTGGGTTCAAATTATGAATATTTGGAAATAATAAAAAGTACAAAAAAATGTGATTCATTTTAAATTTGCATCAGCAATGGTATTGTTTGTGGATTGTAAAGACACCTGTGTGAGTTTGGGTAAAGATTGCTGTGAGATGGAGAGTAACAAGTGAAAGTGACAAAGAAAAAGATATTTTACCAAAACATCAAAACATTCCACATTCTAGCATTCTTAAAAACAAAATATTTTAAGTAGAAGCAACAATGTTGCAAAGGAAAATTTATTTCAGAGAAAGATACATTTCATCTCAACATTAAAAGGTTTTTTTGTGAAAGTTACAATTGTTCCATTAGAATCAATGGCTAAAACTTGCATTGGACTAGAACAGAGCAGATTTTCACTTCCAAAAAATGCTCTCTAATTAGCTCTTATTTTGGTATTTACTATAGCGCCGGGTAAAAAAGACAATGGAGCTAAAATGAGAGCTATTTGCAGGTCTGAGCATGCTCAGTTGTTTTGGCACTTAGTTGTCCAAAACAGGGAATTTTTCACTTCTCAGACTTTTAAAGATATTTTAGTGTAGAAATCACTTTTTCACATAGTTTAAAAGCAGATTATCTTTAAATAATATACCGCATATTTCAGTACCATTTACGCAATTATATCATGCTCTAAACACTATTTCCATGTGCAATTCTCTAGGTTTTAGCAGAGTAAGAGTTTGGGCGCTATTTGGTTTCAGGGAACTATAGTAAATTTGATTTTGGGAGTATTTTCTCACCAGTGAAAATCGTATTAGTGAATATAGTATTAGTATAGTGAATATCGTATTAGTGCTAATTCACAGAAATTAGCATGAATTAGCGCCACTGCGATATAGTAAATGACCCCCACTGTGTGCATCTTCCAAATTTGGCTTTTAAACTGTATTAAAACTTTAGATAAAATTATTGTAACAAAAAAAACAGGAATCTTTTTAGGATTTAAATTCTCCCTATTACATCAATCATGTTCTTCAGTCTTTGTTCAATCTCCTTGATTTTTTCTTTGATAATGTCCAAATCACGACTACAAAACATGATTTCCTGGATCATCTGTTGTGCACTGTCACTGGTGAAATCACTGGATTTTGGTACCACAACCTGAACATCACCTAAAATAAAAATACACACCATGTATTATAAATATGCAGCCATACATCTATTACCTGAATCTGTGGTGTCCGACACTGACCTGTTGTGGTGACAATCTCCACCACATCTCCTTCCTCCACATCCTCAAGTTATGACCTTTGTTCTCCTTCTTCAGAAGGTGGGGGGGTCCCTGGTATCCTCATATTTTCCGAGTCTTTGCTCCCCTGTGAGAATGAAACAAAAAGTAAACTTAGCATAATGATATTTGAGGCCAGAAATAGGAATATGAAACATTGCTTGGAAGTGGCGTACAATTGTCTGTTTTGGCAGAGTTCAAAGCTGAAGACATGATTTTTTCCCTTACCAAAGCTGGAATACTTACCTTTTTTGGACAAGTTTCACATATGTAGACACCCCAAGTATCCACTGGAGCACCTGTGTGGGACACCCTAAAAAGTTTGTTCTTGTGTCCCACATTAGTGCTCCAGAGTCGTGTAAACAGAAAAAGAGATGTGTAAACAGCTGCTGAGTGTCCTCTCCTTACATTACACTGAATCAAGTTTGTAATTCATTCTAGTTTGAAACACATCTAGACAACAATGTCCTAAACTTCTTTGAATACAAATTATCATGACCAAATGTAGTTAACCCTGTATCTGGCAAAAACAGCGTATTTATTTGCAAACAAACAATGTTTACTACAACTGATTACTGTGCCCACGAACATGAAGGTAGCCATTTTAAACTGTACAACAGTAAAGAAAAGCACATGGCACAGCATGCAAGTAACAATAAGAATAGGAACACACGACAACTACTTGCATTTTAGAAGCACTCTCTTGATTCTTCTGTACTGATCCTGCTCCCTTAATTTGAGATCTAACCAGCGTTTCCTCAATTGCTTCTTGGATCATCATACCCCAAAATTCCGGTGCAGACTCTTCACAACTTTTAGTCATGATCTTGGCCTTTCTCACATTTGGGTTTAGGTACGGTCCATACTTCCCATCATAGTCGGCCCTCTTCAATATGTCCACCATCTCCACCATATCTTCAAAGGACATATTAGAGGCCTTAAATCTTCTCCTCCTGGATCGGGACGTTTCTTGCTCCGGGCTTTTCTCCTCGTTACTGCTATTAAGCACCTGCTGTGTCTCCGACATGTTCCTCTCCCACTGCAACGAAAGAGACGGTGCGGGGAATATTCTAGAAAGAGCATCAGGGGCGGGCAACGTGGGCGTAGTTTCACACATGCACAGTGTATATAAAGCATAACACACGTGCATCGTATGTACGATCTGTGAGCGGTGGAAGGTGTAGCAGAAGCGCCGATCGTTATAACGAAGGTGCAATTTTAAGTTGGTGCATCAGTGTCCTATACTGCTTATAGATTGAGGCCTATATTGGGTCAAGATTAGGAGAGTTTCGCCTGACATTAGGGTTTGTCTTGTGTTGTGTCTTGCAGAGAAAATGGATCTATTCAATGACGAGGACTTTATGCCCATATTCATTGATATGTACAGGGAGCTGCCCTGTCTGTGGCAGGTAAACCACCCCTATTATAACAATCAAACAAAGAGAAAGGCAGCGCTGGATCAATTGGTGGAATTTGTGAAGCCGGTGGTCCCCACGGCAGACATTCCCTATTTGAAGGCCCTAATTGGTAGCATGAGGAGCACTTATAATAGGGAGCTCAAGAAGGCCCAGGATTCCCAGACCCGCACACTTCCTTCCACCCAGCTGAGGCTTCTGACGTCCAACCTGGGCCTTCCAGGCAGCAACATGTGGAGGAGCCCAGCTTGAGCCAGGCATAGCATTCTTCTAAATATTTCTAGTTGTCAAATTAATGATGTGAAATATATGTTAGTTTTGATAACTAATTTCTGATTTCACAAAGTATTTTACATAACAGTAGACAGTAGTGGCCACACATGATTGGGACAAGAATGAAAAATGCTGGGGTCAGAATGATAGTCTTTTCTAGTTATTAACATTAAATTTGCAACAGTCATGAGTTGAAAATTGTGTGTGATTGATGAACCAAAAACTAAAACAATGTCCCTTTTTCATACACAGGAAAGCCTCAGCCAGGCCGTGGAAAGTGGCAGCCAGGAGTTGCCTGGGCCCAGTAGCCTGCCAGAATCGCAGGTCCCTCCCCTCCGCCTTCCACCAAAAAGTGGCAGGAAGAGGAGTAACGTGAAGGAGGCAGCAATTGGCCTATTTCTGAAGGCTACTGCGGCCCTCAGAACCCCCCACAGTGTTCAAGAGGACTTTGCATACATTACAGCCTGCAAAATGCTGGAAATGGAGGAGGGCCAACGCCTCTAATGTGAGAAAGTGATGTTACAAGCATTAAACAAGGGTTTGAGGGGCAAACTTAAAAGTTAAAGCCACATTTGTGAGTTGAACCATGGTCCTCCTCCTTCTCCTCCAGGTCCTCTTCCTCCTCCTCCACTTCCTGCCACACCTCCAACACCACAGCCACAGCCTGGAAGTAAGCGTCTAAGGAAGACCAGAGAGTAATGGCCTGGGTTCAGTCTGGTCTGGCAAAAGATGAAGGCTGTTGTATGACCACAGCCTGGGGCCAGATATGTCATCTGCTGCTGTTCCTGATCTCTTGTAGTCCTGGACCAGATTGTGCTCACTATTATAAGAACTCCTCAGGCCACCAATTTTGACTGTAAAATTATTGATGTCTGCCCTGGGGTACAAAGGCAAATTTCACCATTTTCTCCAGCGTTGCCTTCCTCTTTATTTTGTTATGACCCAGAATAAATGGATATTTTGTTTTCAGAAATACTTGCCTATGTGTTTTACTTCAAAAAGGACAGTTTGTTTGTGAGTAGGCAGGTACATTTAAAAAATACAATGTCAAATTAAAAAGGGAGACCAACCAACCTCATTGATTTACAAAGACAAGATAATAATGGTGTTGTGGAAACATGACATACAAAAAAAATAAAATGGAGATCACTATAAAATAATTAAAAAAAAACAAAACAATAGGAGATCTTGATTCCAAAAAAATAAAAGATGACTATAAAAATTAATTATAAACATTATTATGGAGATCTGCCTTTAAAAAACAAAAATATTATTCAGGAGATCACAAGAAATAATAAAGAAATAAGTTTGTGAGAAGTCTATGTGAATATGAGCAGCAAAACAACTTCATTTTTCTAGCATTGTAAAGAAGAAGAGAGTGCGCTGCATTGAAAGATTTAAAAATTTGCAGTGTGACGAATGTGCCATCTCCATTACGAACGGTCGTTTTACCAGACTGAGCGGCTCCATCTTGTACTTGATTCTGAGCATGCATTTTTTTTGCGCGTCTGAATTGCATACACACGAAAGGAATTTCCGATATAAAAGAACATGCTCTCAATCTTTTGCTGGCGGAAATTCCGCCAGCAAAAGTCTGATGGAGCATACACACGGTCCCATTTTCCGACCAAAAGCTCTCATCTGTCTTTTGCTGGCTGAATTTCCGATCGTGTGTATGCGGCATAAGACTGCTGACTAGATAACAAGAAATAGCTGATGACTTGCTGACACAGGATGCTGCTCCAAGAATTAGCTTAACCACAGTAGCTCGTTGGGTGTGGTTCTATGAAAACGTTTTAGTTAAGCTGAAGCAAAACTCATACACACAAAAAGTTCAATTCTACTTGATGTAAAGATAGAGTCAGTTGTTTATACATTCTCTTACAATGCTCAGACCTGACCTTTTTACTATTAATATATTTGAAGAATTTTTGGGGGTTTGTCCTAATATCTTTTGCAATCTGTAGTTCGTTTTTGTCAGGGCTGGGCTCAGCCCTTCCTTCTCTGAGCTGGCCGCTCATCTGTTGGCTAATTGTCAGCTCCCATCTCTCTCCACAGTTACCCAGCTGTTGATGATCCTGCTTGTCAGTACTGCCTACTTAAGCCGTCCAGTCCAGAGGAGCTCTGCCTTCACCTTGGTCACATTACAAGAAACCATCTCCTGCGTTCCTGTTTAAAGACTCGCTTTGCTGACATCCCTTCTGGCTACAGATGCTGCTTGCTGTTCCACTACTTTGATCCCTGACTCCTGGCTTGGCTGACGATCTGTTCTGGTTACTAACTTTGGCTATGTTTTGACTATGTTTGTTCTTTTTACTTTTATTATTAAACAAGTGTGATTTAACTGTACTTCTGTCTCGGTCTGATTTCATGTTTTCTGACAGTAGGCGAAGGCCATGAATTCAGAAGATACAGTCAATCCACTTGTTGGTAATATTCCAGATTGAATGAACTGGATCACCGCATGGATCAGTTCGCCATGGCGTGACAAACGCTCCTGAGTCAAATGGCTCACCTGGAATCTCCCACTTTGGCCACTCCGGAGTTGTTGCTCGTGTTGCAGGTCGACCCTGCCAGTCTCTGTGCAGGCACCCGCCTCGAGTGTTACCTCTATAAGAGGTATGTCTGGTTCCGCTCCGGTCTGCTTCCCCAGCGATTTGGGGGCGATCCAGTCCAATGCAGAGGGTTTCTCAACCAGGTTGAGATATACTTTGAGATGCTGCCCCAGGCATTTCCCACGGACAGTAGCAAAGTAGGTTTTGTGATATCTTTGCTTTCTGAGAGAGCCTTGGCCTGGGCAAACCCTCTATGGCAGACACAAAAACCCATTGTCTGTACGTTTGTCCCTGAGCTTTGCAGTCCCACCCATGCCTCCCTCACCTCCCATGGCTGCCTGTTCCGTGTGTGCTCAGAGTAAGACTCCACGACACCTTCCAGTGGGCCTCCTGCAACCCATACCCAATGGAGAGACGCCCTGGGCCCACCTGTCTATGGATTTCATTGTGGAGTTACCCAACTCCCAAGGCAACACTGTTATCCTTATGATGATTGACTGTTTCTCAAAGATGTGTCATTGTATTCCACTTAAGAAGTTGCCTACTTCTAAGGAACTGGCCTCCATTTTTGCTAGGGAGATCTTTCGCTTACATGGGCTACCCAAGGTGATTGTCTCGGGCAGGGGTAGTCAGTTTGTGTCCTGGTTCTGGCGAGCCTTTTGTGCACAGTTGGGAATTCAGCTTGCTTTCTCCTCTGTGGCAGCCTAATGGGGCCACACAACGAGCCAATCAGTCCTTGGAGCAATTCCTACGTTGCTATATTTTTGACCATAATAACAACTGGTCAGACCTATTACCGTGGGCAGAGTTTGCTCACAACAGTGCCTTAAATTCTGCTTCTCGATTGTCCCCGTTGATTGCGAATTATGGTTTCCAACCTTCCATGTTGCCTGACTTGTTTGTTCCACAGAGTATTCCTGCATTAGAGGAGCATCTCCGTGGTCTTCATTCTACTTGGGCACAAGTCCAGTGGGCTTTGCGTCATGCTAATGATAGGTACAAACTCCATGCTGACCGCAGACATCTGCCTGCACCTTCCTACCACGTTAGGGACAGGGTCTGGCTGTCATCTCGCAACCTCCGACTTCGTGTTCCCTCACTGAAGTTCGCACCTTGGTTTATTGGGCCTTTCCGTATTCTTTGCAGGATTAACCCAGTGGCTTACACATTAGACCTTCCTTCTAATATGCGTATTTCGAATGTATTTCATGTCTCCTTATTAAAACCTTTGGTCTGCAGCCGCTTTACCACCTCGGTGCCATGTCCCCACCCTGTACAGGTTGAGAACCATGAAGAGTATGAAGTACAGTCCATTGTTGACTCCTGTAGGTTCCATGGGCACATACAGTACCTGGTGCATTGGAAAGGGTACAGTCCGGAGGAACGCTCTTGGGTCTCATCCTCGGACATACATGCCCCTGTCCTCCTCCGTGATTTCCATAGACGTTTTCCCCTCAAGCCTGGTGGTCCTCTGAGGGGGAGGGGTCATTAAGGAGGGGGTACTGTCAGGGCTGGGCTCAGCCCTTCCTTCTCTTAGCTGGCCACTCATCTGTCGGCTAATTGCTAGCTCACATCTCTCTCCACAGTTACCCAGCTGTTGATGATCCTGCTCGTCAATCTTGCCTACTTAAGCCGTCCAGTCCAGAGGAGCTCTGCCTTCACCCTGGTCACATCACAAGAAACTATCTCCTGCATTCCTGTTTAAAGACTGGCTTTGCTGACATTCCTTCTGGCTACAGATCCTGCTTGCTGTTCCGCTACTTTGATCCCTGACTCCTGGCTTGGCTGATGATCCGCTCCGGTTACTAACTTTGGCTATGTTTTGACTATGTTTCTTCTTTTTACTTTTATTATTAAACAAGTGTGATTTAACTGTACTTCTGCCTCGGTCTGATTTCATAGTTTCAGACAGTTTTGAATTTTTTCATCCTTGATTTACTTTTTATATTTTCTGTTATATTCTGTGTAACATTTAAACAATGATAGCATTCCTTCATTTTTATATTTTTTAAAAGCTCTTTTTTTATTATTAGTAAATTCAGTTGATTGGATATGATTTGGGAAGGCACACACCTATCTATATGAGGTCCCACAGTTAACAGTGCATGTCAGAGCACAAACCAAGCCATGAAGTCCAAGGAATTGTCTGTAGACCTCTGAGACAGGTTAATGTGAACAAGGAAATCCCGGACTGCTGCACTCTGAAAACGATCATCTTTATTCCATGATAAAAACCAACTAAAGTCATCGAATACAGTCAGGAGATAGCAATACCTAACGCGTTTCACATGCAAAGATGCTTACTCATAGCTAAAGTGTGAATGCATACTTTTGCAAATATATAGAATAGAAGGATAAAAAACCAACCAATAAGAGAACTGTTTTTTTACTTTCAATATGTTTTTATTTTCAATGATGTCATACAAATTATGCATTAACATATTTAGATTGCACAGGAGGGAACGCCTCCTCGAACATGAGACAAAAAGGTTACAATTCGAGTGCAAACAAAGAGAAAAAAAAAAAAAAGAACAGATAATATACGGTTTCTATGCCTCAAGGGCTGGTGGAGAGGACAGCCTGATATAGAACCTTAACTAAGCTTTAAGTAAGCAGTCTCCAAGTTTTGCCCCCCACACAGCACGGGATCTTTCCCCATCCCCGGCACCCCTGGCGGGATCTAGCTGTGCCAGGTGGGGAAATCTCCCTACTTCTCCTTTGCCCATTTGGTCTGGGCCATCAGGAGTGTGTAGGGGTTATGAGTCCCCGTAAGCTAGGTACTATACCGTATGGTAGCTTTCCATCGAATTGCAACCAGATAGTTAATTTAAAGTGAGATAGAAGACAGGAAGAAGAGGTGAAAGAGAAGAAGAGAAGAGTGAGGCGGGAAGAGGGGTGGGGGGGTTCTTTAAGGTGGGTGGGGAGGGAAAAGGGGTTCCTTTGTGTACCTCTATTAATACTGAGGAAAAAAGCAGTCTAGTTGTGGGTTAGGTGGTGATGCGCACCTGAACCCCTGGTATGAGGGAGGTTCCCATAAATTGGGCCCAAGGTTCCCATATTGTTTGGAATTTCTTGGAGGTGTTTGACGTGATGCTATAGAGTTTTTCTTGGGCCATGATCCATGAAACCTTCCTTTTTACTGCGTTAAACGAGGGCCTCGGCTGTTTCCAGGCTTTGGCAATGGAGATTTTAGTGCCCAGCAATATAAAATTGATCAGTGTTTGTTTAGCCTTTGAGATTCCAGGAAGGTTAGCATTAAGAATAGCCACCTCTGGGGACCTAGGGATCTGGCAAGCCGTCACCTTGTAAATCATAGAGAAAACTTTCCTCCAAAAAGTGCGCAGTTTGGGGCATTCCCACCAAATGTGGGCCATTGTGCCCCGGTGTTGACATCCTCTGTAACACAGGGGGTTCGCTGAGGGATAGATTGCTGCTAACCTGGTAGGGGTCATGTACCATCTGGTTATCAGTTTGATGCTTGCCTCCATCAAAGAGATGTTCTGGATCCCCTTAAAGGATTTAGTTAGAGCTGCTTGCCAAATCTCTATGTCCCTGCTGCATTGGAAGTCAGCCTCCCAGGCCTGCATGTATGTGGTTTTGTTCGTTGGGTAAGTGAGGGCCGAATATATCACAGATATGCCTCCCCTCTGCTCCATGGCTTGTCCGCACCATTGTTCATATGTAGTGAATTTAGGGGGGAGCGGTTTCTCCTGCCAAATTGAGTGTAGATAGTGAGAAATTTGGTGAAAACGGAATCTTTCCGAATCCGGGAGGTCTAGGTGTTTGATACAGAAATTGAGGGTGATTGGTCCATTGGGGGTGAAAAAGTGCCCTATCCGGTATAGCCCTTTGTCCAGCCACCATTTGAATGCTGAGATGTCCAGTCCAGGTGGAAAATCAGGGTTGTGGAATAAGTGTGCTAGGGGACGACATGTGGAGACCAGGGCAGTGGAGTGTCGGAGGGAGTCCCAAAGGGCGCAGGAGTGGGATAAAGTGGGTGACAAGATGGGCGGCCTAGATTTAGTCGGGCACCAAAGTATGTAGTCTAGTGTATGTTTGGGGGTGGCCTGTCTTTCAATAGTTACCCAATCTGGTTTTTCATACCGCGAGTAGATTGAGGATAGTTGGGCTAATCTAGCCGCTAAGTAGTATTTATGTAGATTTGGGAGACCCAGCCCTCCCTTGCGTCTGTGAAGGAATAGGGTGTTCTGAGGGACACGATATCCTTTCTTACCCCAGATAAACTGGAGAATTTTACTCTGTAAAGCTTTTAGGTGATTTTTCCTTATTGGGATAGGGAGGGAACGGAAGAAGTAGAGGAGCCTGGGGAGTAAGGTCATCTTAATGGAGTGTATCCGACCCAGCCAGGATAATTCATGTTTTGACCATGTAGTAAGGTCAGCCTCCAGTTTCCTAAAGAGAGAAGGGTAATTTTGTGCATAGAGAGTTTCCGTCTTGGCCGTCAATGTGATACCTAGGTAGCAAATGGAGGTGTCGCCCCATTTGAAGTGGAAGGATTGTTTTAGAGAGTCAACTGTTCGTGGTGGTAACGAAATATTAAGGGCTTGAGATTTGGCGAAATTGACTTCGAGTCCAGAGATTTTAGCAAAGTTCCTTAACAATAGGCAGAGGTTAGGTAGTGTAGTGAGGGGGGATGTCAGGAAAAGGAGGATGTCGTCGGCAAAAAGCCCACATTTGTGCGTCTGGTCTCCACAGGTCACCCCCTTTATGTCCGGGTTCTGTCGGATTGCGATCGCTAAGGTTTCTATGGCTATTGCGAAGATTAGGGGGGATAGAGGGCACCCTTGTCTAGTGCCACGTAGAATGTCTATTGAGTCGGAGTAATGTCCCTGGAGTCGTATGTGGGCCTTTGGTTGTGAGTAGAGAGCATGTAGAATTCCCAGGAAACGGTCGCCAAATCCCCATCTCTCCAGCACGGTAAAGATGTATTTCCAAGAGACCGTGTCAAAGGCCTTCTGCAGATCTAATGATAGAAGGAATCCCGATTGATTTGGCCCCCCTTCCCAGTTTGTTTGAAGAATCGAGGTGATGTCTATTGCTCTCCTTATTTGGTCAGGACCCTGTCTCCCGGGTATGAATCCCACCTGGTCCTTATGTATATATTGACTAATAAAGGATGACAGCCTGTTGGCCATTATTTTGGTGAGTATTTTTAGGTCGTTGTTGATGAGTGATATTGGTCTGTAATTGCTAACGTCTTCGTGGTTTTTGTCAGGTTTAGGTATGACTGTGATTAAGGCGGTATTGAGGTGGATGTCAAGGGGGGTTCCATTGGTTTTGTAATTAAAGAAGGAGGTCAGGTGAGGTGCTAGTATGGCTGTAAAAGATTTGTAGTATGCTACCGAAAGACCATCAGGACCTGGAGCTGACCCCCTTCTTAGATCTTTTATGACCCCCAAAACCTCCTCCTCTGTGATGGGTATTTCCATCTTTTGTTTATGGGTATCTGTTAGGGATGGTAGGGAGATACCCTCCAGGAACTGAGGGATTAAGTTCGCGTGTGGTGTATTTTTTTGGCTATATAATTTAGAGTAGAAATCCCGAAAGGCTTCTAGAATCTTTGAAGGGTTGGTCGTGGGGGGTTGACCATTTATTCTGAGTTTGGGAAAGGCGAGGGTCCTAAAGCGGGGGGAGAGTTTTTTAGCTAGGAGGGGACCTATCTTGTCTGCCTGAGTGTAACATTTTTGTCCATTCCAGCGGACGGCCTTTTCGGCTTTGGATGTCAGTGCTAAATTAAGGTCTAGTCTAGCTTTGTCGATAAGGTGAATAGGGGTCTTGGAGGGGTCCTTTTTATGGGCAGCCTTCAGTGAGGTATATTCCCTGTCCAACCGGATTATGTCTGCTTTCTGTGCATGTTTGGTTTGAGTGGCAATCTGGATGAGTTTACCCCGTATAAAAGCTTTATGTGCGGCCCATAACGTTTCTGGAGAAATATCCTCCGATTTATTGAGTTTAAAGTATTCTTGTAGGGCTTTTTCGAGTTCAGTGACCCTGATGGGGTCAGATAATAGTGACTCATTCAGTCTCCAATGTCTCCTGGGTACGCCCAGGGGGCCAGTTTTGAGAGATATGGTGACTATGGAGTGGTCCGAGAGGGTCGACTCTCTGATTTGAGCTCTGTGAATCAGGGGAAGAAGGGTGGAAGGGGTTAAAATGTGGTCAATCCTCGCATAGGTGTTATGAGGTGACGAGTAATGGGTATAGTCCCTTTTGTTGGGATTAAGTTCCCTCCAAGTGTCAGCTAAACCGTGGGCGTGGATTATTTTTGCGATCCTGAGGCTCTCCTTGGTGGGTCGTGTTAGTTGGGTCGATAGGGGTTTAGACTTGTCCAAACCCTGATCGAACGCTGCGTTTGAGTCTCCACCAAAGATGACCGTTCCCCCCAGTTTCTGAGCGAGGCTGCGCAGTAGGGTGTCAAAAAATTTCGCTTGACCTCTATTTGGGGCATAGTAGGAGACCAGGGAATACAAGTGGTCCGCCACTGTGCCTTTGACCAGGATGAACCTGCCCTCTGGGTCGGCGAATTCAGAGATCTTTACAAATTTAAGATGTTTGGAAACGATGATTGCAACTCCCTTAGTTTTGTTATCCGCGCTCGCTAAGAAGAACTGTGAGAAGTGGGGGTGTAGATACTTAGGGCTATACCGGGAGGGGAAGTGCGTTTCTTGCAGCATAACGATGTCTAGCTTGAGGTGTTTGTAGTAATCGAGTATTTTTCTCCTCTTAATCTGGGAGTTGATTCCCTGGACATTGTGTGAGGCTATGCGGAGTTCATCTGTGGTGTTATTAGCCATGGAGCAGGTGGAGTGCAGTGCAACGGTCCTCACTTACCCTTTGATGTGGGGGAACCCGGGTCTGAGGATGATGGTCATTCCGTCTGCTTGGTGGAGAGATTTCAGGAACTTCCGTGGGGGTGTGTGTGGTATCTGAAACACAAATTGTGATTAGGTACATTGATGTGCACATGGAGGAGGGGAGGGGGAGAAGGATAGCAGAGAAAAGGTCTCCTAGAAAGGAAAGGAAAGACGCAGGGAAGGAGAAGTCCCTGATGTCTTTTAAGAAAAAAATGGAGTGTGTCTGGCCCATCTGGGCTCAAACAACCTAGCCCCCAGAGACCTACGGGTGTCTAAGGGTTAGGTGGGTGTGCATGTGTTTCCTCACGAAACCGAACGCCCAAAATGAAACTTAAAAGAAAAGAGCAAGTAAAAACAAAGAAAATTTTAAGCTATAACCGGTGACTATCAGGTTTTCACAACAGTTTGGCCAACTAGTGGCCCTAAGCCTATGCCCAGTGCAGTAACCTTCTAGGTCTTCATTAAATCGCTATCTCAGCAGAGCGTCCATAGTCTAGACCTATATAATTCCCTAGAACTGGGGGTGAAAATCCCACTCCCCCCCCATAACTAGGCTTAAGGGTACCGCCCCTCCCAATCCGGAGAGGTGCAGCTCCCCTGTGCCCAGTCTAAATGGCAGTGGGCCAGTAAAAAGCAGAAAAAACTAAAGAGGGAAGAATTGAACAAAAATCTAAAAATAATTAAAAAAAAAAGTCCCTCCTTGGAACCAGCAAAAGCAATAAAAAATTCTGATAAGTCAGAAAACATAGCCCGGTAGACACGGGGGGATCCCCTATAATCATGGGGATGTTCAATCCAATCCCCACTTCACATTCGGGAGAAAAGCGATGCAGTTCTCATCATCACTGGCTTCAGGTTTGGTTGTTGTCTTTGGCCTTCTTTGCTTTTCCTGTTGACCACAGGGGAGATTGAGGGCTGGTGGGGGTCTGACGTTTGTTAGAGTTGGTCCCGGCATTGGTTGTGTCCATTTCGGCTTCCTGGGAGATGATTTTCAGGCGCAGGAGAAGTTTTTTACCTTCTGGGAGGGAGGAGAAGGCATATTGTTTCCCTTTGACGGAGAATTTAACCGCGAAGGGGAAGGCCCACTTGTATCTCACGTCTCTTTGGGTGAGAGCGAGAAGCAGTGGCTTCAACGATCTCCTCTTCTGGATCGTAGAGGGTGAGAGGTCAGCGAAGATCTGCACTGGGTGTCCCATACACTGCACGGAGTGAGAGGACCTGGCCTGTCTCATCACTTCCTCTTTAACTGTGTAGTGGTGCGGCTTAGCGATAATATCTCTTGGGGTGCCGTCTTTTCTGGGGGGCCCTAAGGCTCTGTGTGCCCTGTCCAATTCAAGGCGTTGAGAGGAGATATTAGGGATTAGCTGTTTAATCAGGTCTTGGACTGCTTCTGGGACATTGAGAATTGTTTCCGGTAGGCCACGGATTCTGATGTTATATCTTCTTGACCTATTCTCGAGTTCGTCAATACGAGCCATTGCTAGGTCCAGTTGATCTTGTACAGTGCTGATGTGCTGCGATTGTTGGTTAGTGATGGCTATAGTGTCCTCCATTTTGTGTTCGATTGCATCGATTCGGGCCCCTAAATTAATAAAGTCTGCCTTCAGGTCCCCTGTAATTTTGGCTGCTGTTTGAGCCAGGCCTCTGTCCAAAAGTTCAGAGAATCTGTGAAAGAGGGAGTCCATGTGAGAAGCAGAGTCACTGGCAGGGAAGGCATATGGTGTGAGGCCTGTGTGATCTGAGGTAGATCCCTGGGGGGATAGAGGGCCTTCACAGTGGGGGCGATCCTGCAGGGATCCTGTAGAGGCTGGAGAGGGGGTCAGCAGAGGTGGGTATCCTTGCTGTCTCCCTGGAGTGAAGTGAGGGGGAGTGAGGGGTTGCTCTGACCTGTAGTCCGCCGGGCCTGTGGAGCAGAGAATCTGAGGCAGAGGCTGTGCCTGTGTAGCGGCGGCCATCTTGGGCGTCTCAGCCGTTTGTGTTCGCTCCTGTTGCGGCCACAGGTTCCGTTTTACCGGGGCCCCGGGCATATGGGGGTGTAGCCTGGACCTTGGGGAGTACCCCCGGGTGTTTTGGTTGTGCGGTGGGGCGCTGTGGTCCGTGCTGTGAGCGCCGGTCGTTCGTGAGGGAGCGGAGCTCTAGGCTTTAGCGGCCATCTTGCGAGCTCCGCGCATGCGCACCTCAAGAGAACTGTTTTTTTATCCTTCTGGAGTTGTTTTTTTATCCTTCTGTTTTATATATTTGCAAAAGTATGCATTCACACTTTAGCTATGAGTAAGCATCTTTGCATGTGAAACGCGTTAGGTATTGCTATCTCCTGACTGTATTCGATTACTTTTGTTTGTTTTTTATCATGGAATAAAGATGATCGTTTTCAGAGTGCAGCAGTCCGAGATTTCCTTGTTCACATAGACTTGTGCACAGGCTGCACCTGATTCTCATCAAGGGTGGAAGATTTTTCAACTCATGGTCCACAGGGCTTGAAGAGCGGCAGTACCTTTGCTCTCTGTGACAGGTTAGTATCGAGGCACAGATCTGGGGAAGGGTACAGAAAATTTTCTGCAGGATTAAAGGTCCCAGTGAGCACAGTGGCCTCCATCATCCATAAATGGAAAAAGTTTGGAATCACCAGGACTCTTCCTAAAATGGGCCACCCGACCAAACTGAGTGATCAGTGGAGAAGGGTCTTAGTCAGGGAGGTGACCAAGAACCCGATGGTCACTCTGACAGAGCTCCAGCATTTCTTTGTGGAGAGATCAGAACCTTCCAGATAAACAACCATCTCTGCAGCACTCCAATGATCAGGCCTGTATGGTAGAGTGGCCAGACGGAAGCCACTCCTCAGTAAAAGGCACATGACAGCCCGCCTGGAGTTTGCTAAAAGGCACCTGAAGGACTCTCGGACCATGAGAAACAAAATTCTCCGGTCTAATGAAACAAGGATTGAACTCTTTGGCCTGAATGGCAAGCGTCATGTCTGGAGGAAACTAAGTACCGCTCATCACCTGGCCAATACCATCCCTACAGTGAAGCATGGTGGTGGCAGCATCATGCTGTGGGGATGTTTTTCAGCGACAGAAACTGGGAGACTAGTCAGGATTGAGGGAAAGATGCATGCCACAATGCACAGAGACATCCTTGATGAAAACCTGCTCCAGAGAGCTCTGGACCTCAGACTGAGGCGAGGGTTCATCTTCCAACAGGAAAACTACCCTAAGCACACAGCCATGATAACAAAGGAGTGGCTATGTGACAACTCTGTGAATGTCCTTGGGTGCCCAGCCAGAGCCCAGACATCAATGGATTAATTTATTAATGCGTGTGAATAAGCCCTTAGTCACTTTTCAAGCCTTATCTACTAACCTAGTTTATACCTTGTCCCATCTGTGATGTTGCAGTCTTTTCAATTCAATCTTGTTGTAGGTATGACCCTGAATGTTCTTGTCCTTTTGTTCTGACACCCCAGATTTAAAACATTGCCAATGTTCTGATATTGCAGTAAATACAACTTGAAATGCAATATGTTTCAGGTTTTTGTTTTGCCCAAAATAAATTATGGCATACAGTTCCTAGCGACATCTTGTACACCTATTTCAGGACATGTAGATATGAGAAATATGAAGTTGGATAAGAACAATAAAGGGGATTGGTTATACCTAGGACCTGGAAGGTCTTAACAATCCTCAAAAAAGAGAAACAAGACCACAGGAGGCTCACTTTTTTGTCATTAATATATTACTATGTAAAAGCTTGTCTGTAAATACTACTATACTGTATATCACATATTTCTATAATTCCTAACATCAGTCTCAATTGTTTTAATTTCTTTTGGATGGACATGGGAAGAATAAATACTTCTTTCAAGTTTTTCTTCCTTGTTTTCCTTTTGCTGCCTGTGACCCAGTGGGGAAATATCAACATATTTTCTGTCCCTGTGACAGCGTAACCAAAAATTAGTTGAAAAGTCTGAGATTCCAACCTTTCTCCAGTTTACTTAAAAAATTGTGTTTTGTTGCAGTCTGTGTCCCCACTGGAGACATTTCCCACCACTTCTTTCTAAGATAAGGTGAGGGGAAATTTCCCCAATGGGAACACAGATCACAAATAAAAACATGATGCAGACTATATCCCTACTCCACTAGGTGCAAAAAAAAAAAAAAAAATTAAACGCTACATATTTTGTGTTTATTTTTAGCACTGATTATCCTAACAAGTTGGTTAGCACTGACTAACTTGACAGAATAAATCCTTCTTGTTGGGTTAAAGAAATCAGTTATATTTCCTCAAAGTGCAGTTCTCAACATGTCCAGATGGCCACACAATAGCTTAGTTTTTGTAAATTTGCTTTTATTTCATGACAACAGAGCTAGGGAAAAAAATGAATGTGTGTAAGGCTGGCTATACATGATTCAAATCTCGTCCTATTTAGCAGGAACAGTGAGCAGATACACTTATGCCGCGTACACACGGTCGGACTTTACGGCAGACATTGCCCGGCGGACTTTTCGATGGACTTTACGACGAACTTTCTGAATGAACAGACTTGCTTACACACAATCCACCAAAGTCCGACGAATTCGTACGCGATGACGTATGACTGGACTAAAACAAGGAAGTTCATAGCCAGTAGCCAATAGCTGCCCTAGCGTGGCTTTTTGTCCATCGAACTAGCATACAGACGAGCGGACTTTTCGACCGGACTCGATTTCGACGGATTGATTTAAAACATGTTTCAAATCTAAGTCCGTCCAACTTTTGAGAAAACAAAGTCTGCTGGAGCCCACACATGATCGAATTGTCCGACGAAATCCCGTCCGCCGGGCAAAGTCTGCCGTAAAGTCCGCTCGTGTGTACGCGGTATAAGAGGCACTTTTCTGTTTTTTCTTATGCATCAGCCTCACAGAGTTGACTCCACTCCTGAGAAGAGCTTCTGCCCTAAGTGCTTCAGTATTTTAGACTTTCCCTTGGTCCACTCCCTGGCCAACTCTCTATACTACTAAGGACATTTCCTTGGATTATTTAAAGGACTATTGGATTGGTCTTTCATTTGACCTTGCATGGGTTATTCACCTTGTGCGCTTGCATTATATACATGTTTGTCCTGATTTAGCAGGAACCGGTCAAGATTTGAACCATTAATGGGAAGGCTGAATGTACCAAGTTGATATATTGATCAACTTGGGAACAATCAGCCTGCTGGATTTACTGTCCTCTCCTGGCGGGGACGGCTTCCCCCAACCTTCACGCCAGGAGAAGACAGTCATTATTGCTAGCAGTTATAGCAGAAGACAATGACTCAGCAGGAGGGATTACTGCAACAACACTATCTGTGTTGATGGGGAAATCGAGGGAATTTCTTTCCTGCAACCATGAGAAATTTGCTCCGTGTATGGCAGGCCTAAAATATTAATGTAATGTTATGGTGATATTAAGTTGGGTTTGCTCAGATAGAATTAGCATTATTGCCACAGCAAACACAAATGTCATACAGAACATCCAATGTATTTGTTGCAATCTACATATTAATGGGGGAGGGCATTTGATGATGATGATTTAATTAATTAAAGATCATCCATAACACCAAACCCCTGTCAGTCACAGCACCATCAGCATCAGTCAGTCATAATACATCTCTCCTTTTGCAGTTCCCCCCCTATCTGTCACAGCACCCTGACCTAGCCATACATCACCCTGTGTGACAGCCGCCTCCTGTAGCAAGCTGTCACCTCTCATAAATCTCAGTGTACCTCTTCAGCTACTACACAGTGTACTCACTTTTCATACATACATATTCCACCAGTCCACTGAAGCAAGCTGCACCACTCACCCACATCAGTAGTTCATTCTACTTATGATGGGGAAAGATGGCTCTGTTGAGTCCTTCCCTCCTGTTTGGCCAAAGCTCTGTGATTCTTTCTAGTCTGTTCACTGCTGTCAGAAGGACTCTGGAATTGAACACTGCACTGGGCATCACTGTATGATGCTTAAGTGCAGCCAGAACAGAGCTGACAAAATGAGAAGCATTGTTTTTCTCCCTGGTGCTCAACATGATGGACCCGCACCCAGTGCTGGTGGGTCAGAGGGTTAGGTGGACTGTAGGGTAAGGCTGAGCAAGTTAAAATGTTGAGTGAAAGTGTAAGGTCCTTAAAATAATTGGGCATAAAAACCAATAAACCTCAACTTTCATGCAATTTGTTCTACACTAAATAAATGTAGTGCTACCCCCACAGGAGCTGCCATTGATTTAACAGGTTCTTTCCCAAGACAGTACAAAGACAGCCAGGCACACAGCATCAGTCCATTCACTCTGGCTCATTGAACAGTTCATTGGTTTGTCTTTATTATATTAAACAGCCCCCTCTTCTCAGCTCACAGATCCATTCCCTCAAGAGGGAAAAAGAGAATCTCCGCAGGGCTCCAAACTATTTAACTGCATTCCAGCCACCAATTGGGCACATCTCCCTAAGGATTGGACAGACCTTGCTCAATATTCAGCCTGGTCATATCCCTCCCTGAGCTAGAAGCAGAGGAAAGCAATCAGACTCATAGCCAGTGTAGTCCTGAACAGACCAGACCAAAAAAAAATACTGCTCCTCTGCTTACAACTGCAGCCAAAAACTGTCTAGCAGGCATAACTAGGAGGGCGCTACATAAAAATAGATGACTTTCCCCAGCTATTGCCCAGTAAACCTTTGGCAATTACAGGCACATTCCCAAGGTCATCAAAGCATGCAAGTTTGTCTTCTATCCTTGTGATCCCAGTGGGAGGCATGCAGATGA
Source organism: Lithobates clamitans (assembly GCA_037952925.1). Taxonomy (NCBI): domain Eukaryota; kingdom Metazoa; phylum Chordata; class Amphibia; order Anura; family Ranidae; genus Lithobates; species Lithobates clamitans. The sequence continues at coordinate 1,741,161 of JBBGZY010000894.1, read as the reverse complement.
GGTAATGCAAACCTAGATGATGCACAACTAGTGTGACAGTCAAGTGAAAGATGATTACTATAGATTGCAGTAACATATAAAAAACTTGACTGGACATCAGCTGTCATACATCAGGAAACCTCTTAGAGCTGACTCTAAGACCCCTTTCACACTGAGGTGGTTTTCGGGCATTTTAGCTCTATAAATAGCCTCTGAATAGAGCCTGAAAATCGCCTCCCATTCATTTAAGTGTGTTTTTTCACTCTGGGGTGGTGCACTTGTGTGACGTTAGGAAAAGTCCTGCAAGCAGATGTATTTAGCGATCCCAAAATGCCCTGTCCATTGAAATGAATGGGCAGCACTTCCAAAGTGCCTGAAAAGCGATTCGGAAGCACCGCAACACGGATGCTTTTAACCCCTTTTTTTGGGTTTTAAAGCACCCCGCTGGCTGCTGAAAAGAGCTCCTTAAACAGTGTTAAAGCGCCACTAAAATGAGCGGCACTTTAGCGCGGCCATGGTCTCAGTGTGAAAGGGGTCTAAGCTCAAAATGTCAGCTTCAGTTTTAGACATGAAAGAGAAATTTCAATATGTAAAAGATAAGCCTGCAAACCATCAGTGACATGCTTCATAAGCTAGATTTCTCGATTGTTAGGTGAAAAAAAAATGCTTTTCCTCGGTTTTTGTTGTGACCTTTACAGTCATATTTTTAAAGTTGAATTTCATGCATAAATGAAAAAATCCAGTAACACATTTATCAAAAATATTATAAAAGGTATTTTTTATAACATAAGAATAAGAACTTATTTTTATATCAGCTGTGATCTCCTGTACAGTGGCACTGACTTTGGGAGGGGGAGGGTCAGCATTCTGAGCAACAGATTACAGTTTTATTGAATTATAATGGCCTGCCTTCGGGAAGGAAGAGCACAAGAGAAGCTATCATTCATTGTTTTACTTCAGTAGGGTGCAAAAAGGTCCAGAACATGACTAAGGCCTTTGTCATATATAGCTGTATAGAAATACCACATTTTGGTAGGTAAAACAGGTGAATTTCACCTCTTTGCTTGCTGTTCAGCTTTAACTAGTAGTGAACTTTGGGCATGCAACTGTAGCCTGGACTGTAGCTGTTAACTGCTTTGAAACTTCTACCTTTGTTGCTGCTGTATTATCCTTTTTGCAGTGTAGACAAGGTTAAACTGAATATTCATTAATGCAAAAGTGTAGCAGCCATCAAAGTAGGAGACTACCTTGCAATCTAATGTTGTAAAGCGCTGCGTAAACTGTCAGCGCTATATAAATCCTGTATAATAATAATAATAATAATGTTTGTCTGTGGAGCCTATCCGTGCAGGTTGCAGCCATCTTGGCTGGGTCTAGAGAACAGTGATTGGCTGATACAACAAAGCAAGAGGACAGTGAGCTGGGCTGCTAGAGAAAGAAAAGTTTGTTGTACCACCAGCCTGCAGAATTCAGGGGAAAAGCCACTGTGGGGAACGTGTGCTGTCATGGCCATTTTCCTGTGCTGGATAGCACCAAAAGGTTTGTGGTCAGAGTTTGCTAGAGCTATGTGATGCTGTGCTGCACAAAAGAGTGCTGATCAGAGACTGCTGCCATAATAATCTGTGCACTGTGAGGGGGCAGTCCTGGAAGCAAGTGTGGCAAAGAGTCTAAGCTGCTGCTGGATGAACAGATCTCTGCCAATGCTGACCACAATCAGGTGAGAACGCAGAGAATCAAAGAGACTGAGAACCTTTTCCCTGGGAGTATGTGATTTGGATGCCTGGTGAGATCAGTCTGTACTAGAGAGGTACTGTTTCAGCACGATTGAAAGAGAGAGATTATCAGCAGCTTCTATCCCTGTCTGACTTCAACTGGATTTTTAGTATGTGTCTGTAGACTCAGAAGACGGTGCCCTGGGACTGGTGGGAGACTAACCTCATGCTTTCTTCAAGGGCCCCAACTGTCAACCAATGTTTTTTTCCATCAATCACTGGCCAGTGGGATAAAACTGGCACTGTTATAGCAAATTAGGACTGCTCTTGTATACTGTTGCTAGGTAAATTTAGTTCAGTTCTGTTAATTACTGTTAGTCAGAATACTACAGGTACAACAGGTATTTAACCACTTGCCCACTGGGCACTTAAACCCTAGATAGATCCTCTTTCTATCTCCAATGTTTTGGACATTGGAGATAGAAAGAGGATCTGTCATCATTATTCCATGAAATGTCCTCATTCCTCACAATAGAAATCATTCTGCCGATGTCTGTTAAAGAACATTTCAGTCTACGTGGTGTAGAAGGAAAGCCCCACACGTTCACCATAGCCTGTGAGCTGAAATAGAAGATGAAGGGCTGTACAATGCAGACAGAGAAAGTCATCAGTCACATCCTGGAGATCATCTATCTAATGACTGGAGAGCTGTGGGCTGATGTCTGAGTACCTGTCAGTGTGAACATCCCTAGCTAGATCCCAAAGTCTTTGATGTCTCATCTCGGTATAAGGCCTCTGATCCATTGGTCGTGGTCCGAATCAGTATTGATAAACAGCTTTCTCTGATCCTCTGTAACGGGGGATCATGAGTTTCTGGTAAGCGGCCAGTCTTATCTTTATGGTGGTGGAACAAGCACATTTTTCTCCTTTCACAGCAAGAATTCATGTTTTTTGGAACCTTTTTGAGTTTCTTTTATAAACTTTTATATCACTTGGGTGATTCATTTTTTATATATGGACTCTTATTTATTACTTTGAACTTTTTCATTCTGGATTGATTATTAATTTGATATGTGTTTTGAATTTCATTATGAATGCACTAAAGGGGAACTTTTTACTCAGTTCTAATCAGTTGGTTTGGTGACAGTTTATGATCACCAATCCATTCTAGCGCGATTCAACCCCTCTTTTTTCTCATTTAATTACACTGTGTTTGTGTTACATAGATGAATCGCAGCTGTAATTGTCACTGTTTATGTATTCACTGTAGCGCAGTTATTTCCCCCATTTTTCCTACAAGCTATGGTGCCAATCATTGAAAATGAATCACACCTGATCACACCTGATGTACTATTGGCCTATCTCAGAGACCCTAACAAGCCAGGACAGTACAAATACCCCCCAAATGACACCTTTTTAGAAAGTATACAGTCCAAGATATTTATTAAGAGGAATGGTGAGTTTTTTTAAGTTGTAATTTTTTCCCACAATTCTTTGCAAAATGAAGATTTTTTTCTTTTTTTTGTTTTACAAAATTGTCATAGTAACAGGTTATTTATCACACACACAAAGCATATGCATACCACAAGTTACACCCCAAAATACATTCTGCTACTCCTCTTGAGTATGGTGATACCACATGTGTGAGACTTTTAAAGCACCATTAGGTGCTAGGGACATAAATTAAAATCTTATGCTGTGTACACATGACCAGACATTTAGTCGGACTGAACGCCGAAGGACTTTTCGACGGAGTTCCAACGAAACAGCCCTGCCTACACATGATCACACCAAAGTCCGATCGTTTCGAACGTGATGACGTACTAGAATAAGGAAGTTCATAGCCAGTAGCCAAAGCTGCCCTTATGTCCTTTTTTTGTACGTCGGACTAGCATACAGACGAACTGATTTTTCAATCGGACTCGATTTGAAACATGTTCTATTTCTAAAGTCCGACAGATTTTTCGACAGAAAAGGTCCGATGAAGCCCACACATGATCGAATTGTCCAACGGATGCGTTCTGTCGGACCAGTTCGGTCGAAAAGTCCGATCGTGTGTACATTCGGCATTCTGCTACTCCTCCTGAGTATGGCAATACCACATGTGGGAGACTTTTAAACAACCTGGCCACATACAAAGGCGGAATATGCAGGGAGCACCATCAAATGTTATAGGGACATACATTTCAAATATAATTAGACTACCTATTACACTTTTGTGAGGCACTCATGGGCACTGTAGTGGCATGGATGTGGCATGAATGAGCACTGATGTGGCATGGATGAGCACTGATATGGCACAAATGTGGCATGGATGTGGCACTGATGAGAACTGATGTGGCACGGATGAGCACTGATGTAGCATGGATGTGGCATAGATGTGCACTGATGTGGCATGGATGTGGCACAGATGATCACTGATGTGGCATGGATGTGGCACGGATGAACCATAGATGAGCAAGGATGAGCCATGAATGGAGATGGATGACCATGAATGAGCCATGGATGGGGATGGATGAGCCATGGATGGGGATGGATGAGCATGAATGAGGATGGATGAGCCATGGATGGGGATATATGAGGCATGAATGAGGATGGATGAGCTAGGGACGGAGCATTGATGAGCATGAATGATGATGGATGAGCCAGGGATGGGCCATAAATGAGCATTAATATGGATGGATGAGCCAGGGATCGAGCATGGATGAGCATGAATGTGGATGGATGAGCCAGGGATGAAGTATAGATGACGATGGATGAGCCAGGGATGGAGCATGGATGAGGATGTATGAGCATGAATGAGGATGGATGGATGAGCCAGGGATGGGCACAGATCAGCGCTGTAGGCACTTCAGATCCAGCCCACAGTGCTGCTGCACCGGCTCCCTCCTCTCCTCACACACTGTACTGATCGGTGTGAGGAGAGGGGGGAGCCAAACCGAACATGCTCCAGTTTGTTTACAAGTGATTACTCCATCAGTGGAAGAAGTGATCACGTTGTAAAGGGCTGCTGTCATTGGCCCTTCACCCTGATCCTTGATGCACCAGGTCTGGGAGACCTGACAGCCACGGACATTCCCGGGTGCGCATGATTCTGGGAGGACTTTATAGTACGCCCTCCCAGAATTATCCGACTGTGCTGTAGCCGTCATTTGGCTATGGCCAGGCCGGCAACTGGTTAACCATATCTCTCAGAGTAATGTTGTTGTCTTATTGACTGTTGTAAATGCACACTTGCTAACCTCTCTTCTTTTAGGCTCTGCTTGGCCTAATAAATTCTTTGAAATACTTCAAGGTCTATAGGTAAATACTGGGTGAGCGAGGTGTGTCATCTTCACATGTGTACACAAATCACAAAACAATTCAGTGGTACTTTTGGGGGTACAATGTACGTCCAAAAAAAGCTTCATGAAAGTACACAGGGGGATAAATTTACTAAGGCTGGTGCACTCAGAATCTGGTGGAGCTGTACATGGTAGCCAATCAGCTTTTAACCTCAGCTTGTTCAATTAAGCTTTGGCAATAAACATGGAAGCTGATTTCTCTGCAAAAGGGAGACGGATTTTGCTAGTAAATAAACCCCACTGTGTACATAGCACCATATTCCTCTCCCATTGTTACCATTTATCACACTGCATTTGCCAACAATTCTTGACTGTCAAATTAACAGCCATGACTTGCTGCGCAATACAGCATTGTGGAGCTTTTGTTTGTGAACACTGTTCAGAAGAGTGTTTCAATGATACAATGTAGCATTATTGTTATATTGTATTTACTCTGTTTCATTTATTTTCAGATCAAAGAGATGACCTTTGATCTGCATATTATGTTAGGTAAAGTGGTTCTAAAGGCAGAAGGTTTTTTTATCTTAATGCATTCTAGGCATTAAGATAAAAAAAAACCTTCTGTGTGAGCCCCTCTCAGCCCCCCTAATACTTACCTGAACCCCATCTCGATCCAACAATGTTGCATGAGAGACTCGGTTGTCTGGTACTCTCCCTCTTGATTGGCTCAGACACAGCAGCGAACGCCATTGGCGCCCGCTGCTGTCAATCAAGTAAGCCAATGAGGATAAAGAGGGGGCGGGGCGGGGCCAAGCCACAGCTCCATGTCTGAATGGACACACAGAGCAGTGGCTCGGCTCGGGTGTCCCATAGCAAGCTGCTTTCTTTGGGGGCACGCAGCAGAAGGGGGGGGTCAGAAAGGGACCCAAGAAGAAGAGGAGCTGGGCTGCTCTGTGCAAAACCACTGCACAGAGCAAGTAAGTATAACATGTTTGTTATTTTTAACGAAAAAAAAATGAGACTTTAGTATCACTTTAAAGCAATCTTACAAGGTTAAAAAAATTACTCAGATTAATTATTTTCTCCTCTTCTCACATTAGCTATTTTTTCTGCTGAATTTTTTATTTATTTTTTTTTTTAACATATAATATTTAAACTTTTTACTTTAACTTTTGTTAGCTTTGTTTGTTACTTTTTTATAGTTTAACATTTAAAAAAAATGGAAAAACACCTTTATCTCATTTGTACTGTAGGCAACTTTGAAATGCTCTGCCCGGGTCCATGTATCGATATGAATAAACTGCCTTACTGCAACACTCATTAATTCACAAACATGTTAACATGCATGCAGCACCTCACTACAACAGTTTTGCCACCAGTATTTAAATATATTGAGTGTTAATAAGCAGATTTAGCTTATATGTTTTTTTTATTATTCCAAGAACTCTACAAAGGGGCATACAGATGAAAGAGAATTTTCCAATCAACACACAAACAAACTAACTGTGGATGCACCTTTGTTAATCTGTTTTAATATAATTGCGTCCTTTATATATAAACTCCCAATGCTGAAAAAGTGAAAAACATCAGAGAAAAAAAAAAGGACTTAAGAATGTAGAGTGGGCTGCATGCTGACCAGTCTGTGATCAATGCAGACACCTGACCTACTTCTCAGTGCAGATCTTTCATCTTCATGTGGTCCACAAAAAGAGACTCAGCACACAGCTCAGCTGAGGTATTGATTTCAGTTGTTTTTACTGTATGCATATGAGAAGAAGTGAAATAAAACAAGTGAAAGCTAATTATAATGTGCTTTAACATGTACAGAACCTGCATTTGCTTTTGTTTGTCTTTTCACAAAAAGTACTGCAATGAATCAGACCTACATGCTCTAATATAGCGTGATACACAGCTCATCACTGACAATTGCTTAGTTAGGTACAGCAGAAAAATGCAATTCTGCAGATACAGCGTTGCAGAGTTTATGCCTATAGTTTTCCAGAACAAAGGCATTACTTTTGGAAAAAAAAATTAATCAACACTGTTCTGCATAATTTAGAAGGTACAGTATACCTTCTGGCCATCGTCTGCACCAGATGGGGTATTTCTTTTTATTTTGTTTTATTTTACCTGACAAATGCTTTTTAAGGGGAATATTTTCCAACAACTCATACCTGTGTGAGAAGAAGCTTCAATTCCCTGCATTAGTTCTTTCATTCAGCCATATGCTAGTCCAAGGCAATCACAATATTCTCAGTAAAAATGGATAGGTTTATCTTAACAAGTAGCAAAAGTGCATCTATTTGGGTACAGGGTCGACAGTAATGATGAATGTAGCTCATCATTTGGCAAGTCAGACTGGGCAAGACAATGGCACTGGCAAGATAGATTATGTGCAGCAGAGCATATGCAATTGCGCAGTATAGAATATAGAACATAAAGCAGAGTGTATAAAGTGGTTTCTGTTAAGCATACAGATTGGGACGGAGTGCATAGCTCTCAACTGTCCCTGATTTCGAGGGACTGTTCCTCATTTTGAACAATGTCCCTCTGTCCCTCTTTCCTCCTTATTTGTCCCTCATTTTTGGTCTAATTTATATAGTTGTGTATAAAATGCAATATTTATCCATCCAACAGTGTTTTACAGTGCTAAACCTTTCATTCAACTGCTGAATTTCTGCATCTGTAAATTCCAAAAGCCAATATAAAGGAATAGTGGTGGTAAAAAAAAAAAAAACACTTGTGGGTTTAAACAATATTTTTTTTCATAATTCTCCTTTAAGAGGGCGTGGCAGGGGGTGTCCTATTGTTACAAACTTTTGATAATAGGTGCGGCTCTTTACCGTCGTTTTAGCGGTGCTTTTCGGCCACTAGCAGGGCACTTTTAAAAGCGTCGGCAAAGCGCCAGCTGGCACTTCGGCACCTTGCTGGTGGTTCGGCGGGGCTGCCCATTGATTTCAATGGGCAGGGGCGCTTTAGGAGCATTGTACACACCGCTCCCAAAGTGCCTCAAAGAAGCTGCTAGCAGGACTTTTTTTGATGTCCTGCCAGTGCACCACTCCAGTGTGAAAGCCCTAGGGCTTTCACATTGGAGTGACAGGAGAGGTGCTTTACAGGCATTTTGCAGGCGCTATTTCTAGCTCTACAGCACTTGTAAGGTGCCTCAGCGTGAAAGGGGTCTTAGTGCTCCACATTTGAAAGGATGCTTCTGCCACTTTCTCTCATGTCCCAGCTCAGATCTGTTGTCAAAAATTTGCTGCCTGACCAGTAATAAACCCTCGCTACCTCAGGTGATGGTCCTCGGATGCTCACACCCGAGAATGAAGCCAAAAAATGTCAAAGATGCGCTTGCCCGGGCTTCAGTCAAAATGGCACCGGCTCAATCCTCTTCTTCTGGTACCTCACCCTCTGTGAAACACTCTCAGGGCTCTAAGGTAATAGCTATAACACAGGAGGAATCTGACTGATTCATCAACACAAGCGCCACAATTGACATCTTTAAAGAGGAGTTCCGCTTAAAAAAAAAAAAAAATTAAATCAAAAGTCAGCAGCTACAAATTCTGCAGCTGCTGACTTTTAATAATCAGACGCTTACCGGGCCCAGGGTCCAGCGATGTGGGGGATCAAAGCCTCGCTTGTCTCCCCTTGCACTCGGCGGCGCCGGCATTGTAACTGTGGGCGCCCGGCTGTGGCTTCACAGCAGGGCACCCACTGCGCATGCGTGCACCGCACCGTGACTGGCCGCACAATCATCTGGGACCTGTGACATGTGCCAGATGATTGCCTGAAGGGGGGAGAGGTGATCTTCCTTTCGACGCATTCCGATGAATAGAGGATATCCGCTCCCCTCCCCCAAAAAAATGACATGCCAAATGTGGGATGTCAGGGGGTCACCTTCTCTTAAAGCGGAAGTTCCATTTTTGGGTGGAACTCCGCTTTAACAGACCCTGCTCATTCTACTGTACTGAGGCAATTTGAGAAAATGCTTCACAAAACCCATAAACACACTTCAAATCATATTACAGACAGTCCGAAAAGGGAAATCAGAGAATTGGGCCAACGCACTACTAACCTTGAGTTACGGGTTGATGAACTGGAAAATAGCACACTAGCTTATATGACTGAAAGAGGAAAATTTAGTCCTCCAATCCCGTTTAGAGGATTATGAAAATACAGCTCGGCGTTCTAACATATGTATTCGTGGGATTTCTGAATTTGTCACTAATTTACAAGCTACCATGCTGGCCCTATTTCAAGAACTACAGCCATGTATACCAGCCGAACGACTGGAAATGGACAGGGTTCATAGAGCCCTCACACCACATAAAGCTGATTGACACGCATGATATAATTGCCAAATTTCACTATTCTCGCACCAAAGAACAACTTCTGGCTGCAGCTAAAGTGAAAGATACGTTGACCTTCCAGGGACATACTTATCAGTTATTTGCTGACCTCTCCCAGCTCACTATTTCTAAAAGACAGGCTTTGAAGCTGCTTCTCCAAGTTCTACAGCGACATCAAATCGCATATCAATAGGGTTTCCCGTTTTCAATTTGTTTCACGCACCAAGGCTCTAAATATGTCTGCCGTTCTACTGAAGAGCTTCAGTTATTCTTACAAGACATGCAGCTTTTTTAGAACACCCTCTCAACCAAAATAGCATGCAAAGTCGATTAGCCTCCCACTCTCTGCAAAAACCAGCGGCTAATGGAAGTGATAGACGTCTCCAGGGGCAATCAAAGCGTGGTCGTTTTGCTTCTCCTACGCCAGTTCCTGAAGACTCTATGGACTGATCATCTTCATTTCTTGATCCAATGCCAGTTGTCAGTATACCTGGCCCATCCAGGCATTCAGATGACTAGAAAGTTATCCTGCTTTATTTGTTTTCTCTTGCTTTTTGCAAGTACATAACTGTTATTTGACTCATATACTTCAACTGCTGGTCTCCCTTTTACTGAAAGCAGTATGCTACCAGCTTTACTTTATTACATAGCCTTGTGCTATTATTTCTGTTTTTACTGTTATAGTTGATGCTTTATGTTAAAAGGTTGCTCCTTACTAGGGATGAGCCGAACACCCCCCGGTTCGGTTCGCACCAGAACCCGCGAACGGACCGCAAGTTCGCACGAACGTTAGAACCCCATTGACGTCTATGGGACTCGAACGTTCGAAATCAAAAGTGCTCATTTTAAAGGCTAATTTGCATGGTATTGTCCTAAAAAGGGTTTGGGGACCCGGGTCCTACCCCAGGGGACATGTATCAATGCAAAAAAAACTTTTAAAAACGGCCGTTTTTTCGGGAGCAGTGATTTTAATGATGCTTAAAGTAAAAAAAAAAAAGTGAAATATTCCTTTAAATATCGTACCTGGGGGGTGTCTATAGTATGCCTGTAAAGTGACGCGTGTTTCCCATGTTTAGAACAGTCCCTGCACCAAATGTCATTTTTAAAGGAAAAAATCTCATTTAAAACTGCTTGCGGGTTTAATGTCATGTCGGGTCATGGCAATATGGATGAAAATCAGTGAGACAAACGGCATGGGTACCCCCCAGTCCATTACCAGGCCCTTTGGGTCTTGTATGGATATTAAGGGGAACCCCGCACCCAAATTAAAATAAGGAAAGGTCCCTATATACTCTGAACAGCAGTATACAGGCGGTGCAAACAAGACAGGGACTGTAGGTTTGTTGTTAAGTAGAATCTGTTTGTAATTTTGAACATTTTTAATGTGTTTAGCTCCAGCCAAAAAATCTTTTCTAAGCTTTTTGGAAAACATAGGGAAGGGTTATCACCCCTGTGACATTTGTTTTGCGTCTTTCCTCCTCTTCAGAAGATTTCACCTCACTTTTTTGTCCCAATGAAAAATGTTTTTTGAAAATTTGGGTTTTTTTGTGGAACAAGGATTGGAAAGCATCAGTGGAAAGGAGAAATTGTTTTCCCATATTAACTCTTACAGGAGAGAATTTCCCTTCCTTAGGGGTAGATTTCATCTCACTTCCTGTTGTCTCCTTCCGTTTGCAAGTAGGAGTCGTTTGTAAGTTAGATGTTTGAAAGTAGGGTCCTGCCCTATATACTCAGCAGACATTTGGGCCTTAGGTGTTGCTGTGGCCAAAACACTGTAAGCCCTCACAGGGCCCTGCTGTGAAATATTAGATCAAGAATTGTAATTACATGCCCCTGTTGAACAGGAGCTGAAAAATTAGGCCTTAGGCACTGGTGCTGGTGCCACAACACTGCAACCCCTCACAGACACTCTAGTTGGAACGCAGGAACGAGCCCTGCTGCAAAGTATTGCATCAAAAATTGTAATTACACGCCCCTGTTAGACAGGGGCAGAAAAATTGGGCCTTAGGCACTGGTGCTGGTGCCACAACACTGCAACCCCTCACAGACACTCTAGTTGGAACGCAGGAACGAGCCCTGCTGCAAAGTATTGCATCAAAAATTGTAATTACACGCCCCTGTTAGACAGGGGCTGAAAAATTGGGTCTTAGGCACTGGTGCTGGTGCCACAACACTGCAACCCCTCACAGACACTCTAGTTGAAACGCAGGAACAAGCCCTGCTGCAAAGTATTGCATCAAAAATTGTAATTACACGCCCCTGTTAGACAGGGGCTGAAAAATTGGGTCTTAGGCACTGGTGCTGGTGCCACAACACTGCAACCCCTCACAGACACTCTAGTTGGAATGCAGGAACGAGCCCTGCTGCAAAGTATTACATCAAAAATTGTAATTACACGCCCCTGTTAAACAGGGGCTGAAAAATTGTGCCTTAGGCACTGGTGGTGGCGCCCAGAACCAAAAATGTTCTTACAAGCTATCAGCGTGATGATTGAGGAGGAAGAGGATAATTACTCAGGGATAGTCACTCAGCATCAGCATAGGCAGTCTTTGAAGGGATCTGAGATTTCAAAAAAAATTATTCGGTTACATCTGCATCAGGTGCTTGGTAGCTGGTGGTGATCCAAGACTGATTCATTTTTATGAAGGTCAGCCGATCGACCGAGTCGGTGGACAGACGCACCCTGTGATCGGTTACCACGCCTCCAGCAGCACTGAATGTGCGTTCCGAAAGAACGCTAGATGCAGGACAGGCCAGTAGCTCAATTGCATACTGTGCAAGCTCTGGCCAGTGATCCATCCTCAAGACCCAGTAACCCAGAGGATTTTCGGTGGGAAAGGTGTCCAAGTCTGATCTTGCCCCTAGGTATTCCTGCACCATGTAAAACAGACGCTGGCGATGGTTGCTGGAACCGATCATACCTTGGGGCTGCGGACCAAAAAATTGTCTGAACGCATCGGTCAGACGGCCACCTTCTCCACCGCTCCTTCTTTGACTGACCGAAGCCTCAGCAACACGTTGTCCAGAAACAGGAGTTTGTAACCTCCCAGTCTCTGGGAACGCGTTGCACAGACCTTTCTGCAAGGCCTCCCGAAGATGTTTCATCCTCTGCTCCCTCTGCGATGGCAAGATAAGGTCCGCAACCTTACCCTTGTAACGTGGATCAAGGAGGGTTGCCAGCCAGTATTGGTCCTTCTCCTTGATACCACGAATACGAGGATCCTTACGCAGGCTTTGCAGGATCAGGGAGGCCATGCAGCGTAGGTTTGCTGAGGCATTCGGTCCGGAGTCCTCTGGGTCACTAAGGACAACAACGTCCGCAGCCACCTCCTCCCAGCCACGTACAAGTCCATGTGTTCCTTGGGACTGATCCCTTAAAGACTGCTGATGCTGAGTGCCAGGCTCCACCTCCATACTGACACAATCTTCCTCCTCCTCCTCCTCCTCCTCCTCGTCCTCTTCCTGTGTGATCGGCGGGCACGCAGGAACACTGTCTGGATAAAGGGGGCCTTGAGAGCTAAGGAAGTCCTCCTCTTCCTGCCTCTGTTCTGCCTCAAGTGCCCTGTCCATTATTCCACGCAGCGTGTGCTCCAACAGGTGGACAAGGGGGACAGTGTCACTGATGCATGCACTGTCAGTGCTCACCATCCTCGTGGCCTCCTCGAATGGTGACAGGACAGTGCATGCATCCCTGATCATGGCCCACTGGCGTGGGGAAAAAAAACCAAGGTCCCCTGACCCTGTCCTGGTGCCATAGTCGCACAGGTACTCATTGATGGCCCTCTGCTGCGTGTGCAGCCGCTGCAGCATGGCCAACGTCGAGTTCCACCTGGTGGGCATGTCACAGATTAGGCGGTTCTTGGGCAGGTTAAACTCCTTTTGGAGGTCCGTCAGCCGAGCACTGGCATTATATGACCGGCGGAAATGCACAGAGACTTTCCTGGCCTGCCTCAGGACATCCTGTAAGCCCGGGTACCTGCCCAAGAACCGCTGCACCACCAAGTTAAGGACATGAGCCAAACAGGGCACATGGGTCAGTTGTCCCTGTCGGAGGGCAGAGAGGAGGTTGGTGCCATTGTCGCAAACCACCATTCCTGCCTTAAGTTGGCGTGGCGTCAACCACCTCTGAACCTGCCCCTGCAGAGCTGACAGAACCTCTGCCCCAGTGTGGCTCCTGTCCCCCAAGCACACCAGCTCAAGCACCGCATGGCATCTTTTGGCCTGCGTACTTGCTTAGCCCCTTGAACGCCTACGGAGCACCGCTGGTTCCGAGGAAGAGGCCATGGAGGAAGAAGAAGAGGAGGGGGTGGAGGAGAGAGGTGTGTCACAATCAGCATTTTGGAGGCGTGGTGGCGGAACAACCTCCAACACTACTGCACCTTGTCCTGCATCCTTCCCAGCTGCCAGCAGAGTCACCCAATGCGCCGTGAAACTTAAGTAACGTCCCTGTCCATGCCTGCTGGACCATGAGTCAGCGGTAATATGCACCTTACCGCTGACCGCCCTGTCCAGCGAGGCATGGACATTGCCTTCCACATGCCGGTAGAGAGCCGGAATCGCCTTCCGTGAGAAAAAGTGGCGTTTGGGTACCTGCCACTGAGGAACCGCACATTCCACAAACTCACGGAAGGGGGCAGAGTCTACCAACTGAAAAGGCAGCAGTTGAAGTGCTAGCAATTTTGCCAAGCTAGCATTCAACCGCTGGGCATGTGGATGGCTGGGAGCAAACTTCTTTCGGCGGTGCAGCAGCTGGGGCAGGGAAATTTGCCTGGTACAATCTGACGTCGGTGTACCAAAAGCAGATTGCCCACAAGTACTTGGCTGTGACACACCTAATTCTACACCTTCATTCCTCTCACTGCAGGTCTCAGAGAGGACTGAAGGTCTAGTGGGGTTGGAAATCTCAGCTGATGAGGAGCAAGGAGAGATCGTCTTTGTTCTTTGGTGTGGGTCTTTTAGATACGCTTGCCAACGAACTGCATGGCAGGTCAACATATGTCTGGTCAAGCATGTGGTACCCAAGCGGGAGATGTTTTGGCCACGCGAGATACGCTTGAGACATATGTTGCAAATAGCAGCGGTGCGATCTGATGCACTCGTCTCAAAAAAGGCCCACACCAAAGAACTTTTTGAATAACGCGCAGAGACTGCAGCGCCCTGCACATGTGGAGCTTTGGGGTGTGATGCAGTCAATGTGCTGCCCTTAGGCTGGCCCCTGGAGGGCATCCTGCCTAGTTGGTGATGTGCCACCTCCTCCTCCTCCTCCTCTCTCCTATCAGGCACCCACGTTGAGTCAGTGACCTCATCATCCCCTCCCTCCTCATCACTGGAGCAAACCTGGCAGTATGCTGCAGCAGGGGGAGCATGACTGCCAGATTGCTGTCCTTCTTGGGCACCCCCTCTGTCCGTGCTCATGTTACTGCCTTCATTGAGCTCAGTATCATCATCAGAGCCTTCCAAACGCTGGGCATCCTCCTGGAGCATGTACCCAACACTGTGGTCAAACAGTTCGATTGAATCCTCATGAGGACATGGTGGAGCTAGGGAAGGAGTCACTGATGACATTGAGCTGAGGGAAGAGGCCGCTGCTTTGCCAGACAAAGCACCCTGGGCATGGGTGAGAGAGGATGAGGAGGATGAGGACGGCTTGGTCATCCACTCGACCAAGTCTTCCGCATGTTGCGGCTCAACACGGCCAGCTGCCGAAAAAAAGGCCAAGCGTGTCCCATGGCCACGTGCTGATGAGGATGCACCGTCTCCACGACCAGCACTAGACACAGAGCCTGCTTGCCCTCTCTTATTGGCTTGTGACTGTCTGCCTCTCCTTCTTGGCCTTCCAGACATACTAATGGCCTGTAGCTGCACTAAGCTGGGATAGAACACCTGTAATTTTCTTAAGGTAGCTTTATATACTGTAACCAGACAAGCCTGCCTGTCAGTAGGAAGATAACAGGAACGGATCTAGCTGAACACTGTGAGCAGGACACACTGTACTAAATGTAAATAGTCTAGCTGCCTGACCGTGGTACTAATAGGATCAAATAGAACACCTGTAATTTTCTTAAGGTAGCTTTATATACTGTAACCAGACAAGCCTGCCTGTCAGTAGGAAGATAACAGGAACGGATCTAGCTGAACACTGTGAGCAGGACGCACTGCACTAAATGTAAATACCAGGAACGGATCTAGCTGAACACTGTGAGCAGGATGCACTGCACTGAATGTAAATAGCAGGAACGGATCTAGCTGAACACTGTGAGCAGGACGCACTGCACTGAATGTAAATAGCAGGAACGGATCTAGCTGAACACTGTGAGCAGGACGCACTGTACTAAATGTAAATAGTCTAGCTGCCTGACCGTGGTACTAATAGGATCAAAAAGAACACCTGTAATTTTCTTAAGGTAGCTTTATATACTGTAACCAGACAAGCCTGCCTGTCAGTAGGAAGATAACAGGAACGGATCTAGCTGAACACTGTGAGCAGGACACACTGTACTAAATGTAAATAGTCTAGCTGCCTGACCGTGGTACTAATAGGATCAAAAAGAACACCTGTAATTTTCTTCAGGTAGCTTTATATACTGTAACCAGACAAGCCTGCCTGTCAGTAGGAAGATAACAGGAACGGATCTAGCTGAACACTGTGAGCAGGACACACTGTACTAAATGTAAATAGTCTAGCTGCCTGACCGTGGTACTAATAGGATCAAAAAGAACACCTGTAATTTTCTTCAGGTAGCTTTATATACTGTAACCAGACAAGCCTGCCTGTCAGTAGGAAGATAACAGGAACGGATCTAGCTGAACACTGTGAGCAGGACGTACTGCACTAAATGTATATAGCAGGAACGGATCTAGCTGAACACTGTGAGCAGGACGCACTGCACTGAATGTAAATAGCAGGAACGGATCTAGCTGAACACTGTGAGCAGGACGCACTGCACTAAATGTAAATACCAGGAACGGATCTAGCTGAACACTGTGAGCAGGACGCACTGCACTGAATGTAAATAGCAGGAACGGATCTAGCTGAACACTGTGAGCAGGACGCACTGCACTGAATGTAAATAGCAGGAACGGATGTAGCTGAACACTGTGAGCAGGACGCACTGCACTAAATGTAAATACCAGGAACGGATCTAGCTGAACACTGTGAGCAGGACGCACTGCACTGAATGTAAATAGCAGGAACGGATCTAGCTGAACACTGAGCAGGACGCACTGCACTAAATGTAAATACCAGGAACGGATCTAGCTGAACACTGTGAGCAGGACGCACTGCACTGAATGTAAATAGCAGGAACGGATCTAGCTGAACACTGTGAGCAGGACGCACTGCACTGAATGTAAATAGCAGGAACGGATGTAGCTGAACACTGTGAGCAGGACGCACTGCACTAAATGTAAATACCAGGAACGGATCTAGCTGAACACTGTGAGCAGGACGCACTGCACTGAATGTAAATAGCAGGAACGGATCTAGCTGAACACTGTGAGCAGGACGCACTGCACTAAATGTAAATACCAGGAACGGATCTAGCTGAACACTGTGAGCAGGACGCACTGCACTGAATGTAAATAGCAGGAACGGATCTAGCTGAACACTGTGAGCAGGACGCACTGCACTAAATGTAAATACCAGGAACGGATCTAGCTGAACACTGTGAGCAGGACGCACTGCACTGAATGTAAATAGCAGGAACGGATCTAGCTGAACACTGTGAGCAGGACGCACTGCACTAAATGTAAATACCAGGAACGGATCTAGCTGAACACTGTGAGCAGGACGCACTGCACTGAATGTAAATAGCAGGAACGGATCTAGCTGAACACTGTGAGCAGGACGCACTGCACCGAATGTAAATAGCAGGAACGGATGTAGCTGAACACTGTGAGCAGGACGCACTGCACTAAATGTAAATACCAGAAACGGATCTAGCTGAACACTGTGAGCAGGACGCACTGCACTGAATGTAAATAGCAGGAACGGATCTAGCTGAACACTGTGAGCAGGACGCACTGCACTAAATGTAAATACCAGGAACGGATCTAGCTGAACACTGTGAGCAGGACGCACTGCACTGAATGTAAATAGCAGGAACGGATCTAGCTG
Source organism: Lithobates clamitans (assembly GCA_037952925.1). NCBI lineage: Eukaryota > Metazoa > Chordata > Amphibia > Anura > Ranidae > Lithobates > Lithobates clamitans. The sequence goes on along the minus strand of JBBGZY010000894.1, from coordinate 1,723,724 downwards.
AACACTGTGAGCAGGACGCACTGCACTGAATGTAAATAGCAGGAACGGATGTAGCTGAACACTGTGAGCAGGACGCACTGCACTAAATGTAAATACCAGGAACGGATCTAGCTGAACACTGTGAGCAGGACGCACTGCACTGAATGTAAATAGCAGGAACGGATCTAGCTGAACACTGTGAGCAGGACGCACTGCACTAAATGTAAATACCAGGAACGGATCTAGCTGAACACTGTGAGCAGGACGCACTGCACTGAATGTAAATAGCAGGAACGGATCTAGCTGAACACTGTGAGCAGGACGCACTGCACTGAATGTAAATAGCAGGAACGGATGTAGCTGAACACTGTGAGCAGGACGCACTGCACTAAATGTAAATACCAGGAACGGATCTAGCTGAACACTGTGAGCAGGACGCACTGCACTGAATGTAAATAGCAGGAACGGATCTAGCTGAACACTGTGAGCAGGACGCACTGCACTAAATGTAAATACCAGGAACGGATCTAGCTGAACACTGTGAGCAGGACGCACTGCACTGAATGTAAATAGCAGGAACGGATCTAGCTGAACACTGTGAGCAGGACGCACTGCACTGAATGTAAATAGCAGGAACGGATGTAGCTGAACACTGTGAGCAGGACGCACTGCACTAAATGTAAATACCAGGAACGGATCTAGCTGAACACTGTGAGCAGGACGCACTGCACTGAATGTAAATAGCAGGAACGGATCTAGCTGAACACTGTGAGCAGGACGCACTGCACTAAATGTAAATACCAGGAACGGATCTAGCTGAACACTGTGAGCAGGACGCACTGCACTGAATGTAAATAGCAGGAACGGATCTAGCTGAACACTGTGAGCAGGACGCACTGCACTGAATGTAAATAGCAGGAACGGATGTAGCTGAACACTGTGAGCAGGACGCACTGCACTAAATGTAAATACCAGGAACGGATCTAGCTGAACACTGTGAGCAGGACGCACTGCACTGAATGTAAATAGCAGGAACGGATCTAGCTGAACACTGTGAGCAGGACGCACTGCACTGAATGTAAATAGCAGGAACGGATCTAGCTGAACACTGTGAGCAGGACGCACTGCACTAAATGTAAATACCAGGAACGGATCTAGCTGAACACTGTGAGCAGGACGCACTGCACTGAATGTAAATAGCAGGAACGGATCTAGCTGAACACTGTGAGCAGGACGCACTGCACTGAATGTAAATAGCAGGAACGGATGTAGCTGAACACTGTGAGCAGGACGCACTGCACTAAATGTAAATACCAGGAACGGATCTAGCTGAACACTGTGAGCAGGACGCACTGCACTGAATGTAAATAGCAGGAACGGATCTAGCTGAACACTGTGAGCAGGACGCACTGCACTAAATGTAAATACCAGGAACGGATCTAGCTGAACACTGTGAGCAGGACGCACTGCACTGAATGTAAATAGCAGGAACGGATCTAGCTGAACACTGTGAGCAGGACACACTGCACTAAATGTAAATAGTCTAGATAGAAGATAACAGGAACGGATCTAGCTAAACTGAATACAGTGTATATATATATATGCAACACCTGGGATGCATATATATACACAATACACTGTAAGTGCAGCTAACTGACTGACTGTTCTGCCTAATCTATCTAACTCAAATCAAATGACACTGTCTCTCTCTCTCTCTATCTCTCAGCACACCGGAACACACACTACACAGGGCCGCCGTGCAGGCGGCCTTATATAGTGTGGGGTGTGTACTAAATCCCCTGAGCCATAATTGGCCAAAGCCACCCTGGCTTTGGCCAATTACAGCTCTCTCTACTGACGGCGCTGTGATTGGCCAAGCATGCGAGTCATAGTGCATGCTTGGCCAATAATCAGCCAGCAATGCACTGCGATGCCGCAGTGAATTATGGGCCGTGACGCGCCACACGAATTTGGCGCGAACGGCCCATATCGTTCGCAATTCGGCGAACGACCGAACAGCCGATGTTCGAGTCGAACATGGGTTTGACTCGAACACGAAGCTCATCCCTACTCCTTACACTAATATTTACGCTCCGCCTCTTGGGCTTTTATAGCGCGCTTTAGGGTATGGAAAATACCGGGATGTAGTTATCAACTTTCTATATGTATTATATTTTTATTGTTGGCAGTGCTCCCTTTGAAAGTGTCTTTGCGCCCCCAGTTAGCTACCCTCAGATCCCCATTAATATTATGTAGGTATCGGAAGGTAGCCCTTTGGCCTCTGGTGGACCGATTGTCGCTCCTCCAGTACGCCCTTGTGTTTTGTTCTCCGCTCTCTATACAATATTGCAAATTTGAAATACATTTGCTCTACAAGAGCTAGTTCTCCTTCTTTTCTTCTATTTTTCTTTTTTTCCTACTTCTTTTCCTGAGGTAGTCGCAGTCCCATTATATATCATTAAATCATCTGTTATTCAGTTCCTAACATCATTATTATGGCCCCCCTAAATGTTTTGACCCTAAATGTCCAAGGTCTTAATATACCACATAAACGTACCAAGGCATTTTGCTCTTTTGCTGCAGCCAAAATCCATATTCTTTGTCTACAAGAGACTAATTTTACAGCTCAAGCCACCCCTACCTTTTTATAGTACCTCTTATCCACAAGTATTTACAGCCTCAGCAGCTACTAAACAATGAGGGGCTTTTATAGCTTTCCACTGTACAACCCCATTTGTACCAACATCTGAAATTAAAGACCCAGAGGGTCATTATCTCATACTTACTGGACACATTTCAGATGTAGCGGTAACCATAGTATCATATTATGCTCTTAATAAACACCCAACCTCTTTTTTTTCCCATCTTTTCTATGTAGTTGACAACCATAAATTAGGTACTGTGATCAGTGGTGGCTGGTACTCAAAATTGTTGGAGGGACGCAAGCAATCTGAAAAATTCTGAAAAAAAAAACATCAATTGCAGCCTTACTGCACCCATCAATTGCAGCCTTACTGCGCCCATCAAATGCAGCCACTGTGCCATCAATTGCAGCCACTGTGCCATCAAACGCAGCCACTGTGCCATCAAACGCAGCCACTGTGCCCATCAAATGTAGCCACTGTGCCCATCAAACGCAGCCACTGTGCCATCAAAGGCAGCCACTGTGCCATCAAACGCAGCCACTGTGCCCATAAAATGCAGCCACTGTGCCATCAATTGCAGCCACTGTGCCGAACAAATGCAGTCACTCTGCCCCATCAAATGCTGCCACTGTGCCATCAAATGCTGCCGCTCTTCCCCATCAAATGCTGCCACTGTGCCCCATTAAATACTGCCACTGTGCCACATCAAATGCAACCATTGTGCTCATCAAATGCAGCCACGGTGCCCATCAAAAGTTGCCACTGTGATCCCCCCGCCCGCTCGCTGTCTCCCCGGCACTTACCCTATCTTGGTGGCCTTTCAGGCAGCGGGTGACGGCGGTGAGCTGTGGGACCTTGCCGCGGCTCAGACAGCGTCTCCTGTGTCCTCCATGTGTCTCCTCCCCTCCTCCTGATAGGCATCCAATCGCAGCGCCTGTCCTTCCAGCCAATCAGGTGACAAGTATCAGACACGCTCTAGCTGATTGGTGAAGAGGTGGTCCAGTGTTAGAAAAACGAATATTCATTCGATTTTCTAACATACCTGGATGGACTGCGAGTGCTATGCTTTGCAATCCAAGTTGACCCTTTTTGAAGTCTATTAGAGCCTATGGCTCTAATCAGGTGCTTCAAAAGTACACCTCCAACGCTGTAATTCAGGCAACTGGTGTCAGAAAAGGGTCAGGATGCCTGAATAGAGGGTGTCAGCGGCGGCCATGGATTGATTCATGTTATGCATGAATCTATCTATTAGTCATAGAGGGGGGTGGCTGGAGAGAGGGGGCGGTGCCTGTGCGCCCTTAATGAAAGCACCGCCACTGACTGTGATACTATGCGGAGATTCAAACCTAGTCCTCTTTCACTTTTTAGATAAATCCCCACCCTGTCCCTCTTCCAGTCCTTCTAAACTTTTCAATAACTTCTTTCTAAATATAACTTGTTTGACTCCTGGCGTGAGCTTAACCCAGCTCGCAGACACTTTACCTACTACTCTCATCCACATAAATCATTCTCTAGTATTGATCATATTTTTCCAAATATAGGTATGGCACCAGAAGTCCTTTCCTCAAACATTATACCCTTTACCTGGTCTGATCATAGTGCAGTTTGTACTACCATCTGCTCTCATGTCCTAAAAGCATGAGATACATCCTGGTGTATAAACTATTCGATTTTCACTCACCCATCCCACTCATTAGATATCAAGCTCGCACTCACTGACTATCTCACTAATAACACTTCTCCAGATATTTCTCCACTCACTCTTTGCTCTTATCCGACAGGCATCATTTCTCAAACGTGAGCGCAAACTCCTCCACCAAAAATTAGAAACTGATTTTAATTCTTGTCACAATGCATTTCAAAACTCTCCCTTTCCCTCCACTAAAGCTCAACTTGATAGGGCCCATTTAGAGTTTGACTTGTTTCTTACCGACTCTGCAGATAAACTTTTTTTTTAAATATTCAGAGTTTATTTAAGCTCCACAATGATACAAAGTGTGTACAGTCATGTATAGAAATCACATAAAAGAGTAAAATGGCATATCAACTAGATATTGTACTTAGTGGTAATGGTATTGCATATAATTATCTCTGGTGGGAAAGTAAGAATATACCGCGGCATCAGCTACACATTGAGAAGTAATCTCATATTATACCCGTTATCTGGGGGAGCGTATAGTTAAGTCAATCACAATCTATACAGTTTATCCATTTGCAGAAGTACTCTTTTTGTTACTCTTAAGATGGTCTATACAAAAGAATAAAAAGAAAAAGACTAATCAGAAGTGAGGAAATATAGAGATGAAAGGTTAGAATAGTGGGAGGAGGGTTTGGGTAGGTCCCAAAAGGGGATTATGGGGCTAAACATGTGTGCGTTTCAGTTGTGTCCGACTTGGTTTTGATTGACCTTTGCATTGATAGCAGAGGGCATTGGGACTAGCTGGAGTGATCATCATTTGTGAGGGTATTAGTATAAGTTATCTACCTGCTTTCACTTCCTTGTAACCATCAGAGTATCAAAATTCAAATCAAGGTGCCCAAGTTTTGTGGAATCTGTGTACACTGTTGGTGTTTTGTGCTAGCATCTCTTCCATTTAACATATTTCAGCTATCCGGGCCAGCCACTCCAATACAGAAGGCACTTGTGTAGTTCTCCAGAGGGCCGGGATCAATGCCTTAGCTGCATTTAACAGATGTCTGGTTAATGAATTTTTGTAGCATTTGAGTGGGAAGTTTGAGATGTGTAGAAAACAGCAGGCAGCCTTAAGTACCAACTTGGTCTCTGTGATTTGTTTGATCTGCTCCCTGACCTGACGGCAAAATGAGGCCAGGGGAGGGCAGTGCCACCAAATGTGTAATAGGGTGTCTGTGTCATTCCCACATCTCCAGCATGTGCTTGATGTCTGAGAATTCCATATGTAGCGCCCTGCTCCTGAAGAGCAGACGCTATTCTTTCAAATTTAGTTTAATTGGAGCTACAGTTTAGGCTCAGTTTATTATTATCTAAATGTGTTGGTTTCTGTACCAGTTTGGCTGGACTGTGCAAATTTCCATCCGACCATGGGTGGTGCTGTTACCATTGGTGGATGTTGTAAATACAGTCTGGTTGGACATATTGAATTCTCTTTGCTCAGAGACAGATCGGTGGGAGTGGTTCATCCGCCGTGTATTCTGGGTAGGAGTATTTAAGGGGCAGACACCATTTTAGAGGGGTTGGCGCTTCCTGACCTCATGGCCCTCCTGGCCTGGGGAAATTACTGCTACTTAAAATCCTGCCTTGGGGTCGGCGGACCCGAGGTTCAGCTACTCAGAAGAAGGCCCAAATTTTAGTGGTCTATTGGTCCAAGGGATGGTCTCTTTGTTGTCTGGCCTGCGGGAAGAAACAAGGGATTGTAGTAACCAGGGGAGGACTCTTCAGGAGGGGACCGGGCATAAGGCTGGTATCTTGAGAAGAGCCTGGGAACTCAGTCGGAGACGCATCTGGGATCAATCATAGCAATCTGTTTATTCAGGATTGTCGGGTCTGTGGCAGAGACCATATTGGAAACAACAATCTGTTTATTCAGGATTGTCAGGTCTGTGACAGAGACCATATCGGAAAGGTCTGTGGTAGAGACCATATCGGAAACAACAATTTGTTTATTCAGGATTGTTGGGTCTGTGGTAGAGACCATGGTGAGAGAAACCTATCCCATGGTTGCTGAATCCAGCTGGGATGCTCGCTGGACTTAGAAATTACCTCCAACCGCAATATTTCAATATACCTGAATCCTTTCACATTTTTACCCTGCTATTGCATATGTTGTGTTTTCAATAAAACTTGGAAAAAGGACTAAGTGTTTGAGCCAGTGTTTTTTCAAATGAACATCTATTTTGGGACTCCCCTATGACGGACATTGAGAAGATGGTAACTGTAAGCCCAAGAAAATATTAAGTAGCTACCTGAAGGAGAGAGTAGAAACAAGGGATTGCTACACATACATGGAGTTTTGCTGGGGTGGCATACCAGTCAGTCAATAATTTGTAGGATGTTACCTGTGTCTTAGTGCTAATTGAGCACTTGTGTGTGAGAATGCTAGCCTTTTTCCATTTATTGTTCATTATGTTCATCCCAAGTGCATTAGACCAGTGTTTTCTGAATCTATCCTCTGCGTTTGCATATTGTAGAGACGTGTATGCCATGGAAGTCACCCTCTGTATATGTTTGCCATCGGCACAGATCTTCTCTAGTTCTGTCAACTGTCTGGTGTAATTGCCTTGTTTGGCTGTTCTGCCCATATTCTGCTACGTAATTGGAAGTACATCCAGAGTGGTAGATTAGGGATTCCACTGTCCCTTTTCAGTGCCATGTAATCCTTGAGCTTTCCTTTGTGGAAACACTCACCAGCTAGTAAGGGCTTGTTGGTAGACAGGTGGCGGAGTGAGCGATTCTTGATCCCAGGGGGAGGTCTGGGTTGTTGTAGGTAATACTTCCCAAAGTCGGGGAGTGCCACCCCCCCCAGTTCCATAGGTCTGGTCAATAGGGTAAACTTGATCCTGGACCTTTGTGTGACCACAAGAATTGCAGGAGGATTGTTTGTAGTAGTAGTGCTCGTAGCAGGTATAACAACCTGGGTAGGATGACCATCTTCAGAATGGCAGCCCTCCCAAACCAGGAAAAGTAGCCTGCGTTCCATAATTTTAAATCTTTTCTTATCGTCTGGAGTAGGGGTGGGAAATTTGAATTGTAGATCAGGGACAGCCAAGGGGTCAGCCATACTCCCAGGTATTTAAGCGCTGTTCCCTCCAATTTGAAAGGGCAGTTTTCTTGTGTTCTAGCAAGGTTTGTTGCAGATAAATTAATATTCATAGCCTCAGACTTAGATAGGTTTATCTTGAGATTAGAGACAAATCCATAATGGGCAAAGGCTTTCATGACATTGGGTAGTGTGATGTGCGGTTTCGTCACAAAAAATAAAAGGTCGTCTGCATAGGCTGCAGTCTTGTACACCCTATTGAGGAGGGAGATGCTATTCACTGAACTATCTCTGTTGACCATTCTAATGAAGGGTTCCAATGAAAGGACGAAAAGCAGTGGAGACAGGGGGCAGCCTTGTCTCGTGCCGTTCAAAATCTCTATTCTGTCTGACAGGGTACCATTAATCTTTATTCTGAATGAGGGTTTTTGATAGTGTTGTGATCCACGCCATCATGTGGGGGTTTAGACCTATGTGGCTGCAGGTTGCGAACATGAAGTCCCAGGAGACTCTATCAAAGCCTTCTCCGCGTCCATGGTTAGGAGAAGACTTTCGATGCTCTGAGTCTGGGAAGCATTTGTTAGGAGAAGTGCTTTAATGATGTTGTCTTTCACTTCCTGGCCAGGAATGAAGCCTACTTGTTTTGGACCTATGATAATGTCTAGGAGTGGTCTCAGCCTATTTGCCAGAATTTTAGCTAGCAGCTTCAGGTCTACATTCAATAATGAAATAGACCTGTAGCTGGAGCAGTCTGTGGTATCCTTGTTGTTTAGGTAAAACCGTGGTGTGTGCGGGAGGAAGTCAGGGGGTACCATACGGGGTCTGGACATGGAGTTAAAGGGTTTCCTTAGGTGTTCCATCAGTATGCTAATAAAAGTTTTATAATAGATGGATGTATATCCATCTGGGCCCAGGCTTTTCCCTGGTTTTAAGGTTTTGATGGTCTGTTAGATCTCAGTGGAGATCTGGTCTTCTAGTTGGGCTATGTCAGCTTCTGATAGTTTGGGGAGGCCGATATTATTCAGATACTCTTGTATTGCCTGAGTTCTGTCTCCTGTTACGTTTGGGGGCCTATGTTGTGTTGGTAAATTATACAATTTGGAGTAATAAGTATGAAAATGAGTCACGAGGGCCTCTATCGTTACGTCAGGAGTTCCATTTGATCGTTTGATGCCCATGATATTCTTGGAGGTATTAGGTTCTCGTAAAGCCCTAGCGAGTAATCTGCTCGATTGGTCTTCTGCCTCAAAGTAAATATTCTTTTTGAAGAAAAGTAGGCGTTATGTTTTAGTTTCTAGTGTCTGTTGTAGTGCTTTCCTTGCCTCCAGTAGTTCTGTAGTCGATTTCTCAGTCAGGGATTGTTTATGTGTCGTCTCTAGTTGGGAGATTATACCTGTTAGTCGTTTTATTTCTGTTTCCTGTTGTCTTTTATGTAGGGCTCTCGTTTTCATCAAGTCCCCCCTCACAGTGCTTCCCACACCACTAAGGGATCTGCTTCTGGGGCTTCATTAAACTTAAAGAAATCTTGAAGAGATGTTGTAATTTTGGGCAGTAGGTTTGGATCCATCAGGAGAGAAGCATTTAGCCTCCAAGTGTGTGAATTAGCTCTGGGAGTGATAGGGACTACTGTCAGAGAGATAGGGGCATGGTCTGAGATTGACTGGATTCCTATCCGGGCCCCTGTCACTTTGGGCAGGTCTCTCTGGGATATGAACAAGTAATATATGCAGGAATAATAGTTATGTGGTATGGAGTGAAAGGTGAAGTCCCTTTCCTCCGGGTGAAGGAATCGTCAGGTGTCGAATAGTTGTACTGAGTGTAGGAGGGATTTAACTCTTTTAAGAATCTTATATGTGATGCATGTCCTCCCTGAAGAAGAGTCAACTAAAGGGTTCAGAGGGATATTGACGTCCCCCCCACCAAAATTTGGCAGCCTGATGTGAACCCTTGGAGTGCCCAAATCATGCGTTGGCAAAAAGTTACATGGGCTGAGTTGGGGAAGTAGACGTTTGCTAGGGTAAGGGGTGAGCTCCCATATTTGCCCTTGAGGAAGATTTATCTTCCCTCCGTGTCCACCAAGCGGTCTGTCAGAATGAAGGGGGCTTTTCTGCTCACCAAGATTGAAACTCCTTTTGCGGCATGAAATTTGTGGCATGAAATGCCTCAGTAAAGAATAAGTTCATCATTCTTGGGATCTGGTTGGTCTTGAAATGGGTCTCTTGTAGGAAAGCAAAGTATGGCCTACCTTTCTTGAATTCTCTTAAAAGTGTGGCCCTTTTTTCTGGTACATTCAGCACATTGTGCGATATGACTGTAGGGCCTCGCCCCAGTGAGGAGTAAGCCATCTGGAGGACTCACGAGTGTGGAAATCTGATATGTGCCTGAAAGATAAAGCCTAAAGTTAATCAAAATTCAGCCCTTTAAAATACAAACGTGGAGGAGTGGGGGCGAAGAGGGATGAGATAGGAAGAAGAAAAGGAGTTAAGAGAGAGAGAGAGGGAGATTTATCAGGTCACTTTAGAAAGTATCAACTTATAATAAAGTAAGCAATTAGTGGGTTGTAGACATGTGCACACTGAAATATTTTGTTTCGGAATTTTGTTTTCGTCCGAAAAATACATTTATTTAGTTACTCCCGAAATTCGTTTTTATTTATTTAGTTTTTCGTTAAAAATTGCATTCGTCCGAAAATCCAAATTAATGTCGAATCTGTCATTGAAGGCTTATGCTGTCTGTCGAATGTTCAAAGAAGATTCGACGGAGCAGCTAAACTGTACAACGCCGTATAGTTTACCTGCCCGTCGAATCTTCTTAGAACTTTCGACACCATAAGCCAAAGTACGTGTGTACTTAGTTCTAGCTATTTTACTGCTCCTCCTCTTTGGTTACAAGCAGCCAATAACATTCATCATCATCATTATTTTTATTTATCTTCTCTCCCCTACATTGAATCTTTTCTCCCCTACGTCGAATCTTTCTCCCCTACGTCGAATCTTTTCTCCCCTACGTCGAATCTTTCTCCCCTACGTCAAATCTTTTCTCTCTATGTCGAATCTTTTCTCTCTATGTAGAATAATCTTGGACTAATAGAGTTAAGGTTAGGCACATTCGACCACAGGTTTGATGGACACAGATTGTTATTGTCATCATCATGTCGAATCTCCTATCTATATCGAATTGTTGTAGCAACGAAAACGAAAATAAAGCATTTGTTTATGTCGGATCTTTCGTTTTTCGGATTCTGCACTTTCGTTATCGTTTGTTAAAACGATAACGAAAATACCTGAAATTCGGACGAAAATGCATTCGGACGAAAACGAATGCACATGTCTAGTGGGTCGAGGGACGAGAAGTCTCGTCCCAGATCCACTCTGTGGTAACGTGGGTAGGCTGCAACAGAGGAGTGGAAATAAAGATCCTATCACCTAGTTGCTTCGGAGATGTTAGACTCCTAGTTTTAGAGAGACCAAGTAATGTATATATAGCACGACCATGAATAGAAGAAACCTAGCCGCCTGTAAGTAGCTCAAAGTTCTGTTAACATAATACAACAATAAACCATAAACTGGAATGCAGGTGTATTAACCCTATAAAAGAAAAAATAATAACTGTAGAACAATCAATCCTGAAAATGGGTACTACGGTAAGTATGAATGGCCCAGGGTCACTGTAGAGCAAGAGCAGACATTCTCCTGCTGTTGGCCTTGCTGTTAGCAGCTCACTCATGTCTACCATTTTGCCAAATTGCATTGATTATTAGTGCAAGCTATATATCATAGCACTGAGGGTCCCTGTCTGAGAGTATCTGTAGTGCCTGTCTACGGTGGGAGATACATATGCACACATTGTCAGTCTCAGGTCTCTGACTGGTTGAGTCTGTGTGCCTCAAAGTGTTCTCCAGGCAAAAATTTGGGAGTCAATGTAAGAGGCACAGTGGGCCGAAAGCCATTCAGGATTAACAGGAAATGTCCTTCTTTGCACAACTCAGCAGGCATTGAGTGTCACATCACCCTGGTGCATACCGTATATGACCAAAGGCATGTGTGGTAGACTTCAATTAGCAGAAATGGGCTCCCATTTGTTCCTCATCTAGAGCCCTGGAGGGGGTCAGTCTCGGATTGGGGGTCCCCCCATGCGAGCTGGCACCACAGTTATGTTTCATCTTTTTTGACGATCGTTTTTCAGGGGAGGAGAGTGGGGATCTGTTTTGGCCTCCTTCAGCACAAGGGAATGCAAATTCCTGGTACCATTCCGGGAGAGCTATGGGATCCAGATTCATAAAAGCCTGGCAAAACTGTCACGGTAAGCAGGACATGTTGCTTGCCTGCCTGGGTGACAATAAGGGCGAAGGGGAAGCGCCATGTGTACTTCAGGTCATTTTCCCTGAGCTTGTCCAGCAGGGGGCGAAGTGCCCTACAGTTCCTCAAAGATATTTGTGAGACGCCTTGAAACAGCATAATGGTTTCCCCATTGAAAACAATGCTATCATTTCTCCTTGCTTTATTCATTATGGCTTCTTTCAGTTGGAAGCTTTTCAGGCAGCAAATGATGTCCCTGGGGGGAGCAGTGTCAGGACCTTTGGCTCTGAGTGCTCTGTGAGCCCACACAAATTCAATTTCAATGTCCTCCTGTCTCTCTAAGAGGCTGTTGAACACTCTATGCAGGGCAGGGATGATTTGGGCTGTGTCTACTGATGTCTGCTGTGTCTATGGCTGCAGAGAAGGTGGATTTGATGTCAGTCTGCAAAGCCTGACATGTCAGCGTAGGTTAGGGGATGGTCTGTGTGTTTTTATCCCCTACTTGTGTCCTTTGCTGTTGATTGCGAGTCCTCGCTGAAGTCCTCCTCCTCCCTCTGTGACCGCACCATTTTGTTCCCTGCCATGCTGCCACGGATGACCGACTGTAATTTGAACAGCTTTGGTATGTTCCTGGCTAAGGAAGTTACCGTGTTGTGTCTGGAGCGAGTCTGCGGGGTCTGGTACAGCTTTTTGCTCATTTCCAGGGTGATATGCACAGGGTATCAGGCTGCAGGCTAGGTTTCTTCATGGAGCTCTGCTAGTGAGCGTCCATCTCCATTGCGCACCAAGCCATGCCCCCTTCGCTGGATAAACTTTTATGCAAATCTATTATCTCAAGGCAAACACACCTGATACCCTATTAGCTTGAACTTTACGTTCACTGCATAAACCCACAACATCTGTGTGACTTAAGCTAAATCAAGATAATTATACAAGTAATCCTGTCCAAATTTTACACACCTTTTGCTCAAATCTTGCTAAATTATACTCTTCGAACTATAACTTTGATCACACAGCTGTTGATGCCCTTTTTTCCATATCACACTTCCAACACTTTCCCATACACATCATGAAAGACTTGAGTGCCCAATTTCTGCAGCAGTAGTTAGTATTGCTATCAAAGCTTTAAAACCCGATAAACGTCCTGGCCCAGATTGGTTTTCAGCTTCTTATTACAAGAAATCGTCTGATATTTTAACTCCTATCCTGACTGAAGCCTTTAATTCATGGCTGAAGGGACGCTCTTTTCATTCAGAATCTTTAATGGCTATAATCTCTATGTTACCTAAACCTAAATCTGATACAATCTCCTGGACAAATTATTGTCCTATTTCGCTCCTTAATCTTGACATAAAACTTTTAGCCAAAATACTAACGACTCGTTTAAATCTGGTGATAGGTGAACTTATTCATCATGATCAACTTGGGTTCATCCCCCTACGCCAAGCAGGTGACAATGTTGGCAGAGCTTTGTTACTTGCTCATGCAGCCAAGTCTAAATGTTTACCAGCATGTTTTCTTTCCCTCGATATTAGAAAAGCTTTTGACACAGTCTCATGGTCTTATCTTCAGTACACTCTTCAAAAATGGGGGCTTGGACCCGATTTCTTGAAGTGGATTGATCCCTATATGATAAACCAAAAGTATATATCAAATATGCCATTTTTAAATCTGCTAAATTAGGCAGATATCATCATAAAGTCTGCCTTTTTGCTGATGATATCTTACTCTTTATGACCTCTCCCCATATCACAGCACCTAATCTCCATTCTATCTTAGGCCGTTTTTCACAAATTTCAGGTCTGACTGTTAATTACCAAAAATTCACTGCACTCAACATCTCCCTATCTCCTGCTGAACTTCAGCTTGCTAAAAACTCATTCCCCCTAGGAATACAACTTAATGCTAAAATAACTGATTTATATTCAGCTAACTTCCCTCCGTTTCTGAAACAGTTTACAGAATTGTTAACACAATGGTCCTCTATCTCCTTATCCTTAATAAACAAAATTATTGTAATCTAATCAAGATGGCTATTTTACCCATATTCTTATACCTTTTTAGAGTCCTGCCCATTTCAGTACCATCCCATTTCTTACGACTTATTCAGCGTAGAATTATCTCCTTTATCTGGGGCACAGCTAAACCCTTTACCTATAAACCCACTCTTTGTCTTCCACAACAACGCGGAGGCTTAGGTCTCCCCGATATTTTTTCCTATTATCATGCAGCTCAGCTTGCACATTTACCTAAATACCATGCAATAAAGAAAGTTCTGATATGGGTAGCAATTTAGTCTGTTGACTGTGACCCAATCTTAGGGATGAGCCGAACACGCCCCGGTTCGGTTCGCACCAGAACCCGCGAACGGACCGAAAGTTCGCACGAACGTTAGAACCCCATTGACGTCTATGGGACTCGAACGTTCGAAATCAAAAGTGCTCATTTTAAAGGCTAATTTGCATGGTATTGTCCTAAAAAGGGATTGGGGACCCGGGTCCTACCCCAGGGGACATGTATCAATGCAAAAAAAACTTTTAAAAACGGCCGTTTTTTCGGGAGCAGTGATTTTAATGATGCTTAAAGTAAAAAAAAAAAAAGTGAAATATTCCTTTAAATATCGTACCTGGGGGGTGTCTATAGTATGCCTGTAAAGTGACGCGTGTTTCCCATGTTTAGAACAGTCCCTGCACCAAATGTCATTTTTAAAGGAAAAAATCTCATTTAAAACTGCTTGCGGGTTTAATGTCATGTCGGGTCATGGCAATATGGATGAAAATCAGTGAGACAAACGGCATGGATACCCCCCAGTCCATTACCAGGCCCTTTGGGTCTTGTATGGATATTAAGGGGAACCCCGCACCCAAATTAAAATAAGGAAAGGTGTGGGGCCACCAGGCCCTATATACTCTGAACAGCAGTATACAGGCGGTGCAAACAAGACAGGGACTGTAGGTTTGTTGTTAAGTAGAATCTCTTTGTAATTTTGAACATTTTTAACGTGTTTAGCTCCAGCCAAAAAATCTTTTCTAAGCTTTTTGGAAAACATAGGGAAGGGTTATCACCCCTGTGACATTTGTTTTGCTGTCTTTCCTCCTCTTCAGAAGATTTCACCTCACTTTTTTGTCCCAATGAAAAATGTTTTTTGAAAATTTGGGTTTTTTTGTGGAACAAGGATTGGAAAGCATCAGTGGAAAGGAGAAATTGTTTTCCCATATTAACTCTTACAGGAGAGAATTTCCCTTCCTAGGGGTAGATTTCATCTCACTTCCTGTTGTCTCCTTCCGTTTGCAAGTAGGAGTCGTTTGTAAGTTAGATGTTTGAAAGTAGGGTCCTGCCCTATATACTCAGCAGAAATTTGGGCCTTAGGTGTTGCTGTGGCCACAACACTGTAAGCCCTCACAGGGCCCTGCTGTGAAATATTAGATCAAGAATTGTAATTACATGCCCCTGTTGAACAGGAGCTGAAAAATTAGGCCTTAGGCACTGGTGCTGGTGCCACAACACTGCAACCCCTCACAGACACTCTAGTTGGAACGCAGGAACGAGCCCTGCTGCAAAGTATTGCTTCAAAAATTGTAATTACACGCCCCTGTTAGACAGGGGCAGAAAAATTGGGCCTTAGGCACTGGTGCTGGTGCCACAACACTGCAACCCCTCACAGACACTCTAGTTGGAACGCAGGAACGAGCCCTGCTGCAAAGTATTGCATCAAAAATTGTAATTACACGCCCCTGTTAGACAGGGGCAGAAAAATTGGGCCTTAGGCACTGGTGCTGGTGCCACAACACTGCAACCCCTCACAGACACTCTAGTTGGAATGCAGGAACGAGCCCTGCTGCAAAGTATTACATCAAAAATTGTAATTACAGGGGCTGAAAAATTGTGCCTTAGGCACTGGTGGTGGCGCCCAGAACCAAAAATGTTCTTACAAGCTATCAGCGTGATGATTGAGGAGGAAGAGGATAATCACTCAGCATCAGCATAGGCAGTCTTTGAAGGGATCTGAGATTTCAAAAAAAATTATTCGGTTACAACAGCATCAGGTGCTTGGTAGCTGGTGGTGATCCAAGACTGATTCATTTTTATGAAGGTCAGCCGATCGACCGAGTCGGTGGACAGACGCACCCTGTGATCGGTTACCATGCCTCCAGCAGCACTGAATGTGCGTTCTGAAAGAACGCTGGATGCAGGACAGGCCAGTAGCTCAATTGCATACTGTGCAAGCTCTGGCCAGTGATCCATCCTCAAGACCCAGTAACCCAGAGGATTTTCGGTGGGAAAGGTGTCCAAGTCTGATCTTGCCCCTAGGTATTCCTGCACCATGTAAAACAGACGCTGGCGATGGTTGCTGGAACCGATCATACCTTGGGGCTGCGGACCAAAAAATTGTCTGAACGCATCGGTCAGACGGCCACCTTCTCCACCGCTCCTTCTTTGACTGACCGAAGCCTCAGCAACACGTTGTCCAGAAACAGGAGTTTGTAACCTCCCAGTCTCTGGGAACGCGTTGCACAGACCTTTCTGCAAGGCCTCCCGAAGATGTTTCATCCTCTGCTCCCTCTGCGATGGCAAGATAAGGTCCACAACCTTACCCTTGTAACGTGGATCAAGGAGGGTCGCCAGCCAGTATTGGTCCTTGTCCTTGATACCACGAATACGAGGATCCTTACGCAGGCTTTGCAGGATCAGGGAGGCCATGCAGCGTAGGTTTGCTGAGGCATTCGGTCCGGAGTCCTCTGGGTCACTAAGGACAACAACGTCTGCAGCCACCTCCTCCCAGCCACGTACAAGTCCATGTGTTCCTTGGGACTGATCCCTTAAAGACTGCTGCTGATGCTGAGTGCCAGGCTCCACCTCCATACTGACACAATCTTCCTCCTCCTCCTCCTCCTCCTCGTCCTCTTCCTGTGTGATCGGCGGGCACGCAGGAACACTGTCTGGATAAAGGGGGCCTTGAGAGCTAAGGAAGTCCTCCTCTTCCTGCCTCTGTTCTGCCTCAAGTGCCCTGTCCATTATTCCACGCAGCGTGTGCTCCAACAGGTGGACAAGGGGGACAGTGTCACTGATGCATGCACTGTCAGTGCTCACCATCCTCGTGGCCTCCTCGAATGGTGACAGGACAGTGCATGCATCCCTGATCATGGCCCACTGGCGTGGGGAAAAAAAACCAAGCTCCCCTGACCCTGTCCTGGTGCCATAGTCGCACAGGTACTCATTGATGGCCCTCTGCTGCGTGTGCAGCCGCTGCAGCATGGCCAACGTTGAGTTCCACCTGGTGGGCATGTCACAGATTAGGCGGTTCTTGGGCAGGTTAAACTCCTTTTGGAGGTCCGTCAGCCAAGCACTGGCATTATATGACCGGCGGAAATGCACACAGACTTTCCTGGCCTGCCTCAGGACATCCTGTAAGCCCGGGTACCTGCCCAAGAACCGCTGCACCACCAAGTTAAGGACGTGAGCCAAACAGGGCACATGGGTCATTTGTCCCTGTCGGAGGGCAGAGAGGAGGTTGGCGCCATTGTCACAAACCACCATTCCTGCCTTAAGTTGGCGTGGCGTCAACCACCTCTGAACCTGCCCCTGCAGAGCTGACAGAACCTCTGCCCCAGTGTGGCTCCTGTCCCCCAAGCACACCAGCTCAAGCACCGCATGGCATCTTTTGGCCTGCGTACTTGCGTAGCCCCTTGAACGCCTACGGAGCACCGCTGGTTCCGAGGAAGAGGCCATGGAGGAAGAAGAAGAGGAGGGGGTGGAGGAGAGAGGTGTGTCACAATCAGCATTTTGGAGGCGTGGTGGCGGAACAACCTCCAACACTACTGCACCTTGTCCTGCATCCTTCCCAGCTGCCAGCAGAGTCATCCAATGCGCCGTGAAACTTAGGTAACGTCCCTGTCCATGCCTGCTGGACCATGAGTCAGCGGTAATATGCACCTTACCGCTGACCGCCCTGTCCAGCGAGGCATGGACATTGCCTTCCACATGCCGGTAGAGAGCCGGAATCGCCTTCCGTGAGAAAAAGTGGCGTTTGGGTACCTGCCACTGAGGAACCGCACATTCCACAAACTCACAGAAGGGGGCAGAGTCTACCAACTGAAAAGGCAGCAGTTGAAGTGCTAGCAATTTTGCCAAGCTAGCATTCAACCGCTGGGCATGTGGATGGCTGGGAGCAAACTTCTTTCGGCGGTGCAGCAGCTGGGGCAGGGAAATTTGCCTGGTACAATCTGACGTCGGTGTACCAAAAGCAGATTGCCCACAAGTACTTGGCTGTGACACACCTAATTCTACACCTTCATTCCTCTCACTGCAGGTCTCAGAGAGGACTGAAGGTCTAGTGGGGTTGGAAATCTCAGCTGATGAGGAGCAAGGAGAGATCCTCTTTGTTCTTTGGTGTGGGTCTTTTAGATACGCTTGCCAACGAACTGCATGGCAGGTCAACATATGTCTTGTCAAGCATGTGGTACCCAAGCGGGAGATGTTTTGGCCACGCGAGATACGCTTGAGACATATGTTGCAAATAGCAGCGGTGCGATCTGATGCACTCGTTAAAAAAAGGCCCACACCAAAGAACTTTTTGAATAACGCGCAGAGACTGCAGCGCCCTGCACATGTGGAGCTTTGGGGTGTGATGCAGTCAATGTGCTGCCCTTAGGCTGGCCCCTGGAGGGCATCCTGCCTCGTTGGTGATGTGCCGCCTCCTCCTCCTCCTCCTCTCTCCTATCAGGCACCCACGTTGAGTCAGTGACCTCATCATCCCCTCCCTCCTCATCACTGGAGCAAACCTGGCAGTATGCTGCAGCAGGGGGAGCATGACTGCCAGATTGCTGTCCTTCTTGGGCACCCCCTCTGTCCGTGCTCATGTTACTGCCTTCATCGAGCTCAGTATCATCATCAGAGCCTTCCAAACGCTGGGCATCCTCCTGGAGCATGTACCCAACACTGTGGTCAAACAGTTCGAGGGAATCCTCATGAGGACATGGTGGAGCTAGGGAAGGAGTCACTGATGACATTGAGCTGAGGGAAGAGGCCGCTGCTTTGCCAGACAAAGCACCCTGGGCATGGGTGAGAGAGGATGAGGAGGATGAGGACGGCTTGGTCATCCACTCGACCAAGTCTTCCGCATGTTGCGGCTCAACACGGCCAGCTGCCGAAAAAAAGGCCAAGCGTGTCCCATGGCCACGTGCTGATGAGGATGCACCGTCTCCACGACCAGCATTAGACACAGAGCCTGCTTGCCCTCTCTTATTGGCTTGTGACTGTCTGCCTCTCCTTCTTGGCCTTCCAGACATACTAATGGCCTGTAGCTGCACTAAGCTGGGATAGAACACCTGTAATTTTCTTCAGGTAGCTTTATATACTGTAACCAGACAAGCCTGCCTGTCAGTAGGAAGATAACAGGAACGGATCTAGCTGAACACTGTGAGCAGGACGCACTGTACTAAATGTAAATAGTCTAGCTGCCTGACCGTGGTACTAATAGGATCAAATAGAACACCTGTAATTTTCTTCAGGTAGCTTTATATACTGTAACCAGACAAGCCTGCCTGTCAGTAGGAAGATAACAGGAACGGATCTAGCTGAACACTGTGAGCAGGACGCACTGTACTAAATGTAAATAGTCTAGCTGCCTGACCGTGGTACTAATAGGATCAAATAGAACACCTGTAATTTTCTTCAGGTAGCTTTATATACTGTAACCAGACAAGCCTGCCTGTCAGTAGGAAGATAACAGGAACGGATCTAGCTGAACACTGTGAGCAGGAGGCACTGTACTAAATGTAAATAGTCTAGCTGCCTGACCGTGGTACTAATAGGATCAAATAGAACACCTGTAATTTTCTTCAGGTAGCTTTATATACTGTAAACAGACGAGCCTGCCTGTCAGTAGGAAGATAACAGGAACGGATCTAGCTGAACACTGTGAGCAGGACGCACTGTACTAAATGTAAATAGTCTAGCTGCCTGACCGTGGTACTAATAGGATCAAATAGAACACCTGTAATTTTCTTCAGGTAGCTTTATATACTGTAACCAGACAAGCCTGCCTATCAGTAGGAAGATAACAGGAACGGATCTAGCTGAACACTGTGAGCAGGACGCACTGTACTAAATGTAAATAGTCTAGCTGCCTGACCGTGGTACTAATAGGATCAAATAGAACACCAGTAATTTTCTTCAGGTAGCTTTAAAAACTGTAATCAGACAAGCCTGCCTGTCAGTAGGAAGATAACAGGAACGGATCTAGCTGAACACTGTGAGCAGGACGCACTGCACTAAATGTAAATAGTCTAGAAGATAACAGGAACGGATCTAGCTGAACACTGTGAGCAGGACGCACTGCACTAAATGTAAATAGCAGGAACGGATCTAGCTGAACACTGTGAGCAGGACGCACTGCACTAAATGTAAATAGCAGGAACGGATCTAGCTGAACACTGTGAGCAGGACGCACTGCACTAAATGTAAATAGCAGGAACGGATCTAGCTGAACACTGTGAGCAGGACGCACTGCACTAAATGTAAATGGCAGGAACGGATCTAGCTGAACACTGTGAGCAGGACGCACTGCACTAAATGTAAATAGCAGGAACGGATCTAGCTGAACACTGTGAGCAGGACGCACTGCACTAAATGTAAATAGCAGGAACGGATCTAGCTGAACACTGTGAGCAGGACGCACTGCACTAAATGTAAATAGTCTAGAAGATAACAGGAACGGATCTAGCTGAACACTGTGAGCAGGACGCACTGCACTAAATGTAAATAGCAGGAACGGATCTAGCTGAACACTGTGAGCAGGACGCACTGCACTAAATGTAAATAACAGGAACGGATCTAGCTGAACACTGTGAGCAGGACGCACTGCACTAAATGTAAATAGTCTAGAAGATAACAGGAACGGATCTAGCTGAACACTGTGAGCAGGACGCACTGCACTAAATGTAAATAGTCTAGATAGAAGATAACAGGAACGGATCTAGCTAAACTGAATACAGTGTATATATATATATATGCAACACCTGGGATGCATATATATACACAATACACTGTAAGTGCAGCTAACTGACTGACTTTTCTGCCTAATCTATCTAACTCAAATCAAATGACACTCTCTCTCTCTCTCTCTATCTCTCAGCACCCCGGAACACACACTACACAGGGCCGCCATGCAGGCGGCCTTATATAGTGTGGGGCGTGTACTAAATCCCCTGAGCCATAATTGGCCAAAGCCACCCTGGCTTTGGCCAATTACAGCTCTCTCTACTGACGGCGCTGTGATTGGCCAAGCATGCGGGTCATAGTGCATGCTTGGCCAATCATCAGCCAGCAATGCACTGCGATGCCGCAGTAAATTATGGGCCGTGACGCGCCACACGAATTTGGCGCGAACGGCCCATATCGTTCGCAATTCGACGGACGGTCGAACAGCCGATGTTCGAGTCGAACATGGGTTCGACTCGAACACGAAGCTCATCCCTACCCAATCTTAGTAACTAATATGTCATAGTTACTTACAGTTGATCGTACCTCTATCCGCAATCTTATCAGGAAACACTCTTTCATCTGGGATAGATTCGAAACCACTCTCGGCCTTCAACAGCCATGTACCACATCTTTCTTTTATTGAAAACCCTGCCTTTTACCCTGCCTGGATTTCCCCTAATTCCTTTAATGCGTGGAGTGCAGCTAATCTATTTAGATTATATAAATTTGTAATCTTCTTTACACTCCTTTCCTACTCTATGTGAAACTTGTGGACTTCCCCAATCGGAATTATTCCGTTATTTACAGATTTAATTTTTTTTCCAACCATACCTGTTTTCCCAGTTGTCATATTTTGTGCATATATGTAATTATGCCCCACATATCAGAGGACTTGTTTTGATTATTTATAAACAAATTCTAGCTAGTTTTGATACTAGCCCCTCTCCCTATGTTTCTAAATGGGAACAAGATCTAAACAGCTCATTTGATGATACCTAATGGTCCAGTATATGGTTAGCCACTAAATCTGCTTCCTCTAATGTTGTTGCTGTGGAAAAAAATTATAAGGTGCTTTCTCATTGGTATTTAGTTCCTGCTAGGATAGCGAAATATGCTCCCGATTACCCTGCAGCTTGTTTTTGTGGCTGTTCATATCCTGGCACCCAACTCCATATATGGTGGAATTGCCCAATAGCCCAAAAATTTTGGAAGGCAGCTTTTGATTTAGCTTCTAAAGTGTTCAAAACATCCATACACCCTAATTCTAATAGCTCTTTTAAATCTAAAACCAGACGGAATTACACGGAATTAATTTCGCTTTCTTTTACCGCTTTTAACAGCCACAAAACAAACCATAGCTAAGGCATGGAAAACTCAAAATCTGATTGTAGCCAAAACCATTCACAGAACCAATAGAGCCCTTGTTCATGCTAAAATTGAAGCAATTGAGAGTGATCAGATCTGCAAATTTGAAAAACTTTGGTGACCTTGGGTTAAACATTGTTTACCTCTAGACTTTGATGACACTTTACTATTGCCATGGTAATAACACTTCATTTACCCTTTCATCACCCTTCATTTGGTTGAAGCCGCACTACCTCTATCAAATGCACCCTTTTCTCCTGCTGTGTTTTTTCCCTTTTCTTTACTTCTTCTATTCTCTTACTCCTTTTTTATGACCCTTTCCCTTTTATCAGTTCTTATGTGATACTCACAGGGTTGTTTTCCAGACCCACTGAAATATACTTTTACGGATTTGTTAATCACCTTGTTTTTAATGAGACTGACAATCAACAATCTACCTTTCTCTTTCTTTTCAATTATATGACATTTTTGACATTTGACTTTGACAATCTATTTGATGCTTATATAGTGCGATATTGCATTTGAATTTTTATTTGTCTCTTCCCAATTGAAGTAATTAGTTTGTTACCCTTTGAATATGTACCACAATCTTTGTAGAATTAAGATTGTTTTCCTTAATTTTCTTCAAAACATTAAACAAATTTGACAAGGAAAAGTGTATGCAGCATAGTGTGTAGAGTGGATTGGTGTAAAATGTGTAAAGGTGGCCATAGATGGATCGAAATTCGGCCAGTTTAACAGCTTAGCGGCATAATAAATATGCCTGACACATACAGGCATATTTATTATGCCGCTAAGGTGAGAGTTCTGTGAGTACATATCGGTGGTGTGGTTATCACGAAAGTCACAAGATCATCAATCAACTTATGTTTACTGTTTTCGTTTACATTGAATTTAATATAACAGCACTTTATTCACTTTTAATCAGCACCAATGGACTTATTGATTACCCACTGATTAGTTGTATAAATGTATAATATTTTGAGGGGTTTTTATATGCAATACACACCATCACTATTGGAGATTTCACATCACATTTACCGTACTTATCGGCGTATAACACGCACAGGCATATAACACGCACATTCATTCTAAGAGGGAAATTACATTTTAAATAAGGAACTTTGAAGCAAAATAAGGGTCCGTGCCCATCTGCAGCCTCACAAGTGCCATCAATGCAGCCTCATCAGTCCACATCAATGCAGCCTCACCATAGAAATCAATGCAGCAGCCTCACCATTGCCATCGGTGCAGCCTGATCGATGCCCATCTGCAGCCTAGAGGGGGGCAGGACAAGCGCTGACAGATTACATACAGTGAGAATCTCCTATGATAGACAGAACAGTGGTCCAATGGCAGCCCAGGAGATGGGACTTCCTATTACAGAGGCACAGGAGATTCTCACTGTATGTAATCTGAAATTGAATTGAAAATTGAAGTATTGGCGTATAACATGCACACGCTATTTGCACCTGATTTTCATGGTGAAAAAGTGAATGTTATACGCCAATAAATACAGTATTTAATGTTTATTTATATTAGAGGTGTTGCGCTGGATCACCTACACAATTTATTTATCAATTGTGCATCATTTTAAGTTTCTGTAGTGAGTGGTGTTTACTATTTTGATTTTGCAGCAACATTAACACTATCTATTCACTTACTATATTGGTATAGTAGCGCAGAAGTCATTTTCAGGAATTTTAATTGGGATGGATTCCTGCCTCACCAATGTTGTATCTCTTCCTCACCAAGGTATTATCGAAGACTTCATTATCACCCCCCCCCTTCATTGCTGGAACCAACTTGCCAGTAAGCTGCAGCGTCAGGAACACAGTGCCAATTGATTCTCCTTGCCTGTTGCCCTTCCATTTATGTAGCTCCTCAACCGCAGATGCAATTAATTGCTGCGAATCCTGTTGCAGCAAGTGGCTGACTCTGTGCTCAAATAATTCAGAAGACTTCTCTGTGCCAGTCTGTGGGGCCATTGTCTCTTTGGACGAGAAGAAAGAACAAAGCATTTTTGCAGCTGAAGATAACTTCATGGTACTCTGGGCCTGGAAGACAGAGGGGGAAGATGTTGAAGGTTTAAGGCTTGGTTAGCCACGTCACCACATCACTTGCAGGCTCTAGCTGTAAGAGCACATAAGGACTGAAAAGGAAGGCACAAATGCCTTTTTTATTACATTTTTTATTTTAAAGTACAAAAAACATTAAGAAAAAAGTAAAAAAAAAAAAAAAAAAAAAAAAGAAAAGCTTTTCCCCCCAAGAATGTGAGAACAGCAGCAATAGAAGTGGTTTCTGAGAAGAAAAAGAAAAAAAATAGTTCTAGGAAGAACTATTGGGCCTGTTCAAATTACATTGAATGCAGATGGGCTTATACTCCACTCTCCCTAGCCCCACAAACTGCAATTTACTGAAAAGAATCAATGGGAATATACAGCAGCAATGAACATAGCACTGTATATACCACACTTTATAGCTCTGTGGTAGCACACTGCAGTACAACCCTCTCTCTCTCCCTGTAATACTGTCATATGTTCCTCTCTCACTAAACTCCAACACACTGACAAAGGCCTAATGGGAAAGCAGCCTTTTATAGTGTATGGGCTGGGATTTGGCTAAAAACCATCATTGGCCAAAGTCTTGCACCTGACCTCCGGTATGGGAAAAAAGAGTGGTAGCTACTATGTTAGAATTAAAGAGGTTGTAACCCTAACGAAAAAAAAAGAAAAAAAGAAAAAAAAAAGAAGTCCTGTTCTTTTATAGCAGGTTAAACAGCATAGTGCTTGTGCTGTCTAATCTGTCCCTTTTTATGCTGTAAAAAACCTGGTTGATCCTACCTGTTTCTGTGTCCCCCTACGTAAACTGACCAAGGTAACCATGGCTGCTGATCCATAATTACTGTGGTTAGGTTACGTGCCTCCATTATCCCACGGCTCTTCTCTCTCCCCCCTCTCCCCCTCCCTTCCTGCCTGTCTTCTCCTGTGTGTGTGAGCCGATCTCTTCACCACCCCTCCCCTCCTGCTGCTAATAGTAGCTGGCAGTAAAGTCAGAGAAGAATTACTGCCAGACCCTCTGTTCTATCAAGCTATACTACACAGTGAAAATGTTTGTATAAAATTATGCCACTAAATACCTTATTTCAGATTGTTTCTGGTTGGTCACGTGATCTCCGGTAGCTCTCCCCCCCCTCAAACTAAGGGCTACAGCGGGAGGGGCTGAGCGGATAGCACAGCGGTCACCTGATCTCTTGGCTTATGTCAGAGGGGGATCACAGCCCCTTCCACTGTAGCCCTTAGATCGGGGAAGGAGAGCGGCCAGAGGTCACATGACTGAACAGAAACGATCTGAAATAAAACATTTAGCGGCATAATTTTATGAAAACATTTACACTGTCTAGTATAGCTTGGTTGAACAGAGGGGTCGGCAAAGCTCTCTGACTTTACAACCACTTTAAGATTGCTTCTTACACAGGTGTGAGTTGCTGGAAGAGATTCAATTTAAAATGCAATCAACATGTGAATTACATCTATGGCTTAAAAACATCAATAAATTATTACTGAAAATAGAGAAATTAATTAAATATCAGTATATTTTATGCCAAATGATACTTTGCTTCTAGTTTGCCATTGATGTGAACAAAGCTAGCTAATAAAACATATAGACACTAAAGGGAAATGGGCAAATGGTAACCAAGGTAACAGTGAATAAATACTCAGTGGTAATCTGTTTTGTGCCTGCACAATAAACTTTTATGTAGTAAACACGCTAAGTTTATTACCAGCTAGTCTGCTCACAAACATTTCTAATTCATTTAATGGAGTTCAATGTTTTCACCTCAACACAGCAACTACAATAGAAACATTTAGGAGGGTGTGCAAGGCAGGTGTTGTCAATAACACCGTTTATTTCATCTGAGGGAATCAAGGACAAGAAATCATAGTATCTCGATAAAAGGCATAGCCATAAAGAGAAATGAACATCAAAATATTGTTCTGCTCTCAGTTTTCTTACAGTGGGTATTGAGGAGGTATATCAAACCCCACATGGTTTGATTATAGCATTAATAAAATAAATATTTTTTCTAAAGCATTTAAAATGGCCCTTTTGACAAATGAACTAGATGTGCTTATAATCAATAAGAGAAGTGCGAAAAATAGTTTTCTCGTTGGATTGTGAAGTGAAGTGGTTAAGGATCACCCAGTGAGAGTTTTTCCTCTATGGTGCGCAGTGCATTGCTGTATGATGACTGGCCAAAGCATCGACCATGACCTGCATGCTTTGGCCAATCCCAGCACCCTCAGCTAAGAGAGCCACAATTGGACAAAGGCAAGGTGCCTTTTGCCAATCGTAGCTCAGGGGGACTAAGTCCATGCCCCACACTATATAAGGCTACCTGTACGTCGGCCCCGTGTAGTGTGTTGTTGACGTGGACGGAGAGAGAGTGTCATTTAGATTGAGCAGGCAGGCAGGTTATTCAGTTAGTTGCAGTGTATTAAATATATATATATATACACAGTCAGTCTCGTGTATATATATATATATATATATATATATATATATATCCACTGCATACAGTTTAGCTATATCTGACTGCAGGCCGTTCCTGGTGTACTTTTTCTAATATACTTCAGGCAGGCAGGTTATTCAGTTAGCTGCAGTGTATTTAATATATATTAGTAAACAGGACTGTGCACCCATAGTGCAGTTGCTACTACTTTTCTAGTGGTGTACACAGTACACCCATAGTTGTTATTACCCTTCTGTTGGTGTACACAGTACCGTGCACCCATCATGCAGTTGCTACTACTTTTTTGGTGGTGTACACAATACAGTACATCCATAGTAGTTGTTATTACACTTCTGTTGGTGTACACAGTACACAATACATACAGTACTCCCATAGTTGCTATTACACTTCTGGCGGTGTACACAATACCGTTCACCCCTAGTGCAGTTGCTACTACTTTTCTGGTGGTGTACACAATACAGTACACCCATAGTAGTTGTTATTACACTTCTGTTGGTGCACGCAGTACCGTGCACCCCTGGTGCAGTTGCTACTACTTTTCTGGTGGTGTACACAGTACACAATACATACAGTACGACCATAGTTGTTTTTACACTTCTGTTGGTGTACACAGTGCTATGCACTCCTAGTGCAGTTGCTAGTGCTACTACTTTTCTGGTGGTGTACACAGTACACAATACATACAGTGCACCCATAGTTGTTATTAAACTTCTGTTGGTGTACACAGTACCGTGCACCCCTAGTGCAGTTGCTACTACTTTCCTGGTGGTGTACACAATACATACAGTGCACCAATAGCTGTTATTACACTTCTGTTTGTGTACACAGTACCATGCACCCCTAGTTCAGTTGCTACTACTTTTCTGGTGGTGTACACAGTACACAATACATACAGTACACCCATAGTTGTTATTACACTTCTGTTGGTGTACACAGTACCGTGCAGCTGCTACTACTTTCCTGGTGGTGTACACAATACATACAGCGTACCCATAGTTGTTATTACACTTCTCTTGGTGTACACAGTACAGTGCATCCCTAGTGCAGTTGCTACTACTTTTCTGGTGGTGTACACAGTACTCAATACATACAGTACACC
Source organism: Lithobates clamitans (assembly GCA_037952925.1). Taxonomy (NCBI): domain Eukaryota; kingdom Metazoa; phylum Chordata; class Amphibia; order Anura; family Ranidae; genus Lithobates; species Lithobates clamitans. The sequence continues at coordinate 1,696,083 of JBBGZY010000894.1, read as the reverse complement.
CATAGTTGTTATTACACTTCTATTGGTGTACAGAGTACCGTGCACCCCTAGTGCAGTTGCTACTACTTTCCTGGTGGTGTACACAATACATACAGTGCACCCATAGTTGTTATTACACTTCTCTTGTGTACACAGTACCATGCACCCCAAGTGCAGTTGCTACTACTTTCCTGGTGGTTTACATAATACATACAGTGCAACCATAGTTGTTATTACACTTCTGTTGGTGTACACAGTACCGTGCACCCCTAGTGCACTTGCTACTACTTTTCTGGTGGTGTACACAGTACACAATACATACAGTACACCCATAGTTGTTATTACACTTCTGTTGGTGTACACAGTACCGTGCACCCCTAGTGCAGTTGCTACTACACTCACAGGCCACTAAAAGAGGGCAAGCAGGCTCTGTGTCTACAGTCAACAGTGCTGGTCGTGGACACGGTGCATCCTCAGCACGTGGCCGTGGGGCACACTTGTCCTTTTTTTCTGCAGCTGGCCGTGTTATTGAGCCACAACATGCAGACGTGTTGGTGGAATGGATAACAAAGCCCTCCTCATCCTCCTCATACTCTGTCACCCAGGCTCAGAGTAGTTTGCCTGCCAATGCAGCTGCCATAGCGGCCTATTCCATCGGCTCCATGTCAAGAGTCACTCCTTCCCTAGCCCCACCATCATGCACGGAGAAGTCCCCTGAACTATTCGACCACAGTGTCGGGTACATGCTGCAGGAGGATGCGCAGCGATTTGAAGGCTCTGATAAGGGGAACCCAGGTTGAGGAAGGGAGTAACGTGAGCCTAGAGAGAGGGGGTGTGCAAGAAGGTCAAGAAACTGGCAGTCATTTTCCCCCAGTTGCAGCACACTGCCAAGTTTGCTCCAGTGATGAGGAGGGAGGGAATGATGAGGTCACTGACTCTACTTGGGTGCCTGATAGAAGAGAGGAGGAGAAGGAGGAGGAGGAGGCACATCTCTAATGAGGCAGGATGCCCTTCAGGGGGCATTTTAAGGGCAGCCACCTTATTGCATCACACCGCATAGCTAAGCAGGTGCAGAGTGCTGCTGACTCCCCACATATTTTGAAAAGTTCTTTGGTGTGGGCCTTTTTTGACACATGTGCAGCAGATCGCACCATTGCTGTTTGCAACATATGTCTGAAGCATATCAAGGGTGACCAAAACAGCAGCCGCTTGGGCACCACATGCTTGACCAGACATATGACGACCTCCCATGCAGTCTGTTGGCAACAGCACTTAAAAGACCCACATCAAAGAACAAGGCGGACCTCTCCTTGCTCCTCGTCAGTTGGGATCTCCAACCCCACTATACATCCAGTCCTCTCAGAAACCTGCACTGAGAGGAATGAAGGTATAGAAATAGGCGTCCCAAGTACTTGCGGCCAATCTGCTAGCGGTACACCAACATCGGATGTTGGTGACCAATTTAGCAGGGAAATTTCCCTACCCCGGTTGCTAAACCATCAAAAGAAATTCGGTCCCAGCCATCCACATGCTCAGCGTCTGAATGCTAGCTTGGCCAAATTGCTAGTACTACAACTGCTGCCTTTTTAACTGGTAGACTCTGCCCCCTTTCGTGAATTTGTGGAATGTGCGGTAACTGAGTGGCAGGTTCCCAAACACCTTTTCTTTTCATGGAAGGCCATTCTGGCTCTCTACCAGCATGTGGAAGGCAATGTCTTGGCCTCATTGAACAGGGCGCTCAGCAGTAAGGTGCATAGTACTGCTGACTCATTCATGGTCCAGCAGGCATGGACAGGGACCTTACCTTTCTTTCATGGCGCACTGGGTAACTCTGTTGGCAGCTGGGAAGGATGCAGGACAGGGTTCAGTATTGTTGGAGCTTGTTCCGCCACCACACCTCCAAAATGCTAGTGGTGATTCTGCCACAGCTCTCTCCTTCACCCCCTCCTCTTCTTCTTCCTCTATGGCCTCTTCCTCTGCAGGTGTTCAAGGGGCTACGCAAGCACTCAGACAAAAAGATGCCATGCGGTGCTTGAGTTGGTCTGCTTAGGGGACAGGAGCCACACTGGGGCAGAGATTCTGTCAGCTCTGCAGGGGCAGGCTCAGAGGTGGTTGACGCTATGCCAGCTTCAGCCAGGAATGGTTGTATGCGACAATGGCAACAACTTCCTCTCTGCCCTCCGACAGGGACACTTGGCCCATGTTCCCTGTTTGGCTCACGTCCTGAATTTGGTGGTGCAGCGGTTCTTGAGCAGGTACCCTGGCTTACAGGATCTCCTGTGGAAGGCCAGGAAAGTCTGTGGTCATTTCCGTCGGACATATAATGCCAGTGCTCGGCTGGATGACATTCAAAGAGAATGCACCCTGCCCAAGAACCGCCTCATTTGTGTCATGCGCACCAGGTGGAACTTAACGTTGGCAATGCTGCAGCGGCTGCACATGCAGCAGAGGGCCATCAATGAGTACCTGCGTGAGTATGGCACCAGGACAGGGTCAGGGGAGCATGGCTTTTTTTTGCCATGCCAGTGGCTACTGATCAAGGTTGCATGCACTGTCCTGTCACCATCTGAGGAGGCCACGAGGATGGTGAGCAGTGACAGTGCATGCATCAGTGATACTGTCCCTCTTGTCTACTTGTTGAAGCACACGCTTCATGAAATAATGGGGAGGGCACTTGAGGCAGAACAGCGGGAGGAAGAGAAAGACTTCCTTACCTCTCAAGGCCCCCTTTATCCAGATACTAGTATTCCTGTAGGCCCACCGATCACACAGGAAGAAGAAGAGGAGGAGGAGGATTGTGTCAGCATGTAGGTGAAGGATAACACTCAGCATCAGCAGAAGTCTTCAAGGGATCGTTTGCAGTCCCCAGAAACCAATGGAGTTGTACGTGGCTGGGAGGAGGTGGTTGAGGATCATGTGATCCTTAGTGACCCAGAGGACTCAGGATCGAATGCTTCTGCAAACTTACGCTGCATGGCCTCCTTGATCCTGCAAAGCCTGTGAAAGGACCCTAGGATTCGTGGTATCAAGGAGAGGGATCATTACTGGCTGGCAACCTTTCTTGATCCATGTTACAAGGGTAAGGTTGCAGAACTTTTCCAGCCTTCGCAGAGGGAGTAGAGGATGAAACATCTTCGGGAGGCCTTGCAGAAAGGTTTGTGCAATGTGTTTCCAGAGCCTGGGAGGTTACAATTTCCTGGTGCTGGACAATTTGTTGCTGAGGCTTCGTTCAGTCACAGAAAGAGCAATGGAGAAGCTGGTCGGCTGACCAATGCCTTCAGACAATTCTTCAGTCCTCAGCGCCCAGGTCTGATCGGTTCCAGCAACCATCGCCAGCGTCTGAATTACATGGTACAGGAATATCTAGGGGCAAGATCAGACTTGGAGACCTTTCCACCAGAATATCCAATGGGTTACTGGGTCTTGAGGATGGACCACTGGCCAGAACTTGCTCAATATGCAATTGAGCTACTGGCCTGTCCTGCATCCAGCGTTCTTTCTGAATGCACATTCAGTGCTGCTGGAGGCTTTGTAACCGATCACAAAATGCGCCTGTCCACAAAGTCTGTTGATCGGCTCACATTCATAAAAATGAATCAGTTTTGGATCACCAGCTACCAAGCACCTGATGCTGATGTAACCGATTGATTTTTCTATGGTTGTGGGATCCCTTGAAGACTGCATATGCTGAGTGACTATCCTATTCCTCCTCAATCTTCATGATGATAGCTTCTAGGAATATTTTCGGTTCAGGGCACCACCACTGCCTAAGGCCCCATTTTTTCTGCCCCTGTTTAACAGGGGCTTGTAAGTACAATTTTTGATCTAATATTTCACAGCAGGGCCTGTTCCTGCGCTCAACAAAAGTATCTGTGAGGCTTTACAATGTTGTGACACCACCACCACCGTCCTAATTTTTATGCCCCTGTTTAACAGGGGCGTGTAATTACAATTCTTGATATAATATTTCACAGCAGGGCCTGCTCCAGCACCCACCAAAATTAACAGTGAGGGCTTACAGTGTTCTGGTACCACCAACACCTAAGGCCTAATTTTCCGCAGAGTGTATAGGGCAGGCAGTATAGTAGATACAGGCGGTCCCCTATTTTCAAACATCTGACTTACAAACGACTCCTACTTATAAACGGAGGGAGACAACAGGAAGTTAGAGGAAATCTACCCCTAGGAAGGGAAATTCTCCCCTGTAAGAGTTAATATGGGAAAAAGGTGTCTCCACTGATGCTTTATCACCAATCCTTGTTTCCCTAATAACCCAAAATTTTCTAAATCCAATTGTCATTGGGACAGAAAGTGAGGTGAAATCTTCTGAACAGGGGCACAGACAGCAAAACAAATGTTACAGGGGTGATGATAACCCTTCCCTATGTTATCCAAAAAGCTTAAAAATAGATTTTTTGGCTGGAGCTACACTTACAAAATGTACCTGTTCCAAATTACAAACAGATTCAACTTGAGAACAAACCTACAGTCCCTATCTTGTTTGTTACCCGGGGACCGAATGTATACTTCTGGTGTACAGAGTATATAGGGCCTGGGGGCCCCACGCTTTTTTTTTTAAATTTAAGTGTGGGGTTCCCCTTAATATCTATACCAGACCCAAAGGGCCTGATAATGTGCTGGGGGGGGGGGCACATTACATTACAGCCACAAGCAGTTTTAAATGACTTTTATTCCTTTAGAAATGTCATTTTGTGCAGGGACTGTTCTAAACACGGGAAAAATCTGCCACTTTACAGGCATACTATAGTCACCCCCCCAGGCACGATATTTAAAGGAAAATTACACTTTTATTGTTTTACTTTAAGCATTATTAAAATCACTGCTCCCGCAAAAATGGCTGTTTTTAAAACTTTTTTTTGCATTGATACATGTCCCCTGGGGCAGGACCCAGGTCCCCAAACACTTTTTATGACAATAACTTGCATATTAGCCTTTAAAATTAGCACTTTTGATTTTTCACATTCGAGTCCCATAAACTTTAACAGTGTTCGCACAAATTTTTTGCTTGTTCGCATGTTCTGCTGCGAACCGAACCGGGGGGGGGGGGGGGTGTGTTCGACTTATCCCTACATCCCTACATACAACCAAAAATATTATTCCATAATCTTTAATGTGATGGAGTAGTGATGCTAGAGTTTTTAAAATGATGTGAGTTCTGAGTCCAAAGTTAATTGTCTCTAATGAATACCCCCCCTACACCTGACATCTGTGCTTCCACTATTGGATTAATAAATCATTGAGATAATAAAGGAGAAACTGGTGATAATATCATTTTGGATGAGGTAAAAGAAACAGGTATTTTAACGTTTAAAAGCATTGCTGGCAGGCTTCAGAGAACAACGTTGGTAGTAGTCCAGTATTCTCAATACAGAAAACAAATTTATTGGATTGTCAGTGGAGCTTGTCTGGGTTCCCAGTGAGAGGAAACAATTCTGCATCTATTATCTCTGTGCCCCTTGTGCCCTTTCAGAATGTAAGGCTACATGGTGGTAACATCTATCAGTAACTAAATATGCCAAAGTTAACCTTGCATTGTCTCTACATTTATTTGTATTGTAGGATATCAAAAGCTGTGTGAATTTTAAGAGGGGTCATTTACAAAAAGTGAGAGATAATTCATTTTTTTTACTTTCAAAGATTTTATTGGAATGTCAACAATATAAATACAAGAACATACGTTGCAAACAGACATAACAAAATGCTTCAAATATTATCCGATCAAGAAAACCTTTAGAAGAAATAGAAGGGGCCCTGGAAGTGACTGAGGAGTATGAGACCTCAAGAAATAATATGATCGGAAAAAGACAAAAAAAAACAAAATGGCCAATGGAATCCACAGGATGCCTCGTGTTACTCTTTACCATACTCGAGCCTAGCTCCAGTTGTCACGTGAGGCCCCCCCCGGCACCATTAATGGGAACAAACTGTGCCGAGGGAGTCCCCCCGAGACCCCCGGAGCACGGCCAAGACTATAAACAAACATATCACACTTCAGTGGAGAAGATTATATGAGCTTATTTCTTATTGGCTCCTATGGAAGGTTGAGGCACTTTATAATGGGATCAATCTAACTGCATTGATATACGTAGCATAAAGTCTGTTCACAACACATGTGAACTAGTAATATCCATCACACAAAAAGAAAGCTAAAGGAAAACCAGAGGGGGGAGGGAAAAGAAGGGAGGGGCATGAAAGCCACTCAGCAAGCCTCACGAAGCAGCAAGGGTGGTGCCGTTTACTTGGTTTATTTGCATTCCGGGGATGAGAGAGATACCTATGTGTGTAGCCCAGGGTTCCCAGGTGGATTCGAACTGCGCCTTGGAATTTAGTAAGGCACTGGTCTAATTCATTTTTTTTATTAAGACCACATATACAGGAGAACATCCAGAGTTTGTTATTTTAAACATTGGGCCACAGTCCGGAGGGCAAAAGCTTACTATTTTAGTGATACATGGACCCTAGTTGAATCATATTCTGGCTTTTGTTCCTCTCACATTTTCAAACAAAAATCCAGGGATGCCCTACTGACCATGTCCCCTTTTAATAGGGGTGGGATAAGGAAGGAGTGGAGGTGGGGGTAATAGTTATTAGCATAGTTATTCACGCCAAATAGTAAGAGTGACTTAAAGGAGTATGGTTAAATAAAAATTTGAGTCTACTCTGCTCCAGTTCAAGAGCTCATAAGGCACATAGTTTAAAGGTCAAGAGAAAGCAATACAGAGTGCAGAGGACAAAAGTACAAAGTCCAAATACATTACATACTACAAACAGACAAAATGCAGTCATACTGGGGGCTCACAATGAACAGGTTAGGTGTGAGGAGATAGGTGAACAGGTCAGGTATGGAAAGGTGGTGAACAGGTCAGGTATGAAGGAGGTAATTGGACAGTATGAGCGGGTAGGTGGACAGGTAAAATATGAGGATGTATGCATATAGGGCATCCTCAGCTCAGGATCACCAGGCAGAGGAAGGTATGATCTGGTGAGATGAGTGTCAGCAGGTTGGACACAATGTACTCCAATCCCTGCAGGTAGGATGTATCCAGACTACCCAGATGCGCCCAGACTTCTCAGCTCTGTAACCAGCCTTCTCTACTCTGGTGCCCAGCCTTGCTCAGCTCTGCACCTAGATTTGCCCAGCTTTGTGTTTGGCTTTCTCAGCTCTGAACACAGCCTTCTCAACTCTGCATCCAGCCTTGCTCAGCTCTGCATCCCACCTTGCTTAGCTCTGCACCCAAAGTCCTTTGTTGCAGCCAATTTTTGGTGGAAGGAATCATTTATGCTTACATTTCTGTTCAAGAACTCCAGTTTTTGGGTCAAAAAAGAGACAGACCCCCTATTCGGTAGCCACCTGTTTAGTTTCCCAGTACAAGGGTAAAATGGCTGGCCTCCTGCCACTTGTTGATTGACAGTGGCTGAAGCATGAGTTGTCCCTGCTGTACTGTGTGTACTTTGCCTGTGGAGGGCACAGAGGACACACTTCACTTTACTGGAGATCAGGGGAACGGTATCTGAGAACCTGGAGTTGATTGGTACCTGATCCCTGTTATGATCAGTGCTACACCAGTACATTATAACCAGAACAAGTGTCTTGATTGTCATGTTCAAAAAAGTTTCACAAGTGAGAAGGCTTTTCAGATTCTGAGCATGACAGATGACAGTAGTGGGGGAGCTCTCACTGTTGGATTTGGATTCAGAGTATAAACCTGAGGAGAACAGTTGTTCAATTCTGATTCTGTTCTGATTCAGATTATGAAAGGGTCCCTATAAAAAAGAGACAGATATACTGAACTTCTGCATGCAAGCACCAGCAGTGCAGTACATCCTGGTGAAGTGGCGAACACCAGCAGTGCAGTACATCCTGATAAATTGCCAAGCTTACAACAACCATGAAGGATTAGGGCCCATGCCGGTGTCCCAGAGGCACTTCTAAATCCTTTATGACTGCCTGGACTGACCATTTGCCTGCATATTGACCATGCCTCTGACTGTCTCCTGAACTGACCCTAGCTTGTTCATTGACCATGTTTTTGCCTGCTGCCTGGACTGATCTTTTGCCTGCATACTGACCACATCTCTACCTGACATCTGAACTTACCCCAGCCTGTTCACTGACTACATTTTTGCCTGATGCCTTGACTGATTCATTATCTGCATAGCAACCGCCTCTCTGCCTTCCACCTGAACTAACCCAAGCCTGTTTATTGCTCACATTTCTGGCTGCCACCTGCACTAATCCCTTTCTTGCATACCGACCACGTGCCTGCCCGCTGCCTGAACTAACCCATACCTGTTAATTGACCAAGATATTTTATGCAGCCTAGACTTATCCATTGGCTATTTGCTGACCATGTCTCTACCTTCTGCCTGTACTGACCCTGACCTGTTTATCAAATATGTTTCTGCCTGCTTCCTGGACCAATCCTTTTGCCTGTTTATTGACTACGTCTCTGCCTGCCACCAGTACTGACCCAACTGCACGTTCCACTGATTTCTGTAAGACACCAGTCCCACCCATCCTCTGAGGACAACTTCCCCAGAGGGACCACAGGCAGTCTTTTGTTCACTTTTTGTTTAGCCTCCTGTACTTCCTGGCCAGTGAACATAGCATTGTGCTTTGGAGGCAATCACATACCAGTAGGTTAGGTATGCTTGGCTTTTTGAACTGAAGACTGTTGTAGGTGAAGCTACACTAAATTACATTTCCTGACCACTTGTACAGAGGCGACCATTGCAGTACCTTGTTTTCCATACAGAGTTGGTTGAATTTTGTGATACAGAAGATGTAATGTCGGGTACATAATCATTCACAACATTGAAAAATGTCACATGTGATATCCTCATACTCAAGAGGAGTAACAGAATGTGCTTTTGGGTGTAATTATAAGTATATCCATGCTGCGTGATAGAAATATCCTATTATTTGACAACTTTATGTTAAAAAACATATTTTCTATTTCATTTCACATTGTCCAAAACGTGTGGCAAAAAAATGACAATTCCAAGACTCGCTATGCCTTTTAGAAAATACATTGAGGTGTTTTCCTTCCAAAATGTGGTCATGTTGTGTTTGTTTCCACTGTCCTGGTGCTCTAGGGCCCCAAAAATATGATAGGTAGTCAGGAAATTATATGTGTAATTTATGCACCAATGCCTTAAGGTGCTTCTTGGATTTTGGATCTCTCTATTAGGGAAGGGCGAACGGTTTGGCCCGAGCATAAGTTCAAAGGTGCTCATTTTAAAGGCTTTTATGCAAGTTATTGTCATAAAAAGTGTTTGGGGACCCGGGTCCTGCCCCAGGGGACAATAATCAATGCAAAAAAAGTTTTAAAAAGGCAGTTTTTTCGGGAGCAGTGATTTTAATAATGCTTAAAGTTAAACAAAAAAATGAAACATTTCTTTAAATATCGTGCCTGGGGGGTGGGAGCTAGGATTACCTTAGCTAAAGCCTGGAAAAAAAACAACAGTTTCGCTGCTAGCTGCGAAACGAAAAATATCCTGGATTATGACACAGGAACAGACAGTAGCGAAGCTGCTGGACACGGTCCAACGCTTTGAAAGGGTCTGGGAACCATGGGCATCTCATATCAAGATCCCGCTTTACCCGGGTCACCTGCATACATGAAGGAATTTCCAGTGAGACCACTTCACCTTCCTCTTCCCTTCTTCTTTTCTTTCCTCTTACTCTCCCCCACTTTCTCTCTTACATATCTCTCATGGTGTATAACATCAGATTTGTTATCCGCATATCGTGGGCTTTACACTTCGATCTTCATAGAGCAATTTGTCACTCATAGTTTGTCCTGATAACTATGCTTTCGATTGTGATTGAACTGACCCTAACTCATATAACCCTCTTCTCCCCAATCGGGGGAATGTTGCGATCTGGGAGTCAGCCGGGACGGGCATCCCCTGGATGGGAGAAGAGGTGACGGGTGGGATACATCATCGGGCTGGGGCCACAGGCTCTGTCACCCCACAGTGTGCACCCATAGGGGTGGGGTGGTAATCCTGGAGGCCCTGACGCGATGAAAACCTAGCTAAGCCTTTTACACAGGGACTACACCACACAATGGATTTGATCGATCAACCCACCTACATATGCAGTGGTTATAAAGGTCTATATGAATACATAACACCTAGATTTTGACAATCCTCAGAAACAGGTGATGCGCATATATTTTCTAAACCAACAATGTGCTAACATGATTGTTGGGTCTACTGACTGCCTATGAGCCCATCTCGCTATATGACACCGTGTTGTTAATGTTAATATTTTTATCTGTTTACAATGGAAAAAATCAAAAATGAAATGATTAACGTTATATTGTCGACTTATATTGGGTAATGAATCACATATACAGATCGGTACACAGATGTATACCAAATGCTATTTGCTCAATATTTAATCCTTACCTGTTCGATACTCTGGGTAGGCTATGTTGGCCTGCAGGAGGATACTGTTTCTGTATAGCTTTTGTTATATATGTACTAAAAACCTCAATAAAAACATTGAAAAGATAAATATTGTTCCTGGGGGGGGGTGTCGATAGTATGCCTGTAAAGTGGCGCAGTTTTCCCGTGTTTAGAACAGTACCGCAGCAAAATTACATTTCTAAAGGAAAAAAGTCATTCAAACCTGATCGCGGCTGTAATGAATTGTTGGGTCTCGGCAATATAGATAAAACTCATTTGCGTGGGGGTCCCCCCCAAAATCCATACCAGACCCTTATAGGAGCACACAACCTGTCAGGCTGCAGGAAATGAGGGGGGAAACCAGAGTGGCCCCCCTCCTGAACTGTACCAGGCCAAATGCCCTCAACATGGGGAGGGTGCTTTGGACTAGCCCCCCAAAGCACCTTGTCCCCATGTTGATGGGGACAAGGGCCTCATCCCCACAACCCTTGCCCGGTGGTTGTGGGGGTCTGTAGACGGGGGGCTTATTGGGATCCCGGCCTCCCCCGCATGTGAATTTGTAACAGGTACATTGCACTCCTACCATTTCACAAAAAAAGCGACAAAAATAGTAAAAAAGACAGGAGACTCTTTGGGACAAGTCCTTTATTAAAAGATAAGAAAATAAAAATGTCCTGTGATGTAGATCCATCTCCACACCACCCAATGAGCCGAAAAAGAAAAAAAAAGCTGCCGGCTGACCACTTGGTGATGTAAATGGGTGACCCCGCCTTCCTTTGACGTCATGGACGTCCCCCCTTTTTTCCTGCGGCCTGCCAGGTTGCGTGCTCGGATAAGGGTCTGGTATGGATTTGGGGGGACCCCTACGCCATTTAAAAAAAAAATTTAGAGCAGGGTTCCCCTTAAAATCCATAAGAGACCTGAAGGTTCTGGTATGGATTTTGGGGGGCCTCTACGCCATTTTTTAAAAAATTTAGTGCAGGGTTCCCCTTAATATCCATACCAGACCTGAAGGGCCTGGTAATGAACTAGGGGGGAACCCATGCCGTTTTTTTTCAATGAGTTTTATAAATATTGCCGAGACCCGACAATTGATTAAGATCAGTTTTAAATGGCTTTTTTCCTTTAGAAATGTCATTTTGCTGTGGTACTGTTCTAAACACGGGAAAATGGTGCCACTTGCCTGTTCGCAAGTTCTGCTGCGAACCGAACCCGGGGGGGGGGGGGTTGCTCGGCTCATCCTTACTCTCTATGTGGCTAGGCTGTGAAGAAGTCTTACGTATGTGGTACGCCATACTTGAGAGGAGTATCAGAATGCATTTTGGGGCTGCACTATGTATGTCTATGCTGTGTACTAGAAATATCCAATAATAGAAAAATTTTTGTAAAAAAAATATTTTCCCTTTTCCAAAACTTGTGACAAAGGAATTACAATATGCGGTGTTCACGGCAAATGAGAGCCGCAGAACACCGTTAAAGTCTATGGGACACTTACATGAAAAACCAAAAGTTCTAATTTTAAAGGCTCATATGCAAGTTATTGTCATAAAAAGTGTTTGGGGACCCGGGTCCTGCCCCAGGGTACATGTATCAATGCAAAAAGAAGTTTTAAAAACTGACATTTTTTTGGGAGCAGTGATTTTAATAATGCTTAAAGTGCTTAAAGTGAAACAATAAAAATCAAATATCCCTTTAAAGATCATGCCTGGAGGGTATCTATAGTGGCACAGTTTTCCCGTGTTTAGAACAGTACTGCAGCAAAAATACATTTCTAAAGGAAAAAAGTAATTTAAAACTAATCGTGGCTGTAATGAATTGTCGGGTCTCGGCAATATAGATGAAACTCATTGAAAAAACATGGGTCCCCCCCAGTCCATTACCAGGCCCTTTGGGTCTGGTATGATTATTAAGGGGAAACCCGAATTGAAAAGTAGGTTAAGTTTCCATTAAGAAATATTGTAGAATGTGCAAAAGGTTCATATTTGTAGTCTTATACAGTATCTCACAAAAGTGAGTACACCCCTCACAATTTTGTAAATATTTTATTATATCTTTTCATGTGACAACACTGAAGAAATGGCACTTTGCTACAATGTAAAGTAGTGAGTATACAGCTTGTATAACAGTGAAAAATTTGCTGTCACTTCAAAATAACTCAACACACAGCCATTAATGTCTAAACCGCTGGCAACAAAAGTGAGTACACCCTTAAGTGAAAATGTCCAAATTGGGCCCAATTAGCCATTTTCCCTCTCCGGTGTCATGTTACTGGCTAGTGTTTCAAGGTCTCAGGTGTGAATGGGGAGCAGGTGTGTTAAATTTGGTGTTATCGTTCTCACTCTCTCATACTGGTCTCATACTGGACACACTAACATGTTGCCTCATGGCAAAGAAGTCTCTGAGTATCTGAAAAAAAGAATGGCTGCTCTAAATAAAGATGCCTAGGCTATAAGAACTTTGCAAAGACCCTGAAACTGAGCTGCAGCACGGTAGCCAAGACCATACAGCGGTTTAACAGGACAGGTTCCACTTAGAACAAGCCTCGCCATGGTCGACCAAAGAAGTTGAGTGCACGTGCATATCCAGAGGTTGTCTTTGGGAAATAGACGTATGAGTGCTGCCAGCATTGCTGCAGAGGTTGAAGGGGTGGGGGGTCAGCCTGTCAGTGCTCAGACCACACTGCATTAAATTGGTCTGCATGGCTGTCATCCCAGAAGGAAGCCTCTTCTAAAGATGATGCACAAGAAAGGCCGCAAACAGTTTGCTGAAGACATGCAGACTAAGAATATGGATTACTGGAACCATGTCCTGTGGTCTGATGAGACCAAGATAAACTTATTTGGTTCACATGGTGTCAAGCGTGTGTGGCGGCAACAAGGTGAGGAGTACAAAGCCAAGTGTGTCTTGTCTACAGTCAATCATGGTGGTGGAAGTGTCATGGTTTGGGGCTGTATGAGTATTGCTGGCACTGGGGAACTACAGTTCATTGAGGGAACCATGAATGCCAACATGTACTGTGACATACTGAAGCAGAGCATGATCCCCTCTTTTCGGAGACTGGGCTGCTTGGCAATAATCCAACATTATACCAACCCCAAACACACCTCCAAGACGACCACTGCATTCCTAAAGAAGCTGAGGGTAAAGGTGATGGACTGGCCAAGCATGCCCCCAGACCTAAACCCTATTGAGTATCTGTGGGGCATCCTCAAACAGAAGGTGGAGGAGTGCAAGGTCTCTACCATCCACCAGCTTCATGATGTCGTCATGGAAGAGTGAAAGAGGATTCCAGTGGCAACCTGTGAAGCTCTAGTGAACTCCATGCCCAGGAGGGTTAAGGCAGTGCTGGAAAATAATGGTGGCCACACAAAATATTGACACTTTGGGCTCAATTTGGACATTTTCACTTAGGGGTGTACTCACTTTTGTTGCCAGTGGTTTAGACATTAATGGCTGTGTTGAGTTATTTTGAGGGGATAGCATATTTACATTGTTATACAAGCTGTACACTCACTACTTTACATTGTAGCAAAGTGTAATTTCTTCAGTGTTGTCACGTGAAAAGATGTGAGGGGTGTACTCACTTTTGTGAGATACTGCATATTTGTGTCATCATCAGGAGATTTGCTCTTTCATTAGAATAGCATAGGCTGTCTATATTACATCCATCTCAGTGTGGCCACAGAAGTAGTTGACTGAAAAATCCACTAGGAGGTGACTTGGGATCTGAATATAGTGTACAATTATGTATAAAGTATTATTCATTGTTTAACCATTATTGTGTCTTTGTGAGGAATCTGTTTGCTGAGTTGGCGCTGTTATCCTGGCTCAGCAGATTTATTCCCTCCTTTTGTGAAATAACTTTTCTTTATTTTGATCAAGTAAAATATTTCAGAACCTTATATTACTGAGTTGTTTGATTCTTGCTTCATAGTACTAACATGATTTCTGAACCCAGAGTGTCAGGTGGATTGGAAGGTTCACTTGGTCATGGCCGTGCAGATGAGCAGGTAGTTCTCAGCAGCCCTCATGGGGCCCGTGCTACACTAGGCTGTGAAAAAGTCTTACACATGTGGTAACCCCATACTCAAGAGGAGAATGTATTTTAGGGTGTAATTGTTAGTATGTCTATGCTGTGTGTGACACTGAACTTGTTAAAGCAACAGATTTGTTAAAAAAATACTTTCACTATTTTCCTAAGTATTTTGGCAAAAAATACAACTTCAAAAAACCTTGCTATTTACTAAATGTCTTGGACTGTCTATTTACCAAAAAGGGATACTTTTAGGAATATTATGGCTTCAGGAAATGATATAGGCAGTCAAAACATCCAGATTGATCAATTTTCAAATATATAAAATAAAACAGTGTTGATTAAATATCACCAAAATAAATCTCAATCTGTCTCAAAAATGATATACAATTAATGTGGGTACAGTTTTTCATGACTGAGTAATTATCACTCAAATTGACAGCGCTGAAAAATGAAAAATAGCCTCGAATTGAAGGGGTTTTAACATTATGTTTTCAAGTGGTTAAGAAAAAATGTACTGGGTAATGTTGCACTGCTTGACAAAACCCAAATACAAAGTACATGTAAAAAAAAAAGGCAAGGGTTCAATACTACTTAACACCTGAACTAAATATTGTGGTAAATCCAATAGCACATCTAATCAATAACCAGGAAGTGTGGTGTGCATAAAAATGATAGTATTATGAGTATTACTATTTAGTCTTGGTGTGAAAGTGCCTGAAGCATCACATTTTTATGCAAGTGCCAGGTGTATGTTATTTCACATCACTTTTATGTATATATTCCAAGTACCCCAAGTTACAAAATGTGTTGGCAGGTAAAAATGGGTATTTAAGAGCGTATCCTCAAAGCAGTTGTAAAAGGATTTTTTTAATATTAAACTAATAAATATGTTATACTTACCTGCTCTGTGCAATGGTATTGCACAGAACAGCCCCGAACCACCTCTTATGGTGGTCCCCTGCCAGCTCTGTCTGCTCCTCCTCTTCTGTGTGTGTCGCTTGCTATAGGGGGACAAATGCAGGTTCACGGTGGGCATCCTCTGTGTCCTGTGAGGAGAGGAACATAGACCCATGCAGATCGGCACAGCTGTGGATCGAAATAGGACTCAGGTTAATATATATTACTACTTCAGCACTACTTCAGCACTACTTCTGTGAGATTTGTAACAATTTAATGACTTTAGTGCTACTTTATGAGACGGGCTGTCCATGTCACAAGAAGAAACAGTGATGTTATATACAAAATTTTAACTAGCAAAGGGTTGGTCTTTCACTTCTTTCAGGCTCAAGTAGTGCTGATAAGGCCCCTCTCACACTGGTACGACATGACACTGACAGTCGTACGACTGTGGATCCGATTTTGCCCTGTGACTTGAAGTCCAACATGCTTCCGACTTCAATGAACAGGGATCTGACTTTGATCCCTGACAATACCAGGCACTGTCTGGTATAAATCTTTAGGGGGAACTCCACGCACAATGTAAAAAAAAAACGTCATGGGTTCCTCCTTCAAGAGCATACCAGGCCCTTCGGTCTAGTATGGATTTTAAGGGGAACCTAAAAGCCAAAAAAATGGTGTGGGGTCCCCCCCCCAAATCCATACCAAACTCTTATCCGAGCACATAGCTTGGCAGCTCAGGAAATCAGGTGGGGATGAGCGAGCGCTCCCACCCCCTCTCCTGAGCTGCATGCCCTCAACATGGGGGGTGGGTGCTTTGGGGCAGGGGGGCCCTGCGCCCCCCACCCCAAAGCACTTTGTCCCCATGTTGATGAGGACAAGAGCCTCTTCCCGACAACCATGGGTGTTGGTTGTCAAGGTCTGCGTGTGGGGAGTTTATAGGAATCTGGAAGCCCCCTTTAACAAGGGGGCCCCCAGATCCCGGCCCCCACCCTTTGAGTATCGGGTACATTGTACCCCTACCCATTCACCTTAAAAAAGTGTCAAAAATAAAAAGCAGTACACAGGTTTTTAAAGTAATTTTTTAAGCAGCTCAGGCATCTCTTCCAACTTTTTCTCCGCTCTCTGGCTCTTCTGCCTCCTCCGCTGATATTTTCTGCCTCTGTCGGTTCTTCTCCCCTCTTCGGGTCTTCTTTGCTTTCCCCTGATGTCTTCTAGACCTTTCCGGTTCTTCTCCCTCAGTGACAGTGGAGAAGACCCGGCAGAGGCAGAAGACAGCGGAGAAGACCCAGCAGAGGCAGAACACAGCAGACAGAGGGAGAAGAACCAGAGAGGGCTAGAAGACATCAGCGGAGAGTGGAGGAGACCCCGAGAGGGGAGAAGAAATCGAAAGCGACGCTGGAGCTGAATAAATTACTTTAAAAACCTGTATACTGTATTTTTGACACTTTTTTTAGGTGAATGGTTACAATGTACCCAATACTCATTCACATAGGGTGGGGGGCCGGAATCTGGGCGCCTCCTTGTTAAAGCTTCCCGCCCGCAGACCCCGACAACCAACGGCCAGGGTTGTTGGGAAGAGGCCCTTGTCCTCATCAACATGGGAACAAGGTGCTTTGGGGTGGGGGGCCACAAAGCACCAACCCCCTATGTTGAGGGCATGCTGCCTGGTACGGTTCAGGAGGGGGGGTGCTCGCTCATCCCCACCCCCTTTCCTGACCTGCTGGGCTGTGTGCTCGGATAAAGGTCTGGGATGGATTTTAGGGGGGCCCACACAGTTTTTTTGGCGTGGGGGTTCCCCTTAAAATTCATACCAGGCCGAAGGGCCTGGTATGCTCTTGGAGCGGGAACCCATGCCGTTTTTTTTTTTATTTGGCGTGGAGTTCCCCTTCAAGATCATCAGAGCACAAATCGCATGCCAAAGTCAGATGAGTTAAGACAGCGATCCAACTTTCATCCGACTTCAGTGATATTTAATGGGCTGAAGTAGGATCAAAGTCGGACAAAAATAGTGCAGAGATTACTTTGAAGTTGGCACGATTTAAACTTGTACTAATATGAATGGTTGTCATTGGAAATCATGGGGAACGACTTGGTCATGCGACTTTGCAGTCCCAAGTCGTAGGACAAGTTGTACAAGTGTGAAAGGACACAGGCACAATTTGCAGCACAATTTACATTATGGTCTATGGCAGTGAAATCGTGCTGAAGTCCTGAAAAAGTAATACATGATCTACTTCTCAAATCATACTACTTGAAATCGTATCTATTAAGACATTGCCATAGAAATACATTAGATGCTACTTCTGGTACGATTTGTAAATCGTATGTCGTGCCTGAAGTCGTAATTTTGTGACTGAGGGCTTATACAGACAATGTATTAGGGGAAAATGTTTTGGCTTTAGAACCACTTTAAGCAAGCAGTAAAATGATCCAGAATTCACCCTGTAATAGAAGCCTTGCAGTGAGTTATTTAATTCTATTTTTTACATACATCATAAAGAAATAGACTTCAATAGACTTTTGTTATATGAAACTTATTTCACAGTAAGATCAAACTCTGCACTGCTTAGCCTAGTGACTATAGCACAAAGCTGAAGAACACTTCTTTATCACACTTTCACTGCGATGCATTATAGAATTATTGATTGTTGAATTATGCACTTATTTTCAGAGGTCAGTTCTGAGTTATTAATGGCGTCTTAGAAGGGCCTGAGATAATATAAGGCATTATACAAACATCTGTTGAGAGGAAGAAAATGATAAACATTTTAAGGTATCACCTAAATCATGGCAAATTACTTTTATATTTAGCATCTCATCTGCCTGTTTGATCTCATTGGGACTCCAAGGCCTTGAAAAACAATTAGCCATTTAATTTCTTTTAATTCAAAGCAGCTGCTGAGTATAAAAATTCAACAGGGACTTAACTGATCCTGGGTCCCTGACGTTGCATAGAAATTAGGGGTTCTAAGCATTAAGTCAACTCTGCCATCAGTGAGGAAAAACACATTAACTGTTGTTACTACTGTACAACCTCCATTCCATTTTTATGTCTATTTGGCAGAGCACTGCTGTCATAGTGGAATCCATACAGAATGAATGGACTTGTATATTTGGAATAATATATACTGCTTGCTAGAATATTTCAATATTTGACAGAATCAAGGGAAATGGAAATGATATAGAATGTATTGCATTTTCAGAATTGTATTGTTATATCGTCTAGAGTGTAGTGATCTTTAAAAAAACTTTAAAATAAACTTTAGGTCTGGCTGTATCACCAGTTTTTTCTCCTTTTTTTTTGTAGTTTCTAATAATAAACAAAGGTCAACAACATTTCACCAAAATACACTGTGCTTTACAAATGTGTTACTCCCACCACAACAGCACATGCATGCCATTGAATTATAATTCATATATGTAAACAGAAGAGAATGTATTTGATTTTGTACTTTTCCAGAATTTAATTGGTTATTTATTTACTTTGCTTTTAGCAACAATAAAAAAATATAGACCTTTCATTTTTAGAGACATATGAAAGGATGAAAAAAACAAATGCATTAACTGGTTTTCTATGCATTGATTTTCCTGAAGAGTCAGCATGTGGTTAGGTACTTACAAGTGCCTGATGGTATTTCCAACTGTGGTAATAATATTGCAGCAGTTCTGTGCGGAGACACATCCGTACAGGAGTTGGGAAGATGTGAAATGTCACATTTTTGGCTCATATCGCATCTTCCTTTCTGCTTTGTTTCTGGGTGACATTTTAATGGTAAATGTTTTATGCTGATGGCAATCTGACACCTCTGTGAAACAAGGACAAAGATTGTTGAGATGACTATTGTGATAGTGAATAATATAATCAGCCTGTTATACTACAAGGTGAAGTCATGAATACACTTGAATTAATAACATTCAAGGATTGAAGGAACATATATCCATTTACTTATTTTTTTATTTTTTTCTTGCATCAGGTATGGCACTCACAGTAAATAAATAGGGATATCTTGCTGCAGAGCTGAAAAAACTGAATGTCTGGTATAAATAAGCAATCTGTTTTAGACTTGTGTATTCCTTGTATCAGGCTTCCTCTTTCTATCGCAATGTTTTGCTCATTAAATATTACCAATCACAAAGGACATGGGCCCTGGAGCTTTAACATCTATCACTAACTATCACAAGAAATTATCTTTGCTATATTGAGGCAGACAAAATTCCTGCAATATCTGTTCTACAGAATGTTTATGGTTACTTTGAAGGGGAATTGTCACTTATTCTGTGAAAAATACACACATGCTTAAAAAGAAGATGATTCTATTAATTTTACTCATGTATGAAGGTCATTGTTTTCTGATCAGACCTGCAAACTATCCACTAAGTCAATGTTTCTCTACCTTTTTTCGGTCAAAGCACCCTTTAAAATCCTGCACAATCTCAAGGCACCCCATTCTAAAATGTAAAAACGAAACTAATAGTTTTAAATAATGCAGCAACATCCACACACGCATGAAACCCAACATTAGAGGTGATTTATTCTTGCAAAACAAATACACCTTTGCACACGTACTGACTAGTATTCAAATTGTCTCCTTCAATTACTCCCCTCTTCCAGATTATGTGATCCCAGTGTTGACAGAGAGTGGCAGAGGAGGGGCAAACTAGGATGCTGTGCAGGCACCCAATTTCCTCCTTATCAACCAATGGCATCATTGGTTGTTGGGATGCTGTCAGGTAGAAGATTGTAATGGTGAACAATAAAATCCCGTGGCTTTGTGCAACTAAAAGGCAGGCTTGATCCACCTGCTGGCTTGCATACAGTTTTTGAGCTTTTTTTGGCATTTTGTCAAGGCACCCCTGAGGAAACCTGAAGGCACCCCAGGGTGCCTGGGCACCCTGGTTGAAAAAGGCTGCACTAAGAAAAACTGAATTTGCCAACATTGAACAAGGTAGAGCTTGACATATTTGGAGACCAGACTGTTAATATAGACCTGTATGTAAAAAAATGTACCTTTCTACATTTAAAAGGGGTTCTTGGGGATCCCTATTGGAATGCTTGGCAGAAGAAAGCTGCAGGATAGAGACCAAGAAAACACTACAGAAAAAAAAAAGTTCAGAATAGAGTTAGGCTGGGGCATATATTAAATACAGTATATATCCTAAACACATGTGAGGTCACCTTGAAAGGACTAATAGGAGACCTTTCTGTAAACAAAGAAGAGATGTAGAGAATAGTGGTCAGCTGTGTAAGTGATGAAGACAGCAGTGCTTCAATGAAGCTGGCCACATTTCTGTGCTGTGGGAGGTGTTTGTCAGATGATCCACCAAACGTGGGTAGAGGCCTGCTGGGTATTGCGTAATAAACATATGATACACATAAAGTGAGGAGCAGCATGCAGTCACTGCTCAGCTCAGCAACATCACCCAGTTAAGAGTATCCAAATCTCTGAATGAAATAGTAATGAATTTAGTTGAAATTCATTAAATTTCGTTTCATTTATTCGTTTTCTAACAAATTCCAAATTTTCGAAACAATTCCAATTTGGATCGGTCTCAAAATGATCGACAAATTCTGTGTGAAGAATAGCTGGTTGTTAAGGAGCAGGCCAGGAAGCCAGTTGCCGCATCCTTAACAACCGATGACTCATTATCTGTCAGCAGGCTTCCCACTAAAAGCTGAAATGTAAACAGAAAAATGACAGCATAAGAAAATTCAGGCAAAAACAGCGTGAGGTTCTCCCCCAAACCATACCAGGCCCTTAAGGGGGGCAGAGCCCTCCCTGCCCCAAAGCACTCCCCCCCATGTTGAGGGTATGTGGCTTGGTTAACAAATGTTGGTGTAGGATTCCTCTGTCCAAAATGGGAGGAACAGGCAGCACTGAGCCTCTGTCTAGCAACAAGTGTGTAGGAGCAAGTCTCATGCTTCTAATATTACCTCCACTCCTCCTTCAATAAGGGGCCTGCAAGCCCAAAGAATCAGGATCAGGATGAAGGTAATACAAACTAATTTCCCAGCAGCATTCCTCAAGCCCAAAACCCTCCAGTCAATGAGGTACAAAAGCCAATTCTGAATATTCCTAAGATGACTTCCAACCACAAACTCCTCCTGAGCATTGGAAATAACCTAAGGGTTTAAATGAGACAATGGCATCTGGGTTGATTGGTTTCAGCAAAGAGACAGAGTTGGGCATCCTCATGGAGGGAGGAAGTCTCAGACAAAAACAAACAGGGTTGATCTGTTTAGCCTTTTAATATGTTGGCAGTATACAAACACGAAATGACACATTACAAATATTTAAATCATACAGTGCACATGTAAAGTAAAAAAAACACACAGTTCACACTATATTGCAGCTAAAGTCTCGATATTATTATTATTATACGCAATTTATATAGTGCCAACAATTTACGCAGTGCATTACAATGTAGAGGGGGGACGGCAAAATTACAGTACAGTACATTCTAAAGGGAGGGGATGGTGGTACACAAGGTAATAGATGTATAGATGTGGGCAGGGCCGGATTTCCCACAAGGCCACCGAGGCCAGGCCTTGGGGCGGCAGTGGTACAGGGGCGGCACCGCTCCTGCAACGACTTCTCGGCCGCCCCCCACACTAACATAGCAGCATGCAGTGCACCCGGGCACCAGAGAGGTGGGGGCGCTGAAGCGCTAGAGTGCTCCTCTCCCTCCTCCTCCTCTCTGTGTCCAGACTGAGGCGGCTTCCTCCGCAGGTCACCGCCACCGCTGCTGTTTTTTTCAAGGCTCAAGCCTATCCCCCCTCCCTCCCCCTGTCAGAGAAGGAGAGCAGCTGCCGGAGATCGGAGCGGCTGGTCTCTGTGCGGGGGGAGCGTGTTCTCCTCTGTCTCTCACTCCCGCCCAAGCCTGTCTCCATCTGTTCTGTTGTACACTTATGGAGGGGGGGTTGTCCTGGGGGGTCTGTACTAATGGAGGGGAGGTTGTCCTGGGGGGGTTGTCCTGGGGGGTCTGTACTAATGGAGGAGGGGTTTGTCCTAAGGGGGTCTGTACTAATGGAGGGGGGGTTGTCCTGGGATGTCTGTACTAGTGAAGGGGGGTTTGTCCTGGGGGGTTTGTACTAATGAAGGGGGGTTTTGTCCTGGGGGTCTGTACTATTGAAGGGGGGGTTTGTCCTGGGGGGTCTGTACTAATGAAGGGAGGGGTGGTTTGTCCTGGGGGGTCTGTGCTAATAGAGGGGGTGGGGGTTGACCTGGGGGGGTTTGTACTAATGGAGAGGGGGTTGTCCTGGGGGGGTTGTGCTAATGGAGGGGGGTTTGTCCTGGGGGGTCTGTACTAATGAAGGGTGGGGTGGTTTGTCCTGGTGGGGGTCTGTACTAATGGAGGGGGGGTTGTCCTGGGGGTTTGTACTAATGAAGGGGGGGTTTTGTCCTGGGGGTCTGTACTAATGAAGGGAGGGGTGGTTTGTCCTGGGGGGGTCTTTGCTAATGGAGGGGGTGGGGGTTGACCTGGGGGGGTTTGTACTAATGGAGAGGGGGTTGTCCTGAGGGGGGTTTGTACTAATGGAGGGGGGTTTGTCCTGGGGGGGTCTGTACTAATAAAGGGAGGGGTGGTTTGTCCCGGTGGGGGTCTGTACTAATGGAGGGGGGGTTGTCCTGGGGGGTTTGCACTAATGGAGGGGGGTTGACCTCGGGGGGTTTGTACTAATGGAGGGGGGTTGCCCTGGGGGGTTTGTACTAATAGAGGGGCATTTGTCCTGGGGGGGTCTGTACTAATGGAGGGAGGTTTGTCCTGCGGGGTCTGTACTAATGAAGGGAGGCGGGTTTGTCCTGGGGGGGTCTGTACTAATGAAGGGAGGGGGGTTTGTCCTGGGGGGTCTGTACTAATGAAGGGAGGGGGGTTTGTCCTAGAGGGGGTCTGTACTAAGGGAGGGGGGTTTGTCCTGGCGGGGTCTGTACTAATGAGGGGAGGGGGGTTTGTCCTGGTGGGGGTCTGTACTAATGGAGGGGGGTTTGTCCTGGGGGGAGGGTCTGTACTAATGGAGGGGGGTGGTTTGTCCTGGGGGGGTCTACACCCAGGAAAGTACACTCAGGGCTCCAGAGGGGGAGGGCAGTGCTGAGGGAACACCATTAGAGAGAGAACCCCGCTGCCCTGCGCCACCAGAGGGAAAGCCACACAGCCTGGCGCCATCCCTGGCGGAGAAAGGAATGGAGTCATTGCAGGAATACAGATCTGAGTGCTACCCAACAGAGTCACCACGGGCAATTCAGAGTGAGCTGACTCCTGATCAGGGGAACCATTGCTGTATTACTGGGTCAGGTGAGAGGGCCGATCGGCCATTATCTACTAATGTCCATAGGAACTGCAGTCTCTGACCGTCTCCTGTATCATGTCTGCAGTCTATGACCGTATTATGTCTGGGGGCTCTTTCTGGTGGTGTGTGGGGGGGCGGCATTAAAGGGCCCGGCCTTGGGGTGGCAAAGAGAGTAAATCCGGGCCTGGATGTGGGGAATGATTTGATGGGGGTGGCTCGAGGACAGTTGTTAGGTGGGTGTGGGATAGGCTTCATATTCTGTGGTGTATGAACTGTCCAAATAAGAGAAGTTCAATTTCCATTTTCTAGATGATAGGCTGTCACCAACACCTCCACGCGTGAAGAAGCGGGGGGTACACACATCCCCCTTCAAATTAAACTCTTACCAGATTCAACTGGATCAAAAGCATGAACACTGTAGACTTGGTCTCTCTCTCTCTCTCTCTCTCTCTCTCTCTCTCTCTCTCTCTCTCTCTCTCTCTCTCTCTCTCTCTCTCTCTCTCTCATCACCAGGGAAAGCTACACCAGGTGGTTTGAAAGCTTGATCTGGGACAAATGCCGCGTACACACGAGCGGACTTTGCGGCAGACTTTGCCCGGCGGACTTTTCGACGGACTTTACGACGGACTTTCTGAATATACGGACTTGCCTACACACAATCAACCAAAGTCCGTTGAATTCATACGTGATGACGTACGAACGGACTAAAATAAGGAAGTTCATAGCCAGTAGCCAATAGCTGCCCTAGCGTGGCTTTTTGTCTGTCGAACTAGCATACAGACGAGCGGACTTTTCGACCGGACTCGAGTCCGTCGGATAGATTTGAAACATGTTTCAAATCTAAGTCCGTCCAACTTTTGAGAAAACAAAGTCCGCTGGAGCCCACACACGATCAAATTGTCAGACGAATTCCCGTCCGCCGGGTAAAGTCTGCCGTAAAGAGAGAAAGGGGGGGAGAAAAAAGATGGTCCGCTCAAGAACAGGCTGTTATAAACCTAAATATTTTTATTGTGTCAAATTTACTACAGTGCAACTATCCACAGAACCATGTATTAAAAATAGGGCAGGAGTCCTATTGTGTGCAGGTGGCCACCATTAACATTCCACATTCATCCATCACTCATGCACTCGCACCCTTATGAATTATGTTAGGGGAGACCCGGGTCTATACAGTTTCCTCAAAGTCCTGAGGAGGATAATTTATGTAATGCTGAACCTACGGTCTTTTCTCAATAAAGTGCAGGTGCTGGTGATTCCCCGTACAAGATGTTAAACAGCCCTTTGTTTTTTGCCGCTATCTAATTGATCAAACCGGGACTTTTCAGTTCCCCATCTTGTCGTATTAACATATGTACCTCCATCTGGTTTATCGGGATCACATCTGAATGGCTTCTCATCTATCACCAGCACCTGGACTTTATTGAGAAAAGACCGTAGGTTCAGCATTACATAAATTATCCTGCTCAGGACTTTGAGGAAACTGTATAGACCCGGGTCTCCCCTAACATGATTCATAAGGGTGCGAGTGCATGAGTGATGGATGAATGTGGAATGTTAACGGTGGCCACCTGCACACAATAGGACTCCTGCCCTATTTTTAATACATGGTTCTGTGGATAGTTGCACTGTAGTAAATTTGACACAATAAAATTATTTAGGTTTATAACAGCCTGTTCTTGAGCGGACCATCTTTTTTCTCCCCCCCCTTTCTCTCTCATATGTGCCATATGGTCCATTGAACAACCTTTGTTTGCTGCTGACCAAGTATTGTCGAATCAGCCCACAAGGTGTACCTGTGATATTAGAGGTATAATAACCAAGGTAGGCAACTTTTGGTCGGTCATTGCACCCCCTCCATATACCTCTATAAACCTATGTTGGATGAATTTAAGGTATCCTCCTCCCTTGTTTTCTTAAAGTCTGCCGTAAAGTCCACCGGGTCCGCCGGGTAAAGTCTGCCGTAAAGTCCACCCGTGTGTAGGTGGCAAAAGAAAACAAAACTCCATAGTGTAATCCCGTTTAAACACTTTATTGTTTTCCACACTTAAAAACCCCCTCTTAGGAATTGCACTTACACAAATAAATAGCAAAATGGATCGAGCTTATCACTGCGTGATTCAAACTTCCTGGTGCAGCTTTCCCTGGTGATTGGAGAGAATGAGAGTGACCAAGTCTACAGTGTTCATGCTTTTGATCCAGTTGAATCTGGTAAGAGTTTAAATTGAAGCGGGATGTGTGGAGGTGTTGGTGACAGCTAGGGATGAGCCGAACACCCCCCTGGTTCGGTTTGCAACAGAACCTGCGAACAGACCGAGACTTCGCACGAACGTTAGAACCCAATTGAAGTCTATGGGACTTGAACGTTCAAAATCAAAACTGCTAATTTTAAAGGTTAATTTGCATGGTATTGTCCTAAAAAGGGTTTGGGGACCCGGGTCCAGCCCCAGGGGACATGTAATGCAAAAAAAAGTTTTAAAAACGGCCGTTTTTTCGGGAGCAGTGATTTTAATGATGCTTAAAGTGAAAAAAAAAGTGAAATATTCCTTTAAATATCATACCTGGGGGGTGTCTATAGTATGCCTGTAAAGTGGCGCGTGTTTCCCGTGCTTAGAACAGTCCCTGCACAAAATGACATTTTTAAAGGAATAAAAGTCATTTAAAACTGCTTGCTGCTTTAATGTAATGTCAGGTCCCGACAATATGTATGAAAATCAGTGAGACAAACGGCATAGGTACCCCCCATGTTGTCTCCTTCCGTTTGCAAGTAGGAGTCGTTTGTAAGTTGGATGTTTTAAAGTAGGGGCCTGCCCTATATACTCTGCAGAAATTGTGGCCTTAGGTGTTGGTGTTGCCATAACACTGTAAGCCCTCACAGGGCCCTGCTGTGAAATATTAGATCAAGAATTGTAATTACATGCCCCTGTTGAACAGGGGCAGAAAAATTAGGCCTTTGGTGATGGTGGTTTTGCTGGTGCCCCAACACTGTAAGTCCTCACAGTTACTCTCGGTGGGTGCTGGAACAGGCCCTGCTGTGAAATATTAGATCAAGAATTGTAATTACATGTCCCTCTTGAACATGGGCCAGAAAAATTGGGCCTGAGGCACTGGTGCTGGTGCCACAACACTGCAACCCCTCACAGATACTCTAGTTGGAGTGCAGGAATGAGCCCTGCTGCAAAGAATTGCATCAAAAATTGTAATTTCATGCCCCTGTTAAAGAGGGGCTGAAAAATTGGGCCTTAGGCACTGGTGCCACAACACTGCAACCCCTCACAGATACTCTAGTTGGAGCGTAGGAACGAGCCCTGCTGCAAAGAATTGCATCAAAAATTGTAATTACACGCCCCTGTTAAACAGGGGCTAAAAAATTGGGCCTTAGGCACTGGTGCTGGTGCCACAACACTGCAACCCCTCACAGATACTCTAGTTGGAGCACAGGAATGAGCCCTGCTGCAAAGAATTGCATCAAAAATTGTAATTACACGCCCCTGTGAAACAGGGACTGAAAAATTGGGGCTTAGCCACTGGTGGCGGCGCCCAGAAACAAAAATATTCTTACAAGCTATCAGCATGATCATTGAGGAGGAAAAGGATAGTCACTCAGCATAACAGGATAGTCACTTAGCATCAGCATAGGAAGTCTTGAAGGGATCTGACATTTCAAAAAAAAGTTTTCGGTTACATCAGCATCAGGTGCTTGGTAATTGGTGGTGATCCAAGACTGATTAATTTTTATGAAGGTCAGTCGATCGACCGAGTCGGTGGACAGGCGCACCCTGTGATCGGTTACAAAGCCTCCAGCAGCACTGAATGTGCGTTCCGAAAGAGCGCTGGATGCAGGACAGGCCAGTAGCTCAATTGCACACTGAGCAAGCTCTGACCAGTGATCCATCCTCAAGACCCAGAGGATTTTCGGTGGGAAAGGTGTCCAAGTCAGATCTTGCCCCTAGGTATTCCTACACCATGTAAAACAGACGCTGACGATGGTTGCTGGAACCGATCATACCTTGGGGTTGCGGACTAAAAAATTGTCTGAACGCATCGGTCAAACAGCCACTTTCTCCACGGCTCCTTCTTTGACTCACCAAAGCCTCGGCAACACGTTGTCCAGGAACAGGAGTTTGTAACCTCCCTGTCTCTGGGAACGCATTGCACAGACCTTTCTGCAAGGCTTCCCGAAGATGTTTCATCCTCTGCTCCCTCTGCGACGGCAAGATAAGTTCTGCTACCTTACTCTTGTAACGTGGATCAAGGAGGATTGCCAGCCAGTATTGATCCCTTTCCTTGATACCACGAATACGAGGATCCTTCCGCAGGCTTTGCAGGATCAGGAAGGCCATGCAGCGTAGGTTTGCTGAGGCATTCGGTCCAGAGTCCTCTGGGTCACTAAGGACGACATGATCCGCAGCCACCTTCTCCCAGCCATGTAAAAGTCCATGGGTTTCTTGGGACTGTAAATGATCCCTTAAAGACTGCTGCTGATGCTGAGTGCCAGGCTCCACCACCATGCTGACACAATCCTCCTCCTCCTCCTCGTACTCTTCCTGTGTAATCAGCAGGCATGCAGGAACACTGTCTGGACAAAGGGGGCCTTGAGAACTAAGGAAGTCCTCCTCTTCCTGCCTCTGTACTGCCTCAAGCGCCCTTTCCATTATTCCAAGCAGCGTGTGCTCCAACAGGTGGACAAGGGGGACAGTGTCACTGATGCATGCACTGTCACTGCTCACCATCCTCGTGGACTCCTCAAATGGTGACAGGACAGTGCATGCATCCCTGATCATGGCCTACTGGCGTGGGGAAAAAAAACAAGCGCCCCTGACCCTGTCCTGGTGCCATAGTCGCACAGGTACTCATTGATGGCCCTCTGCTGCATGTTCAGCCGCTGCAGCATGGCCAACGTTGAGTTCCACCTGGTGGGAATGTCACAGATTAGGCAGTTCTTGGGAAGGTTAAATTCCTTTTGGAGGTCTGCCAGCCGAGCACTGGCATTATATGACCGGCGGAAATGCACACAGACTTTCCTGGCCTGCCTCAGGACATCCTGTAAGCCCGGGTACATGCCCAAGAACCGCTGCACCACCAAGTTAAGGATATGAGCCAAACAGGGCACATGGGTTAGTTGTCCCTGTCGGAGGGCGGAGAGGAGGTTGGTGCCATTGTCTCAAACCACCATTCCTGCCTTAAAGCGGGGGTCCACCTATGTATCGTTTTTGTTTTTTTTTTAGTTCATTCACAAACTTTTCTTCTCAGCATTACATACTAACATATTGTGTGTAATATGTCCGCCTGTGTCAGATTTCGTTGGAAAGAATAACTTATATTATTCACTGCAGGCGGTTTCCATCTTCATTGTGGGCATTTGAAGCCCACAAGCATTTATTTCCTGGATGTGGTGAATGCTGTGCTCCCAGCATTCACTGCTCGTTCCCGCACATGCTCAGTGGCATCCTAGGAAGCCTGAGATTAGCTCCCAGGAGTCTGGGAGAGGCTAGAAACATGCCTACTCCCACGGGAGGAGAACCAGGAAGTGCAAAGAAGAATAGAAAAATAAAAGGTAATTACGGCGATTTAAATTTTTTTTAACGGCATGTCAGCATCTAGGCAAGGAAGAGAATACATACAGATATTGTTCAAAATTTGGGTGGAACCCCGCTTTAAGTTGGCGTGACGTACACCACCTCTGAACCTGCCCCTGCAGAGCTGACAGAATCTCTGCCCCAGTATGTCTCCTGTCCCCCAAGCACACCAGCTCAAGCACCGCATGGCATCTTTTGGCCTGCGTACTTGCGTAGCCCCTTGAACGCCTATGGAGCACTGCTGGTTCCGAGGACAAAGCACAGGAAGAGGCCATGGAGGAAGAAGAAGAGGAGGGGGTGGAGGAGAGAGGTGTGTCAGAATCACCAGTAGTGGCATTTTGGAGGCGTGGTGGTGGAACAACCTCCAACACTACTGCACCTTGTCCTGCATCCTTCCCAGCTGCTAGCATAGTCACCCAATGTGCTGTGAAACTTAGGTCATGTCCCTGTCCATGCCTGCTGGACCATGAGTCAGCGGTAATATGCACCTTACCACTGACCACCCTGTCCAGTGAGGCCAAGACATTGCCTTCCACATGTCGGTAGAGAGCCAGAATCGCCTTCCGTGAGAAAAAGTGGCGTTTGGGAACCTGCCACTGAGGAACCGCACATTCCACAAACTCACGGAAGGGGGCAGAATCTACCAACTGAAAAGGTAGCAGTTGAAGTGCTAGCAATTTTGCCAAGCTAGCATTCAACTGCTGGGCATGTGGATGGCTGGGAGCAAACTTCTTTCTGCAGTGCAGCAGCTGGGGCAGGGAAATCTGACGTTGGTGTACCAATAGCAGATTACCCGCAAGTACTTGGCTGTGACACACCTAATTCTACACCTTCATTCCTCTCAGTGCAGGTCTCAGAGAGGACTGAAGGTATAGTGGGGTTGGAGATCCCAGCTGATGTGGAGCAAGGAGAGGTCCTCTTTGTTCTTTGGTGTGGGTCTTTTAGGTACGCTTGCCAACGAACTGCGTGGCAGGTCAACATATGTCTGGTCAAGCATGTGGTGCCCAAGCGGGAGATGTTTTGGCCACGCGAGATACGCTTGAGACATATGTTGCAAATAGCAGCGGTGGGATCTGATGCACTCGTCTCAAAAAAGGCCCACACCAAAGAACTTTTGGA
This sequence comes from Lithobates clamitans, assembly GCA_037952925.1. NCBI lineage: Eukaryota > Metazoa > Chordata > Amphibia > Anura > Ranidae > Lithobates > Lithobates clamitans. The sequence continues at coordinate 1,665,752 of JBBGZY010000894.1, read as the reverse complement.
ATAAAGCACAGAGACAGCAGCGCCCTGCACATGTGGAGCTCTGCGGTGTGATGCAGTCAGTGTGCTGCCCTTAGGCTGGCCCCTGGAGGGCATCCTGTCTTGTTGGTGATGTGCCTCCTCCTCCTCTCTCCTATCAGGCACCCACGTGGAGTCAGTGACCTCATCATCCCCTCCCTCCTCATCACTGGAGCAAACCTGGCAGTGTGCTGCAGCAGGGGGAACATGACTGCCAGATTGTTGTCCTTCTTGGGCACCCCCCTATGTCTGCGCTCACGTTACTGCCTTCCTCTAGCTGAGTACCATCATCAGAGCCTTAAAAACGCTGGGCATCCTCCTGGAGCATGTACCCAACACTGTGGTTAAACAGTTCGGGGGACTCCTCAGGAGGACATGGTGGGGCTAGGGAAGGAGTCACTGATGCCATTGGGCCGAGGGAATAGGCTGCGCTGGCAGCTGCTTTGCCAGACAAAGTACCCTGAGCCTGGGTGAGAGAGGATGAGGACGGCTTAGTCATCCACTCAACCAAGTCTTCCGCATGTTGTGGCTCAACACGGCCAGCTGCCGAAAAAAGGGCCAAGCATGTCCCACGGCCACGTGCTGATGAGGATGCACCGTGTTCACGACCAGCACTGTTGCCTCTAGACACAGAGCCTGCTTGTCCTCTTTTATTGGCTTGTGACTGTCTGCCTCTCCTTGTTGGCCTTTCAAACATACTATTGGCCTGTAGTGAGATGTATCTGTACAAAACTGGGATGTATATATATATATATATATATACCGATTATACTGCAGCTAGCAGAATCAACTGCCGGCCTGTAGTATTATTAGTATGAGAACACCTGCACTTGTCTTCAGGTAGTTATACTGTAGGTGCAACTGTGCAGGGTACACAGTACAGTAACTGGAAATATGTCAAGAGCCCACACAAGGACCTGGCTTCAGGTAGCTATACTGTAGGTGCAACTGTGCAGGGTACACAGTATAGTAACTGGAAATACTTCAAGAGCCTACACAAGCACCTGGCTTCAGGTAGTTATACTGTAGGTGCAACTGTGCAGGGTACACAGTACAGTAACTGGAAATACGTCAAGAGCCCACACAAGGACCTGGCTTCAGGTAGTTAAACTGTAGGTGCAACTGTGCAGGGTACACAGTACAGTAACTGGAAATACGTAAAGAACCCACATAAGCACCTGGCTTCAGGTAGCTACACTGTAGGTGCAACTGTGCAGGGTACACAGTACAGTAACTGGAAATACGTCAAGAGCCTACACAAGCACCCGGCTTCAGGTAGTTATACTGTAGGTGCAACTGTGCAGGGTACACAGTACAGTAACTGGAAATATGTCAAGAGCCTACACAAGCACCTGGCTTCAGGTAGTTATACTGTAGGTGCAACTGTGCAGGGTACACAGTACAGTAACTGGAAATACATCAAGAGCCCACACAAGCACCTGGCTTCAGGTAGCTATACTGTAGATGCAACTGTGCAGGGTACACAGTACAGTAACTGGAAATACGTCAAGAGCCTACACAAGCACCTGACTTCAGGTAGCTATAATGTAGGTGCAACTGTGCAGGGTACACAGTACAGTAACTGGAAATACGTCAAGAGCCTACACAAGCACCTGGCTTCAGGTAGTTATACTGTAGGTGCAACTGTGCAGGTTACACAGTACAGTAACTGGAAATACGTCAAGAGCCTACACAAGCACCTGGCTTCAGGTAGTTAAACTGTAGGTGCAACTGTGCAGGGTACACAGTACAGTAACTAGAAATACATCAAGAGCCCACACAAGCACCTGGCTTCAGGTAGCTATACTGTAGGTGCAATTGTGCAGGGTACACAGTACAGTAACTGGAAATACATCAAGGGCCTACACAAGCACCTGGCTTCAGGTAGTTATACTGTAGGTGCAACTGTGCAGGGTACATAGTACAGTAACTGGAAATATGTCAAGAGCCTACACAAGCACCTGGCATCAGGTAGTTATACTGTAGGTACAACTGTGCATGGTACACAGTACAGTAACTAGAAATACGTCAAGAGCCTACACAAGAACCTGGCTTCAGGTAGTTATACTGTAGGTGCAACTGTGCAGGGTACACAGTACAGTAACTGTAAATATGTCAAGGGCCTACACAAGCACCTGGCTTCAAGTAATTATACTGTAGGTGCAACTGTGCAGGGTACACAGTAGAGTAACTGGAAATATGTCAAGGGCCTACACAAGCACCTGGCTTCAGGTATTTGTACTGTAGGTGCAACTGTGCAGGGTACACAGTACAGTAACTGGAAATACGTCAAGAGCCTACACAAGCACCTGGCTTCAGGTAGTTATACTGTAGGTGCAACTCTGCAGGGTACACAGTACAGTAACTGGAAATACGTCAAGAGCCCACATAAGCACCTGGCTTCAGGTAGCTACACTGTAGGTGCAACTGTTCAGGGTACACAGTACAGTAACTGGAAATACGTCAAGAGCCTACACAAGCACCTGGCTTCAGGTAGCTACACTGTAGGTGCAACTGTTCAGGGTATACAGTACAGTAACTAGGAATACGTCAAGAGCCCACACAAGCACCTGGCTTCAGATAGCTATACTGTAGGTGCAACTGTGCAGGGTACACAGTACAGTAACTGGAAATACGTCAAGAGCCTACACAAGCACCTGGCTTCAGGTAGTTATACTGTAGGTGCAACTGTGCAGGTTACACAGTACAGTAACTGGAAATACGTCAAGAGCCTACACAATCACCTGGCTTCAGGTAGTTATACTGTAGGTGCAACTGTGCAGGGTACACAGTACAGTAACTAGAAATACATCAAGAGCCCACACAAGCACCTGGCTTCAGGTAGCTATACTGTAGGTGCAACTGTGCAGGGTACACAGTACAGTAACTGGAAATACATCAAGGGCCTACACAAGCACCTGGCTTCAGGTAGTTATACTGTAGGTGCAACTGTGCAGGGTACATAGTACAGTAACTGGAAATATGTCAAGAGCCTACACAAGCACCTGGCATCAGGTAGTTATACTGTAGGTACAACTGTGCATGGTACACAGTACAGTAGCTAGAAATACGTCAAGAGCCAACACAAGCACCTGGCTTCAGGTAGTTATACTGTAGGTGCAACTGTGCAGGGTACACAGTACAGTAACTGTAAATATGTCAAGGGCCTACACAAGCACCTGGCTTCAAGTAATTATACTGTAGGTGCAACTGTGCAGGGTACACAGTAGAGTAACTGGAAATATGTCAAGGGCCTACACAAGCACCTGGCTTCAGGTAGTTGTACTGTAGGTGCAACTGTGCAGGGTACACAGTACAGTAACTGGAAATACGTCAAGAGCCTACACAAGCACCTGGCTTCAGGTAGTTATACTGTAGGTGCAATTGTGCAGGGTACACAGTACAGTAACTGGAAATACGTCAAGAGCCCACATAAGCACCTGGCTTCAGGTAGCTACACTGTAGGTGCAACTGTTCAGGGTACACAGTACAGTAACTGGAAATACGTCAAGAGCCTACACAAGCACCTGGCTTCAGGTAGCTACACTGTAGGTGCAACTGTTCAGGGTACACAGTACAGTAACTGGAAATACGTCAAGAGCCCACACAAGCACCTGGCTTCAGATAGCTATACTGTAGGTGCAACTGTGCAGGGTACACAGTACAGTAACTGGAAATACGTCAAGAGCCTACACAAGCACCTGGCTTCAGGTAGTTATACTGTAGGTGCAACTCTGCAGGGTACACAGTACAGTAACTGGAAATACGTAAAGAGCCTACACAATCACCTGGCTTCAGGTAGTTATACTATAGGTGCAACTATGCAGGGTACACAGTACAGTAACTGGAAATACATCAAGAGCCCACACAAGCACCTGGCTTCAGGTAGCTACACAGTAGGCGCAACTGTGCGGGGTACACAGTACAGTAACTGGAAATACTGTAAAAACACCTGCCTGCCTGTCAGTATATTAGGAAGAGAAGAACAGGATCTAGCTAAACTGAATATAGTGTGTGTATATATATATATATATATACACATATATATATATATATATATATATATATATATATATATATATACAACACCTGGGATGCATATATATATATATATATATATATATATATATATATATATATATATATATATATACACAATACACTGCAAGTGCAGCTAACTGACTCGACCTGCCTACTCTAACTTAAATCAAATGACACTGTCTCTCTGTCTATCTATCTCTCTCCACTGCAACACACTACATAGGGCCGATGTGCAGGCGGCCTTATATAGTGTGGGGTGTGTACTAAACCCCCTGAGCCATGATTGGCCAAAGACTCCCTGGCTTTGGCCAATTACGACTCTCTGTACACAGGGCGCTGCGATTGGCCAAGCATGCGGGTCATAGTGCATGCTTCAGCAAGAGGAAAAGGTACCATCCAACAGTGTCACAAGAGTTGCCACCATCCCTAGCATACGAGAAAAGAAAAAGACCCCTCAGAGAGTGGTGGGACTTTGAAGGCAACGGAAATGAGAATAAAAAAAAAACGGGTTTTATTATTACAATTATATAAAATTATACATATTGACAAGAATTTTTACAAATACAAACATGTGGATCAGTTTGACAATAAAAACAGTATTCTGCTGGTGAACGAACAAAAGGTGTATTCATGTAGTCTTCTACCTGAGCCTACGCGTTTCGGGACTGTTGAAGTCCCTTCATCAGGGGCAAAATGGTAAGCAGACTTTACACTAGTAAGACATGAAATATCATAATTAGGTACAATTGTATTGAACATGTTTACTGCATTTAGCATCATTCTAGGAAAGAAAGAGAAGAAAAAAAAAAAAAAAAACACAAACTACACACCCAAGCATGAGCAGGAGAAGAGACCAACCGTCGGAAGCACTCTCGGGGGCAACCACACATCGGACGCCAGAAAACCAAATTGGGAAACAGGCGTGTCTCTGGCCCCACCTTCTCCACACTGGTCCCAGTGTATCACCACAAAGGGGGGACAGCGCTACCCCAAAGGTCCCAGCGACCAGAGGATCAGAGGGAGAGAGGAGGGAGAAGAGGGGATTGTCTGAAAATACAAAAAAGAGGGGAGAAAAAGCCTTATATGCTGAGATGTTAGGGAGGGGGGGCTTATAAGGTGATTAGATGTATATCTGCTGAAGACGCATAATAGCATGCGTCGGAGCAGCAATATAACCATGTACTTAAGAAGCATGCAAATTGCACGGTATACGGGTATTCATAAAAAACAGGGTTTAGAGAGTAATCTCAGCATACATAACTTACCCCAATATTAGTATGTAGAAAATATGCCCAGTAACAAGTTGAAGAAGCAGGTGTGCTTGAAGCGCAAACTCAGCTGCAGTTACAATGATGAGTAGAGACCTCATATAGGGAAATCTATAAGAAGGAGTGGAGAAAGTGTTGGTTGAGTATAATGCAGGCCAGTGTGTATAACCATGGTGTTTCCTGGCAGGCACATTGAGCGGCGTATTCATATGAAGAGGATGAGATAAAAGTGATCCTGGTAGCTAGTGCAGGGAGAGCCTTACCTAGGTCTGATGGTTACTAGCCGCCTTACACCGCCGCCGCCGTGTCAGACAGTGACACTGACACGGGCGTAGGGGGGTGGGGTATAAGAGGAGAAGGAGGAGGTGGGTGCGGCGATGATTGGCGTGGGATCCCGCCAATCATAACGCCGCTCCTATTAGTCACAGGTGCCAGGGGGATCTTACAGCGTCGACAGATGCTGAAAAGGAGAAACCATAGCGACGTAGTGTAGGAGGAGGAGGAGGGGGTGGATGCGGCAGTGATTGGCGTGGGATTCAGCCAATCATACCGCAACTCCAATCAATTACAGATGCCGGGGGAATCCCACAGCGTCAGCAGACGCTGAGAAAGGGAAACCATGGCAACAACCAGACACAACCCAGGATCACATCATTCCCCGCTGCCCGGGAAACAGTGCCACTCCAGCAAAAACGCTGGAGAGGAGAGATGCACGGCAACCCGGGACATCTCTATTTCAAAAAAGGGGGGGCCCAAACAGAGGTGACCAACCACTTCACCGATGCACATACATAGATGTGTACCTGGCAAAACAGTGCAAGCCACCCCAAAAGGGGAGGTATGCAGTTAATGTATAGACGAAAAGATAATATGGGGAGTATCCACCAAAGGTCGTCACATGGACACCGCAGGGGCAGAGGGACCCTGGGCGGAGACTGCACGGCACCCCCCCACGTAAAACCGTGGGGGGGGGTCATGCAGAGACCGCCCACCGACGCAGAAGAGGGAACCATGAATAGCGGGCATGGACTGGCAGAAAAAGGGTCTGCCAGGCATTCCGCGAGTTTGTTCCGGGTACCCATGAAGAGGCCCCCCGAAGGACATATGATTCCAGGGGGGCCCACGTGCGCCGGGCGGGACAAGAGGGGGCCAGAGCTGCGGCTGACAGATGTTACCCAAGCACGATCGACAGTGTGTCTCGAATCACGGCATGCCTGTGCGTGACAAAAAAAAAAGGGGGGGGGAGGGGGAAAAAGAAATGAAAACAAAAATGAACAAAAATAACAAGGGAAAGACATACATGAAGGCAACTAAGATGGACATGACAGCATCAGTATTTTACAGATCTTTCTCGCAAACCCCAGAGGAGAAACCCTCTAGAAAGGGTCTAAAACTCAAATGATCATTGAGGCCGGGGGGTGAGGTGGCGGCAAGGTCTGCAATCCAGCGGGCCTCCCGTTGCAGCAAGGCCTTGTTCCAATCACCACCCCTCGGACTCGGGTGCACTCTGTCAAGGATTAAAAAATAGATGTTGGGAAAAGTACCGTGGTGCACATTCGCCACATGTCTCCCCAGTGGAAGTTCAGGATTCGCTTTCCTCATGGCAGAAATGTGCCGTGAGGCTCGCAATGAGAATTTTTGTTTGGTCTTACCTACATAGAATTGAAGACACTGGCAAACTAAAAGATATATCACACCCTCTGTTTTGCAGTTAGCAAAATGGCGTGGTCTATATGGATGTCCATTGGGGAGAGTCACATGTTGTTGTGTATTCATGAATCTACATGTGGAGCATCCTCCACATGTGAAAGTTCCAAACCTCTTACAGGGGTCCCCGCGTGTAAATTCCCTCCCTTGAGCTCCAACCCCAATTTGTCGTCTTTCGTTACTATGGTCACATCTGAAATTCAAAAACTTAAAATACACAAAAGGATCGGGAACATATCCCCTTCCGAAATGCTCGCTCTAAACACTCTTAAAAAATGTCACTCCTTGGTCATTAAGCCCTCCAACAAGGGGGGCAACATTGTGATCATGACCAACGAGCAATACAAAAACATGTGCCAGAAAGTGTTGTCTAATCGGGACTGGTACAAACCCATACCCAGATCCAACATCACGAAATTTGAGATTCAATTTTATGCCCTGGTTGATGGTGCCTTTTCACAGGGTATCATCAATCAGGACACTTGGGAATTTCTACGAACAAAGTTTCCCAAAATTCCAACGTTCTATTGTCTACCCAAAGTTCATAAAAACTGTATAACTCCACCAGGTAGACCCATAGTCTCCGGTAACGGAGCTATTACGGAACACCTGAGTCTCTTTGTAGACTCTTACCTCAAACCTTTCGTAGAAAACCTGCCCTCTTACGTGCGTGACACTATCCACCTTTTACAATCCCTGGAAGGCCTACATGTCTCAGCACAGTCACTACTGGTAGCTATTGACGTCGAGGCCCTTTATAGCTCAATTCCCCACCATTTAGGGCTGACTGTGGTCAGACACTTCATCACCCAAACTCACAGAGATGACAAAAAACTTTGTGAATTTGTCATTATGGCCCTGGAGTTTATCCTTTTTCATAATGTTTTTTCTTTTGATGGCTCCCACTTCCTCCAGGTACAGGGCGTGGCAATGGGGACCTCCTGTGCCCCGTCCTACGCCAACCTGTACCTGGGGGAGTGGGAGCAGTCCTTCCTCTCTGATGAGGCTTTCAGATCGCATACTCAACACATAGTCGCATGGTATCGTTATATAGATGACATTTTGGTGTTATGGGAGGGTTCCGAAAACCAACTTAATGAATGCATCCATATGATGCAGTTTAACAATTTCAATTTAAAGTTCACCGTGACCCACAATGCACACAATATTACATTCTTAGACACAACCATCAGCAAGAACCCTGATGGGACGCTCTCCAGCAGCCTTTTCCGAAAACCTACCGCTGGCAACACCATCTTACACGCCTCTAGTTCCCACCCCCAACCACTGATCCGAGCGATCCCCTACAGCCAATACTTGCGGCTGAGACGGAATTGCTCTGACCAACAGACTTATCTAAGTGAAGCCGCCGCTCTCAGAGATAGACTGCTTCTGAGGGGCTATTCATCCACACTCCTGAAAAAAGCGTTTAAACGTGCTAACAGACACACTAGGCGGGAACTCCTCTTTGGCTCTCAGAAAAAGGCCAGTATGGACCCCACTACTAGGATCATCATGCGGTTTACAAACCAACATGAATCTATTAAATCCATTCTCAACAAACACTGGCACCTTTTGCACTCTGACAATAATCTACGCCCATATCTACCTGCTCGGCCGGCAATCACCTACCGGCGTACCAGTTCCCTGCGTGACTATTTGGTCCGCAGTGAGTTTACTGGTGAAACACGCGGGGACCCCTGTAAGAGGTTTGGAACTTTCACATGTGGAGGATGCTCCACATGTAGATTCATGAATACACAACAACATGTGACCCTCCCCAATGGACATCCATATAGACCACGCCATTTTGCTAACTGCAAAACAGAGGGTGTGATATATCTTTTAGTTTGCCAGTGTCTTCAATTCTATGTAGGTAAGACCAAACAAAAATTCTCATTGCGAGCCTCACGGCACATTTCTGCCATGAGGAAAGCGAATCCTGAACTTCCACTGGGGAGACATGTGGCGAATGTGCACCACGGTACTTTTCCCAACATCTATTTTTTAATCCTGGACAGAGTGCACCCGAGTCCGAGGGGTGGTGATTGGAACAAGGCCTTGCTGCAACGGGAGGCCCGCTGGATTGCAGACCTTGCCGCCACCTCACCCCCCCGGCCTCAACGATCATTTGAGTTTTAGACCCTTTCTAGAGGGTTTCTCCTCTGGGGTTTGCGAGAAAGATCTGTAAAATACTGATGCTGTCATGTCCATCTTAGTTGCCTTCATGTATGTCTTTCCCTTGTTATTTTTGTTCATTTATGTTTTCATTTCTTTTTCCCCCTCCCCCCCCCTTTTTTTTTTTTTTTTGTCACGCACAGGCATGCCGTGATTCGAGACACACTGTCGATCGTGCTTGGGTAACATCTGTCAGCCGCAGCTCTGGCCCCCTCTTGTCCCGCCCGGCGCACGTGGGCCCCCCTGGAATCATATGTCCTTCGGGGGGCCTCTTCATGGGTACCCGGAACAAACTCGCGGAATGCCTGGCAGACCCTTTTTCTGCCAGTCCATGCCCGCTATTCATGGTTCCCTCTTCTGCGTCGGTGGGCGGTCTCTGCATGACCCCCCCCCACGGTTTTACGTGGGGGGGTGCCGTGCAGTCTCCGCCCAGGGTCCCTCTGACCCTGCAGTGTCCATGTGACGACCTTTGGTGGATACTCCCCATATTATCTTTTCGTCTATACATTAACTGCATACCTCCCCTTTTGGGGTGGCTTGCACTGTTTTGCCAGGTACACATCTATGTATGTGCATCGGTGAAGTGGTTGGTCACCTCTGTTTGGGCCCCCCCTTTTTTGAAATAGAGATGTCCCGGGTTGCCGTGCATCTCTCCTCTCCAGCGTTTTTGCTGGAGTGGCACTGTTTCCCGGGCAGCCCCCTCCGGATCGCAGCGGGGAATGATGTGATCCTGGGTTGTGTCTGGTTGTTGCCATGGTTTCCCTTTCTCAGCGTCTGCTGACGCTGTGGGATTCCCCCGGCATCTGTAATTGATTGGAGTTGCGGTATGATTGGCTGAATCCCACGCCAATCACTGCCGCATCCACCCCCTCCTCCTCCTCCTACACTACGTCGCTATGGTTTCTCCTTTTCAGCGTCTGTCGACGCTGTAAGATCCCCCTGGCACCTGCGACTAATAGGAGCGGCGTTATGATTGGCGGGATCCCACGCCAATCATCGCCGCACCCACCTCCTCCTTCTCCTCTTATACCCCACCCCCCTACGCCCGTGTCGGTGTCACTGTCTGACACGGCGGCGGCGGTGTAAGGCGGCTAGTAACCATCAGACCTAGGTAAGGCTCTCCCTGCACTAGCTACCAGGATCACTTTTATCTCATCCTCTTCATATGAATACGCCGCTCAATGTGCCTGCCAGGAAACACCATGGTTATACACACTGGCCTGCATTATACTCAACCAACACTTTCTCCACTCCTTCTTATAGATTTCCCTATATGAGGTCTCTACTCATCATTGTAAATGCAGCTGAGTTTGCGCTTCAAGCACACCTGCTTCTTCAACTTGTTACTGGGCATATTTTCTACATACTAATATTGGGGTAAGTTATGTATGCTGAGATTACTCTCTAAACCCTGTTTTTTATGAATACCCGTATACCGTGCAATTTGCATGCTTCTTAAGTACATGGTTATATTGCTGCTCCGACGCATGCTATTATGCGTCTTCAGCAGATATACATCTAATCACCTTATAAGCCCCCCCTCCCTAACATCTCAGCATATAAGGCTTTTTCTCCCCTCTTTTTTGTATTTTCAGACAATCCCCTCTTCTCCCTCCTCTCTCCCTCTGATCCTCTGGTCGCTGGGACCTTTGGGGTAGCGCTGTCCCCCCTTTGTGGTGATACACTGGGACCAGTGTGGAGAAGGTGGGGCCAGAGACACGCCTGTTTCCCAATTTGGTTTTCTGGCGTCCGATGTGTGGTTGCCCCCGAGAGTGCTTCCGACGGTTGGTCTCTTCTCCTGCTCATGCTTGGGTGTGTAGTTTGTGTTTTTTTTTTTTTTTCTTCTCTTTCTTTCCTAGAATGATGCTAAATGCAGTAAACATGTTCAATACAATTGTACCTAATTATGATATTTCATGTCTTACTAGTGTAAAGTCTGCTTACCATTTTGCCCCTGATGAAGGGACTTCAACAGTCCCGAAACGCGTAGGCTCAGGTAGAAGACTACATGAATACACCTTTTGTTCATTCACCAGCAGAATACTGTTTTTATTGTCAAACTGATCCACATGTTTGTATTTGTAAAAATTCTTGTCAATATGTATAATTTTATATAATTGTAATAATAAAACCCGTTTTTTTTTTATTCTCATTTCCGTTGCCTTCAAAGTCCCACCACTCTCTGAGGGGTCTTTTTCTTTTCTCATAGTGCATGCTTGGCCAATCAACAGCCAGCAATGCACTGCGATGCCGCAGTGAATTATGGGCCGTGACGCGCCACTCAAATTTGGCATGAACGGCCCATAACATTCGTAATTCGGCGAACAACCGAACACGCAATGTTCGAGTCGAACATGCGTTCGACTCGAACGCGAAGCTCATCCCTAGTGACAGCCTATCGTCTTGAAAGTGGAAATTGAACTTCTCTTTTTTGGACAGTCTCTTTCCATACACTACAGAATATATAGAGAATTTAGCTGCAATATAGTGCGGACTGTGTGTTTTTTCACTTTACATATGCACTGTATGATAGCACTATTTAAATATTTGTAGTGTGTCATTTTAGTTTGTAGCGCTGCCTTTCGTGTTTGTATATTTATGTTCATTTGCCCAGAGTGGGCTTTTATGGTAGCTGCTTCAGCCTTAATTGGCTATAAGATATACCTATTCAGGAATTTGATTATTTCACCTAATCCAGAAATGCTTGTTTTAATAGTAAGAGGCGTAATTTCTACAATTCTATTTTTTCGAATATGTTGGCAGTAGTAGGGGTTTTACACACACACTTGTATACAGTACATTTGGCAAACCGACTATTGGCTGTTAGGTGGAAGTGATCATGCCGCTTTATACCTGGCAGCGCACGACCGGTAATGTACACGTAGGCCTCCCACCATGTTTCCCAGGCTATGCTGCAGACATCCCAACCTGCAAAAACTAATTTCAGGGAGGTGACAAGCTCATTTCAGGGAGGTCACGCTCCGCGTCGACAACCCCCCCTTCATAATAAAATACTATAATAAAATAATACTTTAAAGAGAATTAATAATAGAATGTCATAATATAATAATAATTTAAAAGATAATGTTGTGTCATACTCATCTCAATATGTCTTTTACAGTCATTTAACCCACCATGGGCTATAGAGAATTCAAACAGTGCAGCGAGCTACACCGTCATTGTTTTTTACCTCTATTATGCATGGGTACACTTTAGTGTAGTCTGGGGTGAAGTGCGTTTTGTACTTCCTGTTTTTTTACTCTGTCATGATGGTTTTGCACTGCCACTGATAACCCTGGCCCTGCCTGTGTAGTAACTGTGGCACCAGGCTGTTGTATCAAATTTATATGTATACCTGCTAAGTATGGTCCCTGTGGACATCCCCTACTAAGTAAATGGCCCTTGTGGAGAGAATCTGACCCCTGCTCTGAAAATGGCCCCTACTCAGATTTGTGCTGTGACACACTGCTGTGGGATCATCCTGAGTGACACATGATGATGAGTGAGCTGAGAGATGTGGTGAGAGAGTGACACACAGTGATGCTCAGCATCACTCTGCAGAACTCACACACTCTGGAGGGCCAGCCTGTGTGTACCAGAGTCAATGTGACTCCTCCCAACTCACACAGACTGGTCTTCCTAGCAAGGGGAGGACATCTGTCATCATCAGACATAGATGACTCATAAGCCACTGGGCAGGTTTGCACTGCTGGCAGTTGCAGACTGTTGCACAATGAGTCTGTCTACCAGCTTACACACAGCTGACTCTCTGTCATACCTAGCTGCACACCCCACCGCAATCCTCACATGACAGAGCTGCTGTGTGGCTCCAGGCTGAGTGGCAGTGTGGGCTCAGCCGGGAGATCGCGCCACACTCGCGGGTGTCCATGAGCCTGCTGTCAAATGTGGGAGTATCCCACGAGTCGCGGGAGACTTGAGATGTCTGATGCTGTCCCACTTGCAGACCCAGGAATCTGCTGTGGCCAAGGAAGAAGCTATTGTATTTGTGAAATAAAAAAATGGCACTGCCACTGTTTTATTCTCTAGGTTCTCTGCTTTCAGAAAATATACCATTGTTGTTGGTTGTAAGTAATCTTCAGGCCAAACATCATTTTTTTATGTGCAAAAAACGTGCAAAAAATTTAAAAATGGCTCCAGCAGCAAAAGGGTTAATAATTTTAAAGGTCCAATAAATCTCTGTGCCAGTTTCTGAGAATGAACCTCGACAGAGAGATGACAGTTTTACACATATTTCCAAATGGTAGGAAAATGGTACACAAGTGTGTTGAACTCTGGAAATTTGGAATTGTGAGACGAAAAGGAGCAGAACCTTGGGTGAAACCCCTCAGGAGGAGTGGGTCCTATTGTAATAGGCACAATTCGGCCATGGTAGGAAGAAAGCTCATTTGAGTTGTCTGTCAGAAATGAAACAATGGAGGAAGACTTCAAGGGACTGATTGCTGTGCTCAGTTTACTCGTTATATTGAGGTTGATACGCATAAAAGATGGATAAGTTAATTTCCAACTGAGAACAGAAGGCCTAAAGGAGGAAGGCCTGATGAAGAAGGGACGAGCCCTTCGAAACGCGTAAGCAAGCAGTGCTATATAATCCTCTGAAAGACCTTTGGAAGGCTTCGTTCATCATTTTAACCACTTGCTGTTAGTTGATGTCCAAGGTTTATGGCACATGATTTACTACTGCTTGTGAGTAATTTCCTTTATCATTTTACTCAATAAATGTTTTACAAAAGATAATGCACATGGCTGGTGCGCCCTTTTCTCTTTTTATTTCTTTGTCTGCTAGGATTCCCCATCCTTGAGGGCAGCAAGGCCTGTGTATCCCTTTCATCTATTTGGTCGACCACTTGTGCGCAGGAGTCATTTTCTGTTTTTGTATCGGTTCTTAGCTGTCTGGAGCTGAGAGGAAAGATCATGGGAGAGGAGAATGCCAATGATCTGAGCTTAAGGCAGGATGATGTTCTCCTCACAGTGGAAAGAAGTGCAATATTCAAAGCCCCATGAAAGAACATATGCCCTAAAGCTAAGGTTTAATTATTATTTTTTTTTTGGAGAATAGATTCAGTCACATAGCTTACCTGTAATAAAATGTATGCCAGACCTAACTGCTCTTTACTGTAGAAATCTTCCCTTGACCTACATCAAGGAAAACCAGAAAAAAGGTTAATTTGCACATTACCCTAAGATGCTGATGCAAGCTTCTTTTTGTGTAAAAGAAGAGACCATGCATTGACTTTATAGGTCTGAATCAGATTACCCATTCACAATTGATACCCACTCCTATGGATCACTAAGTTATTCAGCCAGGGTTTCCTAATTTTTTGAAGCTTGATCATACAATTGTTTTTTTTTTTTTTTTTTTTTAACATGTACATTCTTATTTGTCTCCAAAAAGGGAAACATTGCATACAAATTAACATTGCATTAAACATACTTTAACACAAAATACAGTGTACAATAATTCTTCCAGGTCATAGTACTACAGGTACTAGGTATAAAATAATGCAGTCAGTAATATTTTGAAAAGGAACCAAAGGGGAACCAGTGTTAGATTGTGTTGGTTTAAATTATACAATTATTCACCTATTATTGCAAGCGATTTCCAAGTCTGACAATAGATGGTAATGATCTTCCTATACTGAGGGGGGAATCATAGGGGACAGGAGATTAGCAGTGGGAAGTGGGAGGGGGGACGAGGGATGACAGAAAGCATATCACAGTAAAGAGGGATAAGCCAATCTCCCAAGGCTCAGTCGCCTACCTTTGCTCTCCTCCACTCCTTGGGTCCCTCAGCCTGTTTCCAGTGTTTAGCTTTTAGTCCAGCTACCCCATATTCAAAGGGTCACTAACAAAAAAATTTAGATACAAGGCAAGGCAGGCTTCAGGGAACAGAGGCCAAGAAGCAATTGCTATTATACGTCCAGGACCATTGGCTTGTGATGTGCTATAGGGCACTCCAGCAACATTTACCAGGTAGCATTGGGCTGCTACCTAGCAATGAGGACACAACAGCACCACCAACGACTCAGAAGGAACAGACAGCATTGAGCTGCTGCCTAGTAATGAGGATGTCCATAAACTGTCAGCGAAGGGGATATTGGGGCAGAGACCAGCTGAGCGGTGGGCTGTGTAGCAGCATGTTTTTACACTTCTATCAATTACTAGGAGAAATGTAATTATGGGCCTTTTATCTGCTAGGGACCTGTAAAATTTGTGTTGCTACTGTGAAGTAATTTTTTCCAGAATTGTCTGTATGTATATGTTCTTCAGTAAAGCTTCCAAGAATATATGATCTGGGTATGTTTAAGTTTGTCCACACTGGTCACTATAATGTATACTAAACATAAAATAAAAATGATATACATTATCACACAAAAGTGAGTACACCCCTCACATTTTTGTAATTTTTTTTATATCTTTTCATGTGACAAGACTGAAGAAATGACACTTTGCTACAATGTAAAGTAGTGAGTGTACAGCTTGTATAACAGTGTAAATTTACTGTCCCCTCAAAATAACTTAACACAGAGCCATTAATGTCTAAACAGCTGGCAACAAAAGCAAGTACACCTCTAAGTGAAAATGTCCAAATTGGGCCCAAAGTGTCAACATTTTATGTGGCCACCATCATTTTCCAATACTGCCTTACCCCTCATGAGCACGGAGTTCACCAGAGCTTCATAGGTTGCCACTGGAGTCCTCTTCCACTCCTCCATAACAACATCATAAAGATGGTGGATGTTAGAGACCTTTCGCTCCTCCACATTCAATTTGAGGATGCCCCACAGATACTCAATAGGGTTTAGGTCTGGAGACATGCTTGGCCAGTCCATCAGGTGTGTTTGGGGTCGTTATCATGTTGGAATACTGCTCTGCTTCAATATGTCACAGTACATGTTGGCATTCATGGTTCCCTCAATGAATTGTAGCTCCCCAGTTCCGGCAGCACTCATGCAGCCCCAGACCATGACACTCCCACCACCATGCTTGACTGTAGGCAAGACACACTTGTCTTTGTACTCCTCACCTGGTTGCCGCCACACACACTTGACACCATCTGAACCAAATAAGTTTATCTTGATATCATCAGTAATCTTCCAATAATCCATGTCCTTAGTCTGCTTGTCTTCAGCAAACTGTTTGTGGGCTTTCTGGTGCATCATCTTTAGAAGGGGCTTCCTTCTGGGACGACAGCCATGCAGACCAATTTGATGCAGTGTGTGGCGTATGGTCTGAGCATTGACAGGCTGACCCCCCACCCCTTCAACCTCTGCAGCAATGCTGGCAGCACTAATCTATTTCCCAAAGACAACCTCTGGATATGATGCTGAGCACTTGCACTCAACATCTTTGGTCGACCATGGCGAGGCTTGTTCTGAGTGGAACCTATCCTGTTAAACCGCTGTATGGTCTTGGTCTTGGCCACCCTGCTGCAGCTCAGTTTCAGGGTCTTGGCAATCTTCTTATAGCCTAAGTCATCTTTATGTAGAGCAACAATTCTTTTTTTCAGATCCTCAGAGAGTTATTTGCCATGAGCTGCCATGTTGAACTTCTAGTGACCAGTATGAGAGAGTAATGCCCTGTACACACGATAGGATTTTCCGATGGAAAATGTGTGATAGGACCTTGGCGGAAATTCCGACCGTGTGTAGGCTCCATCACACATTTTCCATAGGAATTTCCGACACACAAAGTTTGAGAGCTTGCTATAAAATTTTCCGACAACAAAATCCGTTGTCGGAAATTCTGATCATGTGTACACAAATCCGACGCACAAAGTACCACGCATGCTCAGAATAAATTAAGAGATGAAAGCTATTGGCTACTGCCCCATTTATAGTCCTGACGTACGTGTTTTACGTCACCGCGTTCAGAACGATCGGATTTTCCAACAACTTTGTGTGACCGTGTGTATGCAAGACAAGTTTGAGCCAACATCCATCAGAAAAAATCCATGGATTTTGTTGTCGGAATGTTCGATCAATGTCCGATCGTGTGTACGGGGCATAAGAGTGATAATACCAGACTTAACACAACTGCTCCCCATTCACACCTGAGACCTTGTAACACTGACATCGGGGAGGGAAAATGGCTAATTGGGTCCAATTTGGACATTTTCACTTAGTGGTGTACTCAATTTTGTTGCCAGTGGTTTAGACATTAATGGCTATATATTGAGTTATTTTGAGGGGACAACAAATTTACACTGTTATACAAGCTGTACATTCCCTACATTACCTTGTAGCAAAGTGTAATTTCTTCAGTGTTGTCACATGAAAAGATATAATAAAATATTTACAAAAATGTGAGGGGTGTACTCACTTTTGTGAGATACTGTATAAGACTAAAAATATGAACATTGTGCACATTCTACAATATTTCTTAATGGAAACTTAACCTACTTTCCAATTTTATCATAATATTTGTATGGTATAAAAAGGATATCAAATCTGTGTAAATATTTTATTTTCCTATGACCTACAGTTTTTTAAATACATGAAGGCTGCTTATACTGTATTTCTATCCAGAACAAACTCACCCTTCAAGTTTTCTATACTGTTATCTCTGCTTAGTTATCAGAGTACAATAGGTTTAACTTAGTGCTTAAAAGTGTTAGAGGACTGTAAACATACTGGGTTCATAATCGCTTCCCGAAGATCCTCCACAGTTATACTGCAACAGGTTGGCTCCCCTGCGCAAGCCTTCGTAGCTAAACGTCGGCTCTTTAAGACACTTTAGCAAATGCACGCGTCCCCAGAGCCGACGCACGTGCCCGGCGGGCGCGATGACCACCGTGCACCCGCGATCACTTGTGACAGAGCGAGAACCGGGATCTATGTGTGTAAACACACAAATCCTGGTTCTCTCAGGGGAGTAGACAGATCGTGTCCCAAAAAAGTGTTGAAAGTGTCCGATCTTTTTATCGTGAATGTCGCAGTCACGATAAAAATCGCTGATCACTGCCATTACTAGTAAAAAAATAAAATAATAAAAATGCAATAAATCTATCCCCTATTTTGTAGACGCTATAACTTTTGCGCAAACCAATCAATATACGCTTATTGCAAATTTTTTTTAACAAAAATATGTAGAAGAATACATATCGGCCTAAATTGGGGAAAAAGTTTGTTTTTGTTTTTTTAAATTTTGGATATTTATTATAGCAAAAAGTACAAAATATTGTGTTTTTTTCTAAATTGTCGCTCTTTTTTTGTGTATAGCTCAAAAAATAAAAACCGCAAAGGTGATCAAATAACACCAAAAGAAAGCTCTATTTGTGGGCAGAAAAAAACGTAAAACTCTCCTAAACTCGTCTAAACTTTGTACAAAAAATGCTCCATAAGAGCATTTTTTTCTGCTAGGTTAATTGGAGTTTTTTTTAAGCCCAGTGTGCATAGAGCCTAACTTTGTTTCTCTCCCTCTGATCCCGCAGCCTGTATATTTTATCAGTTTTCATATTATTTCATATTATATCAGTTTTATCTTTTAGATTTAGCAGGAATTCTACTCTGTTTCCCCGAAAATAAGACCTAGCATGATTGTCGGTGATGGCTGCAATATAAGCCCTACCCCCCAAATAAGCCCTACTTAAAGTCCTTGTAGGTCTTGTTTTCAGGGTAGGGCTTATTTTCGGGGAAACAGGGTAGGGCTTATTTGGGAGGTAGGGCTTATATTGCAGCCATCACCGACAATCACGCTAGGTCTTATTTTCGGGGAAACAGGGTATGCGTTATGTTGTATTTGTGCCTGCTAATAGTTTTATTGTATTTTTATCAAAATATAGCTTTAATATTTTGTTGGGGGGGCCCTGTCATGTAGTCTGTACGGGGCCCCCCAATTTCTATCAGCAGCCCTGCTCATAGATAACAACAATTACAATTCAATACCATTTAAAAGCATTAGGAATAATCAGGACATTGCAGTGCCACAACTTTACAACATTGATTTTGACTGTGAAAATGCATTGATAAATATAGCAAAAATACAAATTTGCTAAAACAATACATTTATTGTGGAAAACATATTATAGCATCTTGAAATTTACATTTCTTCACAGTTCTGTAATCTCTTAATAGCCTTACCTGCTAGAAAAGCGTCCCAATCAAATTAGTGTCAGCCTCAGCACAGAAATTATACAAAAAAAAATCACATATTATCTAAAGTTTGTTAAAGTAATAAATAACTTAACTAACAGCTATATTCACTACAAAATATAATCCCATACCTACAAAGTTTTCTCTGACAATAAAATGTTATTAATAAACTCATTAGATAGTGAAATGATACATACAAAGCCCTGCTCTGTTTCTATATCAGATTTTCTATCAGAAGAGAAATATAGAGGCTTCAATCACTGGCCTTCGTCCAAGACTGCTAGTTCCCTGGCTGTTTATGTATTTAAAGTGATTGTAAATAGAGATGGGCCAAACACCCCCCCAGTTTGGTTCACGCCAGAACTCTTGAACATCGCAAAAGTTTGGACCCCCATTTTGAAGGCTTATACAGTATGCAAGAAAAAGTTATTGGCCATAAAAAGGGTATAGGGTCCCAGCTATTGCTCTGGGGGACATGTACCAATGCAAAAAAAATCTTTAGAAAAAGATTGTTTTTAACCACTTCAGCCCCGGAAGAATTTCCCCCCTTCCTGACCAGAGCACTTTTTGCGGCACTGCATCGCTTTAACGGACAATTGCGCGGTCGTGCGATGTTGCACCCAAACAAAATTGACGTCCTTTTTTTTCCCACAAATAGAGCTTTCTTTTGGTGGTATTTGATCACCTCTGCGTTTTTATTTTTTGCGCTATAAACAAAAAAACAACAATTTTGGAAAAAAAGGCAATATTATTTACATTTTGCTATAATAAATATCCCTAAAAAATATATAGAAAAAAATAATTTCTTTCTCAGTTTAGGCCGATACGTATTCTTCTACATATTTTTGGTAAAAAAAAATCGCAATAAGCGTATATTGATTGATTTGCGCAAAAGTTATAGCGTCTAGAAAATAGGGGATAGATTTATGGCATTTTTATTATCACTTTTTTTTATTAATAATGGCGCAGATCTTTTTATCGTCACTGCAACATTGCGGCAGACATATCGGACACTTTTGCCACTATTTTGGGAGCAGTGACGTTTATACAGCGATCAATGCTATAAAAATGCACTAAGTAACTGTGTAAATGACACTGGCAGGAAAGGGGTTAAACACTAGGGGGCGATCAAGGGGTTAAGTGTGTCATAGGGATTGATTCTGTGGGGGATGGGCTCACTACAACATGACAGAGATCACCGGGAGCCGTAGATCCCTGTCATGTTGCTAGGCAGAACAGGGAAAATGCCTTGTTTACATAGGCATCTCCCTGTTCTGCTGCTCCATGTCCGGGGGGACATCAAGTCCAAGTACGCATATGCACACTTCCAATAACACCCCAAAATACATTTTGCTACTCCTCCCGAGTACGGCGATACCACATGTGTGAGACTTTTTCACAGCCTGGCCACATAGACAGGTCCAACATGCAGGGAGCACAATCAGGCGTTCTAGGAGCATAAATTGCACATAAAACCTATCACACATTTGAAGGCCCTGAAACACCAGGACAATGGAATTACACACAAAATGACCCAATTTTGGAAAGTAAACACCCCAATGTATATTCTAAGAGGCATAATGAGTCTTTTTAACGGTTCATTTTTTTCCAAAAGTCTTCGAAAAACGTGGAAAGAAAATGAAAAAGTATTTTTTTTTATACAAAGTCGTGAATTTATAAGATATTCCTAACACACAGCATGTGCATAGCAACAATTACACCCCAAAATACATTTTGCTACTCATCCAGAGTATGGCAAAACCACATATATGAGACTTTTATACAGCCTGGCCACATAGAGAGGTCCAACATGCAGGGAGCACATCAGGCGTTCTGGAACATAAAATACACATACAAATTCCTAATGACCTATTACACTTTCGAAGGCCCAGGAGCACCAGGACAATGGAATTACCCACAAAATTACCCAATTTTGGAAAGAAAACATCCCAGTGTATATTCTATATGGCATAAGAGCCTTTTATAGGGTTAATTTTTTTCCACAAGTCTTTGGAAAACGTGGAAAGAAAATTAAAGCCTATTTTTTTTATTTATTTTTTTACAGAAAGTGGACAATTTATAAGACATTTCTAACACATAGCGTGTACATAGCAAAAATTACACCCAAAATACATTTTGCTACTCATCCCGAGTATGGCGATACCACATGTGTGAGACTTTTACACAGTGTGGCCACATAGAGAGGTCCAACATGCAGGGAGCACCGTTAGGCATTCTTGGAGCATAAATTACACATAAAATTTCCTAAACCTATTACACTTTTGAAGGCCCTGGAGCACCAGGACAATGGAATTACGCTCAAAATGACCCCAGTTTGGAAAGCAAACACACCAAAGTATATTCTATGAGATATTATGAGTGTTTTGACTGATTCATTTTTTTCCACAAGTCTTCGGAAAATGTGGAAAGAAAATGAAAACGTATTTTTTTTTTTTTTACACACCCCTGTTAAAATGTCAGGTTTCTGTGATGTAAAAAAATGAGACAAAGATAAATCATTTCAGAACTTTTTCCACCTTTAATGTGACCTATAAACTGTACAACTCAGTTGAACAAAAAATTTAAATCTTTTGATGGAGGGAAGTAACAATAAAAAACTAAAATAATATGGTTGCATAAGTGTGCACACCCTTAACCCCTTGCCGACCAGCGTGCGATGATGTATGTCGGCACAATGGCATGGCTGGGCAAATGGGCGTACCTGTACGTCCCCTTTAAGACACGGCTTAGTGGGTGCGCATGCGCCACCGCGTACTCCGTGAGCGTGACCGCGAGCTCGATGTCCGCCTGGGGCCCGCGATCATGACATGGATCGGCAGGACGGGGAGATGCCTACATAAACAAGGCATTTCCCTGTTCTGCCTAGCAACATGACAGGAATCTACTGCTCCCTGTCATCGGGAGCAGTGATCTCTGTCATGTTGTAGTGAGCCCACCCCCCCAGTTAGAATCACTCTCTAGGACACACTTAACCCCTTGATCACCCCCTAGTGTTTAACCCCTTCCCTGCCAGTGTCATTTACACAGTAATCAGTGCATGTTTATAGCACTGATCGCTGTATAAATGTCATTGGTCCCAAAATAGTGTCCAAAGTGTCCGATGTGTCCATCGCAATGTCACAGTCACGATGAAAATAGCAGATTGCTGCCATTAATAATAAAAAAATAATAATTATAAAAATGCTTTAAATCTATCCCCTATTTTGTGAACGCTATAACTTTTGCGCAAACCAATCAATATACACTTACTGCAATTTTTTTTACCAAAAATATGTAGAAGAATACATATCGGCCTCAACTGAGGAAAACATTTTTTTTTCTTTAATATATTTTCTGGGGATATTTATTATGACAAAAAGTAAAAAATGTTGCTTTTTTTTCAAAATTGTCGCTTTTTTTTGTTTATAGCGCAAAAAAAGAAAAACTGCAAAGGTGATCAAATACCACCAAAAGAAAGCTCTATTTGTGGGAAAAAAAGGACGTCAATTTTGTTTGGGTGCAACATCACACGACCGCTCAATTGTCAGTTAAAGCGACGCAGTGCCGTATTGCAAAAAGTGCTCTGGTCAGGAAGCGGGTAAATTCTTCCGGGGCTGAATTGGTTAAACTAATACTTTGTTAAAGCACCTTTCGATTTTAATACAGCACTCAGTCTTTTTGGATATGATTCTATCAGCATGGCACATCTTGACTTGGCAATATTTGCCCACTCTTCTTTGCAAAAACACTCCAAATCTGTCAGATTGTGAGGGCATCTCCTGTGCACAGCCCTCTTCAGAGCACCCCACAGATTTTCAATCGGATTTAGGTCTGGGCTCTGGCTTGACCATTCCAAAACTTTAACCTTCTTCTGGTGAAGCCAATTCCTTTGTTGATTTTGATTTATGCTTTAGGTCGTTGTCATTCTGAAAGATGAAGTTTCTCTTCATGTTCAGCTCTCTAGCAGAAACCTGAAGGTTTTGTGCCAATATTCACTGGTATTTGGAACTGTTCATAATTCCCCCCACCTAAGGCCCCTTAGTCAAACAGCCACAAAGCATGGCGCTGCCAACACCATGCTTCACAGTGGGTACGGTGTTCTTTTGGTGATGTGCAGTGTTGTTTTTGCGCCAAACATATCTTTTGGAATTATGGCCAAAAAGCCTTGATTTCATCAGACCATAACACATTTTCTCACATGTTTTTGGGAGACTTCAGATGTGTTTTTGGAAAATTTAGCCAGGCTAGGATGTTTTTCTTTGTAAGAAAAGGCTTCCGTCTTGCCACTCTACCCCATAGCCCAGACATATTAAGAATACGAGAGGTTGTTGTCACCTACCACACAGCCAGTACTTGCCAGATATTCCTGCGGCTCCTTTAATGTTGCTGTAGGCCTCTTGGCAGCCCCCCTGACCAGTTTTATTCTCGTCTTTTCATCAATTTTGGAGTGACATCCAGTTCTGGGTAATGTCACTATTGTGCCATATTTTCTTCACTTGATGATGACTGTCTTTACTGCGTTCCACGGTATATCGTATGCCTTGGAAATTCTTTTGTACCCTTCTCCTGACCGAAACCTTTTAACAATGAGATCCCTCTGATGCTTTGGAAGGTCTCTGCGGACCATGGCTTTGCTGTAGGATGTGACTAAGAAAATGTCAGGAAAGACCTACTAGAAGAGCTGAAATTTATTTGGGGTTAATCATAGGCACTTTAAATGATGGCAGGTGTGTACTGACTCTTTTTAACATGGGTTTGAATGTGATTGCTTAATTCTGAACATAGCTACATCCCCAGTTATAAGAGGGTCTGCACACTTATGCAACCACATTATTTTATTTTTTTATTTTTACTTCCCCCCCTAAAATATTTCAGTTTGTTTTTCAATTAAGCTGTACAGTTTATAGGTCACATTAAAGGTTGAAAAAGTTTTGAAATGATCTCTTTTTTTACATCACAGAAACCTGAATTTTTAACAGGGGCATGTAGACTTTTTATTTCTACTGTATATGATATTTCTAACACATAGCATGTACATAGCAAAAATGACACCCCAAAATACATCCTGCTACTCCTCCCGAGTATGGTGATACCACATGTGTGAGGCTTTTACACAGCCTGGCCACATAGAGAGGTCCAACATGGAAGTAGTACCTTCTAGGTCGTCTAGGAGCATAAATTACACAAATAATTTCATTCCTTCCTATCACACTTTTGAAGGTCCTGGAGCACCAGGACAGTGTAATTACCCACAAAATTACTCCATTTTGGAAAGCAAACACCCCAAGGTATATTCTATGAGGCATGGGCTGCAGACAGGTACTCGGGTACTCTGATGGGCTGCATATAGGTACTCGGGTAATCTGATGGGCTGGAGACAGGTACTCGGGTACCTTTGATGGGCTGGTGACAGGTACACGTGTACTCTGATGGACTGGAGACAGGTGCTCGGGTAATCTGATGCTCTAAAGATAGGTACTTGGGTACTCTGATGGACTGGTGACAGGTACTTGGTTACTCTGATGGGCTGGAGACAGGTACTTGGGTACTCTGATGGGCTGTAGATGGGTACTAGGTACTCTGATGGGCTGGTGACAGGTACTCTGGTACTCTGATGGGCTGGTGACAGGTACTCTGGTACTCTGATGACAGATACTTGGGTACTCTGATGTGCTGGTGACAGGTACTCAGGTTCTCTTATGGGCTGGTGAAAGGTACTCGGGTACTCTTAAGGGCTGCAGATAGGTACTCGGGTACTCTTATGGGCTGGTGACAGGTACTCTGGTACTCTGATGGGCTGGTGACAGGTACTCTGGTACACTGATAGGCTGGTGACAGGTACTTGGGTACTCTGATGTGCTGGTGATAGGTATTCGGGTACTCTGATGGGCTGGTGACAGGTACTTGGGTACTCTGATGGACTGGTGACAGGTACTCGGGTAATCTGATGGGCTCCAGATAGGTACTTAGGTACTCTGATGGGCTGGTGACAGGTACTCGGGTACTCTAATGGGCTGGTAACAGGTCTTCATGTACTCTGATGGGCTGGTGACAGGTACTCTGATGGGTTGTGACAGGTACTCGGCTACTCTGATGGTTGTGACAGGTACTCGACTACTGGTGACAGGTACTCAGATGAGCTAGTGACAAGTACTTTGATAGGCTGGTGACAGGTACTTGGGTACTCTGATGTGCTGCTGACAGGTACTCGGGTACTCTGATGGGCTGGTGACAGGTACTCTGGTACTGTGATGGGCTGGTGACAGGTACTCAGGTACTCTGATGGGCTGGTGACAGGTACTCTGATGGGTTGTGACAGGTACTCCGGTACTCTGATGAGCTGGTGACAGGTACTCCGGTACTCTGATGAGCTTGTGATAGGTACTCAGGTAATAGCGCATGTGGGGTCCCTTTAGTCTGCCTGTAAAGTGGCACATCTGTACCATGTATAGAACCTGCTGCAGCAAAACTGACATTTATATAGAAAAAAAAATTACATTTACATTGATTTTCCCTGCAAGTTTTCTTTAATTTGTAAACAATGGCCATTCTGTATGACGAGGCCACAATTTAGTGCACAACAAGATTAGAGTTTTTCAGGTAAATTCTGGTGTCTCTTTGGCAGACTTTGGATGGAAATAAAAAATTTTTGCACCACAGTGAGCAAGTTTTATGTGAAGAAGCCAAATTATAGTACATATAAAGGAAAAATGTGTCTGCGCTAGATGAAAAATAATATCAAAAAAATATAAATATATAAATATATAATAGCGAGTGCTAAGTGCAAAAGTAAACATATACATAAACTAACGTGCTTAAATAAACCACTGATAGATCAGAAATGACTGTTGGTGCATTTATTCAAAGTGCAAAGTGCTGTATTAAACACACAGTATAGGTGCCCAATCAGGAGTGAAACAATAACATTCCTCATATGAGTCTTTGAGGTTCAAACAGTGTAAATTCAAAGATACATAAAGTGCACAAAATTAGTGTCCATAATCAGTGAAGTTCATCCATCATGTTCTTCCAAAAGTGCAACACCATAAAACATGCCTTAGTGTCCTCCAGTGATCCCCATAAGCATATGCGCTCACCTTCCAGCGCGTGACACAGTAATTAAACTCTGTCAAAACACGCTTTGGAGACACTCCTGTGCTCTAATGGAATCAGCTGTGTAGACCTCCAATGCTCCCAATTATGATTTTATGCAAGAGAAAAGAAACTCCATAGCGCAATATTGCGACGTCTGCCCTTCACCAGCTTCCTTGTTCCGCCGCCTCTTCCCGGCTCTTCTGTCACACGATTATAGTACACTCAGGCCAAGATTAACAATTTTGCTTTAGATAAAGTCTGATGTCTCTTTCGCAGACTTTGGATAGAAGTAGCAGGTGCGGAAAAATTGGGCTTAGGTCTTGGTGGTGCCTTCACACTGTAACCCTATAGAGGTACTCTTGATGAAAGCAAGAATTGGACTTGCTGTTAAAAGTTAAAATTTGATGCCCCTGTCACACAGTTGCGAAAAAATTGGTCTTTGGGTTTCGGTGGTGCCTTCACCCCATAACCTTTTAGAGGTATCCTTGATGCAAGCAAGGATTGGCCTTGCTGTAAAACATTGAAATTGAATGCACCTGTCAAACAAGTGTGGAAAAATTGGTCCTTGGGTGTTAATTGTGCCCATAAAACCTATATCAAAAAAATTACTTCAAGATAACATTAATACCCACAAAGCTAGGCAGCCAAGAAAGTCTGGAAGAGATTCAAGATTCCAATAGTACTTTATCAGGGACATCGGCATCAGGAATTGATAGCTGCTGCTAATCCAGGACTGAGTCATCTTGACAAATGTCAGCCGGTCAGCGTAGTCTGTGGACAGATGCGCTCTTTTATCTGTCACAAAACTTCGGCAGCACTGAATGCCCATTGGGAAAGCACGCTGGTTGCAGGGCAGCCCAGTAGCTCTTTTGCATACTGGGCAAGTTTTGGCCAGTGATCTATTCAAATGACCCAGAAACCCAGTGGATCGCCCCTAGAAAATCTTCCACCATATGATGAAGATGCTGTCAATGGAATCTTAAAGCTGACAGCCCTGGGAGCCAAGGACTAAATTCATCACTGAGGCGGCCCCCTTCTCCATGATTTCCCCCTTCACCAACAGAAGCCTCAAAACTAGCTTTTCATTGAGACTGTCACCTACCAGAGTCTGGAAAGGCATTACATAAGCTCCTCTTTAAGGTGTCCTCAAGATATTTAATCCTGTGTGGCATCACAATAATGGTGTCTGCATAAAGCGGGCCTTGAGAGGAAAGGAAGTGCTTCTTCCCGCTGCTCTGCCTCGAGTGCCCTGTCCATAATGCCATGCAGAGTATGCTCCAGCAGGAACACAAGAGGAATTGTGTCACTGATGCATGCATTGTCATGCTCACCATCCTTGTCGCCTCCTCAAATGGTGACAGTACAGTGCATGCATCCTTTATCAGCAGCCACTGGCGTAGGGAAAAAAAGCCAAGCTGCCCTGAGCCTGTGCTTGTGCCATACTCTCACAGGAACTTGTTAACTGCCCTCTGCTGCATGTGTAACCACTGCAGCATTGACAAAGTTGAGTTCCACCTGGTGGGCATGTCACAAATCAGGTGGTTTACGGGCAGGTGGACTTCCTGCTGAGTTTCATCCAACTGAACACTGGCTGTCTATGACCGCCTGAAATGGCTACAGTCTCTTCTGGCTTGCCTTAGAAGATCTTTAAAACCTGGGTACCTGTTTAAGAAATGCAGCACCACCAAATTGAGGACATGTGCCAGGCATGACACATGTGTCAACTTTCCCTGTCAAAGGGCTGACAGGAGGTTAGTGTCATTATCACATACCACTATTCCTGGCTCAGGCTTCTGTGGCATGAACCACCTCTGGGCCAATCCCTGCAGAGCTGAAAGAATCCCTGCTCCGGTGTGGCTCCTGTCTCCTAGACAGACCAGCTGAAGTACTGCATGGCATCTTTTAGCTTGACTTGTTGAATGGCCCCTTGAACACTTAGGGGGTACTGGTGGCTTATAGAACAATCCAGCAGAGGAGTGCATAAAGGAGGAGGAGGAGGAATAGGAGGGGGTTGAGCTGACAGATCTCACATCATCACCACTAGCTGTATGGAGACGTGGGGGCAAAACAAGCTCCAGCACTGAGCCCTGTCCTGCATCCTTCCAAGCAGAGTTATCCAGTATGCTGCGAACAAAATATATCCTCCCTGACCATGCTTGCTGGACCACGTGTCAGCAGTAATGTGGACCTTGTGGGTGACTGCCTAGCCCAATGATACCAAAAAATTGCCTTCTTCAAGATGGTACAAAGCTAGAATGGCCTTACATGCAAATAAATAGCAACTGGGAACATGCCATTGTGGTACAGCACATTCTGCAAATTAATAGAAAGGGTCAGAATCCACAAGACGGAAAGGCAGGAGTTGTAAAGCCAGCAATTTGGACAAGCTTGAATTTAGACACTGGGCATGTGGGTGGCAGGGAGTGAGAAATGTGCCTGCTATAGTCTACAGCTGGTGGTGTGCTGTTGGCAGACATGTTGCAAGGACCTGTAACACCCTTTGCTATACCTTCATCCCTTTTAGTAGAGGCTGCTGAGTGGTCATGCAATATAGTGGGGTAGACATGAAAGGTGAGGAGTGAGGAGGAAAAGAATTGTATCCCTTGTGTGTGGCTTTCAGGTGCTCTTCGCAACAGGCTGAGTGGTGGGAGGTTAAATGCCTTGTCAAGCATGTGGTACCCAAATGGCTGGTGTTTTTGCCACGCTTGATCTGCTTGCGGCAGAGATTGCAAATCGCAACAGTGCTAAAAATGCCCAGACAGCTGAGCTGTGGGAAGTTGGCCAGGAGACAGCTCCACAATCTCATAGAATAGGGTGACTGCTCTCTACTCTTCTATGAATGCTGCCTCTGGGGGACAATCTGCCTCATTGGGGTTGTTTCTCCCCCTCACTTTCCTCCTCTGCTTTATCTGGCACCCAAGTCACTTCAGTGACATCATCATCATGCCCTCCATTCTCAGCATCACTGGAGCCAACTTTGCAATAAGCTGCGGCTGAGGGAACATGACTGCCAATTTGTTGTCTATCAGTGTTCTCCCCTCTGTAAGCTCATATTACTCCCTTCCTCTACCTCAGAACCAACATCAGAATCAAGTAATGTCTGTGCATCCTCAAGAAGCAAGTGGCTGATGTTGTGTTCAGCTGAATCCTCCATGCATGATGCTGGTGCTATGGCAGGGGTAGCTGTGGACAATGTGGCAGAATAAGCCACTCTAGCAGATGCGGTGGACTGCGTACTAGTGTCAGCTTGGGTCAAAAAAGGTGAGGAGGATGAGGAGGATTTAGTAAGCATGTCCACAATGCAGAGAGCCGCTCCTTACCTCCTCTTCTAGGGCCCCCTTGTGCTCTCTACTCCTCCTTTTCTTTGTCTGACCGCATAGCAAGCTGCTTGCTATTGGTGAAGACATGCAGGCCTGCTCCCAAGCCATTCTGTGTGTCTATAGATGCACAAAGTGCGGCTTGGCCCCACCACCAGCTCTCTGCTCACTGGATTTGACTGACAGTACCAGAAGCCAGTGGCAAAGCCTGCAAGACCAAAAAGAGATGTATAGACTAGCTGCAGCCGGGCACATTACTGGATCAATACAGGAGTCAGGTAAGTGTTAGGGAGGGGTGGGGGGGATACATACAGTAGAAGTTTTTTTTTACCTTACTACAGTGAATGCAATAAGGTAAAAAACCTTTAGATTTTAGAACCACTTAAATATGTCTGAGACCTGGAACAAGAATGCAGCAAATAAATGTTGCAATCCATTATCACTATACTTGTTCCAGGTTAGGGTGGATCTATTTGCCTGAAGATGTGTTTTAAAGGGATCCTACTGCTATGTAAAATGTTTTAAAGCAAGCCATAACTGAAAAATGATACAGTACATACTCACCTTTCCTACTGCCTGCACAACCGAAAGTTGCTAATATCCGGAAAAACCTTCTGCTGAAGACCGCACTGAAAATATTATTCCTGTAAACCTGGCCATACAAGGTTAGTTTTGTTTTAGTACAGCCAGCGTAACTTTCTGGTTTCCTCACAGCTATCACTGGTCTACTGATCTCAATGTCATCAATGTATCCTTAGGCAGGCCATAGATGATGTGATTTTCTTTTCTGCAACCGTGGGTTGCCCCATGGCCCCCATCAACACTGATTGCCTCTCATGGAGCAATTGTGTTCTTCTGGTGTGTGTGTGTGTGTTGGGGGGCGTAGGGAGTAGAGCCCCAGCCAGGAGAACACAGTGATCATTGCTAGTGCCTATAGCAGCTAACAATAATTGCATCCTAAAAATCTAGCATGCTGGCTGTACTCAAGGCAATCAATGGATTGACATGAGTAAAATTAGCCTGCCCATACATGGTTTGAATCTTGGCCGATTCCTGCTGAACTGGCCAGGATTCGAATCATCTATGACCGGATTTAGACCTTCAGTAAGTACACTCCTTTTGACCTTCTACTGAACTAGGGAAGCAGTCTGCATGTGCTGTGACTGCAGGGGGTCAAATTAAAATTTGATGAAATGTGTGAATTTTCTAATTTTAGTACAGCTACAGTGTTTTGAAATGTATTGTTAGCTCACTTGGTTCAACCTGGAAGTAAAGGTACTTAAGTGATTAAGTGTTTGCTTACTAAGTATTGTATATGTGTAATACTAACAAGGTTTTATTACCTTTCACAGAGATTACAGTATTTTTCATGAATACTGCATTCAACTTCTTTTCTCTCCATAAGAACAGTGCCATCTTTGTTTCGGCATTATCTAGGAGGGTCAGCATCTATTTCCTGGACTGAAATCCTAGCTCAGAGTCAACACTGGTGCCCATGCAGTTTGTGGATGCACATGTCTGCCACAGATTAGTCTCTGCCACTACCTGTCATCTTGTAATTTACTAAAAAAATACAGGGTTGCAATCTAATTACTGGGAGAGAGGAGACTAAGGAAATGTTTCCTCTTTCTTGCAGCAGACTAATAATAAGCCTAGGAAGAGGACTGGAACTGAAGGATTACATTTTATAAGGTGCAGCATTTTTGAAAAATTATACTGTTGGGGCTCATTTATACGAGCAGCAATCCTTGATGGGGGGTTTTCTATTGAAATACCCCAATGAATGGGTCACTTTTGGCAGTACTGCCTGTCAATACAAGGTTTTGTAACATTTTTACACACTATGACTGCAACCGCTGCACTGTGCACTAACATGGCAGGGGCTTGGCGGTTGGGATGACAAAACCATGGTTTAACCACCTATTTTTACTGCCCCCAGACCACCCATGTAAAAGAGGCCTCTTTTGTATATTGTGACATGCCATGAAATTATTCATGCAGACTAGACTTGTAACGTCACTAAAGGGTTAACTTTAAAGTGGACCTTCATGCTAAAGCAGGAGCTGTCAGTCCATAAGGAGAGCAAGGGCGCCGCACCCTAGTTTGCATGTGGGGAACCGGACTCATAGGTTTCCATGAGGTTTTTTTTTTCAAGCCACATGATTGGAGCCTGAGGCTGGAAAAAGTTTGGGCTTGGGTCCTCTGCGCCCCAAACTCACCCACTTGTGACACTAGCGAATCATTATTCGCTATTGTCTTCTGACTTCTCCTCCCGGCCAATCAGGACAGGAGGTGGATTGTGTTGGCCGTAAGGAAAAGCTGAGGCAGCCTCGGCGCCATGACCCACTTGTGAGACTGCGATTGCCTGGTTGGAATGGAGGGCTGCAGATCGAGTGGATCTGGACTGACGAGACTCCGCTTTCTTGGGAACCTGTAAGTACATGACTGCCTGCCATATCTACCATATCTTCTGCAATTCCCAGCAGTGTCTCCTGATACCTTGATTTATTCTGTTCCCCCAGAACTGAATACTTAATTTAGCCTGTCCAGAATCGTGCACCATCACACTCTTAGTACCCTTAATTGTGGATATACCAAATATCACAAGTGCAAAGAGCTGCCTTGTATAGCTAGCCTTGAGCTATATTGTATACCTGGACACAGGACTCCTTTGCAGACTGCTGCAAGCTTCCCTATTCGTTTTATTACTTGGCAATATTGAACACGCTCTCATTTTGTATGTCACTACTATTGATCAATAAGCACCCTCCAAGACTTGCAGTGATAGACTAACTGCCTTGCCACGACATGACTTACCACCTGGCGTGTACTAAGGAGCGGCCAGTCTATAAGGGGCGCAGGGGCGCAGGGGCGCCACCCTCTAGTTTGCATAGATTTTGTTTTTTCAAGCCACATGATAAAAGCCTGAGGCTCTAATTGGCTTGAAAAAGATTGGGCTTTTTAGTGTCACCCGCTTATGACACTAGCGAATCAATATTCGCTATTGTCTTCCAGCTTCTCCTCCCAGCCAATCAGGACAGGAGGCAGATCGGGTTGGCCAGGAGGAGAAGCCAAGGAAGCTGTAGTGCCTCAACCATGGAGGGGTGAGTGCGGACCTGGGGGGCATTGTTTGCCGTCCCCCCAAAAAGTTTAGCACTAGCCGCCACTGCTCTAAAGGTTATGTCATGTTGCTCTGCCCCCTCCCTCTTTTACAAATGGACATGCATATATATTTTTAAACTAATGTCTTATTTGTCAAGTAGAACTTACACATTTCTTGCCTAGGCAATAATTACTTTTTCCCCCTGCCCCCTGCTCATGTGCAGATGTGCTGCAGGTCTTTAAGTCCCAAGCAAAATATGGCTATTAGAGAAGTCCCATGCCTTTGCTATGTGTGAGAAATCCCCTGTGTATTCAAAGATGTGCAGAAGGGCTCTACCGGGATCTGTAAGCTGGACAGAGCCCTTCCGCACCTCTTTGCAGGTACCAATATGGCAGCGCAGGGGCCACTCGAGAGATGGACTGAAAAGCCACTTTAATAACTCTTGGCTGTAACTGTTATTTTGATATGTAGAGATATTCATGACCAGGCTTGGATTTTTGGGGGAAATAACTAAAATGACGAAATATTCTAGCTTGGTCAATGTGAATGCCAGCTATTGTTTCCCGAACCTTTATTATAGAAAGACTAAAAGTTGGACAATACCCATCTAATGGGCATGGGCACATGATTAGGCTAGTTTTACACTTTGAGAAAGAACGAGGTAGGCGAGAAAAACATGTGTCTTACACACACTAGTAATAACCACTTAGAAAGGCTTAAAATGCAGAACAAGATCAATGTGATATACTTTATATAATAATTGCAGATTTTAATGTGGCATGGAGTGCTGGAATTCTACAGACATTCCAGCAAAAGGTGATCGAGACATAGACTCATTGATTACATTTACTTGGGACACCTGGCTCAGATTAATTTGTAAACAAGATAAGCAAACCAAGGCTGCCGGCTTCAAATCCTGTATGCTTCGACATACTTGCTGAGCACAATTCTGGCAGAGGGACAGCTAAGCAAGAAATTAAAACAAATGGGATAAAAATAAGGTACAGCTGTTCTAAAACAGACGTCTTGCTTGAATGCATTAGCTGTCTACATTTCCTTAGCATGTAATGGCCAATATATTAATTTATAATTAGTGTAATACTGTAAGGCTCAGCAAGTAGCTGTGTGCACCTCCAATAATTAATCAGCAGAGAAGCAGACATTAATGGCTGGCAGAGTTACTGCTTTTGGTAATTGGGTAGACTGAAAGATATTGGTATTCCATCGTAGAACGATAAGCTACTTTGTTGCACTTAACTTGAAAACTCAAAGAAAGATGTATTAGAGGTCTTTTTACAAATTGCAGAATGCATGGGAGGAAAATGCATAAGGAGATGCTTCTTAAAAGTATCAAACCAAATATTAATATCTTACTTTCAGAAAGTCCCAATGTATGTTTTTAATGCTTGTTTGTATTTATCTTGGAAACATTGGAAATAGAAATAAGTAAAAAATGCTAATTTTTCATTTCACCTAAACGTTACCTGAGACACAGCAGCAGTGCCATTGGCTCCTGTTGCTGTCGAAGTTAGTTAGTTTGCCAATCAGGACAGAGAGAGGGGGCGAGCCGAACCACAAGCTGCTTGCTGCTGGGGCACTCGACAGGAGGGAAGGGCCAAGAGAGTCAGTGAGGGATCCGAGAAGAGGAGTATCTGGGCTGCTCTGTGCAAAACCACTGCACAGAGCTAGTAAGTATGACATTAAAGAAAAAAAAACGTGACTTTACAATCACTTAAAATTTCTGGAAGCTCCCTGTAACTGGAGCTGTTCTTGTATCATAAAATGGGACCTCCACTTTTTCTAAGTGACAATACACAATGGTAAAAAAAAACACAAGAAAGCTAAATGAAATAAATTAAATTAGCCCTTATACCCCAGCTAATCTCCACACTCTCCTAACAACAAAAAAAAGGAATATTTTTATTTTTATTTTAAGCAAATTTCGCCTGAGCTACTCAATGAGTGAAAGTGGTATTTCTGCAGTAAAATTAATTTACCAAATCATGCTGTTCTTCCCTTATTAAAAATAATTGTTATTAAACGTTAAATCTGTTACCTGTTCAGGGTCATTCATTTGCCATTTTGTACTGTTTATGTTTCTCTGACTCCTTCAATTAATCTGAGTTTGTGCTCTTACCCGAAAGCTCCTCTATGTGGGCCATCTGGCTACTTCAGTATGTGTGACTACCAGAGACACTGTTTTAGTACAGTGACTCTACTGTAGATGTGAATCCTCACTGAATATTTGCTCAGAACTGCTTAGCCAAACATTACAGCATGCAGTATTCAGGTTTTGTCCAGCACAGACTAAAATGTCAATGAATACTGACACCTGAACTAACCATACAGAGCATCCATCTCTGTGGTGGATGAGACAATTTCATACACTAATGCTGAAAACGGTAAATGTAAAAGTGTTCAGACATCCCTGGGTACAGTGTCTCAGAGTTTTAACAGATTTATCATGGTGGTTGGAATGAATTTCCTCAATTAAGAATAACATATCCATTCTGAAGACTACATTTGTGAAAGAGAAATTTCAGACAACTAAATCCACAGCAGAAATACTGTTTACAGTTTTACCTACCAAAGATTTTGTAATTCTGTCAGCCAGTCTTGTGGTTTCAAAAGACACTGTCACCTTGCCTGCGCAGGGTAAAGTAACAGTTTCTCTGAAATGGGCCCCAGTGACCCCCCCACACCTTCCCCATATTTACTATACCAGTGCTCCCTTGCTGCTCCTTCCTTCCCTGCACCCAGCACTAAATTTGGGATTGTTGGGGAGTGATAACAACATTCCTTAGGTCACAGTGTCAGGACAAGGTCATTCAGTGCCCATGGCGAGGGCGAAGATTCCAAATTGTGCACCACCTCCGTGGAGTAAGGACAGGGCTAATAGTGGTGTGTGCAGTGCCAAGCTGAAATTTATGTAATGGGTGTGACATACTGAAATAGTTCCAATGGTTGCAGGGGAACAGTGCTGAAGGGAGAAAGGTCATAGCACCAATGTGAGGAAAAGTGTCCCTGCATTAATGAAGTCACTGGAAGGAAAATATACCCTTGTGTTGGCGTGTCACTGGAAGAAGAAAATGCATCGACATCCATGGTGTTACTGGAATGAAAAAAAATGCCCCTGCATCCATGGTGTCACTGGATTTAAAAAAAAATGCATTTGTGGTATCACTAGAAGGAAAAATACCTCTGGTTAATGTGTTGATGGAAGGAAAAAATGTCACTACCTTTGAGGGTCAGTGGCATGAAAAAAAATCATGTCTCATATTACAATACTGTTCTCTTCAAGATAATATAGTGCTAAGAAATGACTTATGCTTTAGTATGGAAATGTCGATAGCCTAACATTTCATATTTTTACTGGAAATATTTCTTTTAATTAATTTTTCCTTATTCTGTGCTTTTTCAACAGAGCTATGAGTTCTGCTTTGAGTGAGTTCAAGTGTAATGCAGAAGTATTAACAAAATAATCAGAAAAAAAAAATAATGTGAAACTTAAAGTTTACTGAATCGGCACAATTGACAATGTGGCCAAGATGGTAACAAGGGTAAGCAATAAGCACAAAACAAATAACGGAAAACGCAACAATACAATAACAAGAGCTATCTTGGAGAAGTTTTCCAATAAGGACAATAGGTGGCAGCACAGTTCAGCCTATGAGACACTATGAAAATTGTAGGAATTACAGCGCCACCAATTAAAATTAGAGAGCTGCTGGCAATACAATTAGACAAATTGTGTAATGTGAATAAGGAATAAAGTGCAGCGCTGTGTGGAAATAAATGTGCAAATGTGCAAACAATTAAAGTGTCAGTGCAACACTAATAATGTATCAAAAACAATGGCCAATGACTGGCATCTGCAAAAATTATATATATATATATATATATATATATAT
The DNA here is from genome assembly GCA_037952925.1 of Lithobates clamitans. NCBI lineage: Eukaryota > Metazoa > Chordata > Amphibia > Anura > Ranidae > Lithobates > Lithobates clamitans. The sequence continues at coordinate 1,629,005 of JBBGZY010000894.1, read as the reverse complement.
ATATATATATAGTACAGGAAAAAATGTGCAAACCAGTTGGTAAATCACAATGTCCATCAATCATGAGTCCCAACAAATAAAGGTGACTTAAAAATGGAAAACAGTTCAAGGAAGTGAGTATTCTGCCTCTGTAAAATGAAACCACCATGGAAAGAATTCACCATCCACTGTGCAGCCACAACCAAACAAAATGATCAGGTACTCATCAAATCGTGTGGGCCCCCTGCCAATGGCAGGGAGCCAAACATGCGGAAAAACTGGGGAGACTTTGACTCTACAGGAACCAGCATGAGGGATGCGCAGTAACACCGTCCCAGCATTCGAAAAGTGTTAGGTTCCACCACTCATAGAAAGGTTCATAGGAGGAAAAATCTCCACATAGCGTAAAATCCTTGACTAAGGTATTATTGAATAAAGTAATGCACTTACATCAATGTAGATGAATACAGGCACTGTATATGATGTGATCACAAAGGGTAGTAAAGAACGCAATATCATGGAGCCAGCACGTATTGGGGCATATTGTTCTGGCTCCATGATATTCACACTTTAATTGTTTGCAAATTTGCACATTTATTTCCACACTGCTCTGCACTTTATTCTTCATATGAGACACTATGAGCATCTATGGCAGGGGTCTTGAATTAAAATTTTCGGAGGTCTGGTTAGTAAAATTTTATTTCAGCAGAGGTCCGAAGCTGATTTTGTGCTGTAACAAATCACAGTTTCCCCTGTACATCAGTCTCTTCAGCCTACCCTTTACATCATAGCCTCCTTTACATCACAGTCCCCTCTTTATGTCAGTGTCCTCGGTCCCCCTTTCACATGATAGACACTTTTCACATTCCCACTCCCCTTTACTTCACTGTCCCCATTTTAAAGCAGTCCCACAGTGTCCTCAGTTCCCCTAACATCACAGTGCCCCTTTTCATTGCAGTCCCCTTCACATTGCAGTGTCTCTTTACATCACAGTGTCCCTTACATAACAATGCTCCTTTATGTCACAGTTCCCCTCACATAACAGAGCTCCTTTTTTTATCACAGTGCCCCTCACATTATAGTGCTCCTTTACATAACAGTACCTTTTTACATTACAGTGTCTCTTTACTTTACATCACAGTGCCCCTCACATAACAGCGCTCATTTACTGTAAATCACAGTGCTCCAAACATCATAGTGCCCCTGTACATAACAGTGCCTCTTTACACCACAGTGCCCCTCACATAACAGTGCTCATTTATATCACAGTGCCCCTCACATCATAGTGCCCCTGTATATAACAGTGCCTCTTTACACCACAGCACCCCTCACATAACAGTGCTCATTTATATCGCAGTGCCCCTCACATCATAGTGCCCCTGTATATAACAGTGCATCTTTATATCACAGTGCCCCTCACATAACAGTGCTCATTTATATCACAGTGCCGCTCACATCATATTGCCCCTGTACATAACGCTTCCTCTTTATCTCACAGTGCCCCTCACATAACAGTGCTCACTTACTGTATATCACAGTGCCCCTCACATCATAGTGCCCCTGTACATAACAGTGCCTCTTTACATCATAGTGCCCCTCACATAACAGTGCTCATTTATATCACAGTGCCCTTCACATCATAGTGCCCCTGTCCCTAACATTGCCTCTTTACATCCCAGTGCCCCTCACATAACAGTACTCATTTACAGTATATAACAGTGCCCCTCACATCACAGTGCCCCTCACATCATATTGCCCCTGTACATAACGCTTCCTCTTTATCTCACAGTGCCCCTAAAAATAACAGTGCTCACTTACTGTATATCACAGTGCCCCTCACATCATAGTGCCCCTGTACATAACAGTGCCTCTTTACATCACAGTGCCCCTCAAATAACAGTGCTCATTTATATCACAGTGCCCTGCACATCATAGTGCCCCTGTCCTTAACATTGCCTCTTTACATCCCAGTGCCCCTCACATAACAGTACTCATTTACAGTATATAACAGTGCCCCTCACATCACAGTGCCCCTGTACATAACAGTGCCTCTTTACATCACAGTGTCCCTCATATAACAGTCCTCCTTTATATTACAGTTCCCCTCACATAACAGAGCTCCTTTTTATCACAGTGCCCCTCACATCATAGTGCCCCTTTACATAACAGTGCCCCTTTACATCACCGTGTCTCTTTACATCACAATGCCCCTCTCATAACAGCGCCCCTTTATATCACAGTGCCCCATTTATTGAAAGCATCACAGTGCCCCTCTCATAACAGTGCCCCTTTATATCACAGTGCCCCATTCATTGATAGCATCCTCTGCACAGCCTTACCTTCAGCAGTTTAGAGACACTTATCAACCTGTGGTGTCCTCTCCTGGGTCTCCTACTTGACCGCTGCTGTAATCCTCAAAGCAGGTCAGGGAGCGGGAAGAGTTACATACCTGGGCTGAGGGTGGGAGGTGCCCATCTTATTATGTTAACAAGCTGGTAATTACCTGCCACTTTCTGTCCCAATTTGCAGCTCATCCCACTCTCTGCCCTGCTGTGAGAATTTCAGCGGCGGCTGAGTGTCAGATCTGGTAGAGGACCCCCAGCTGCTAAGTGGTATGATCGCTGTCTGAATAGGACTGTCACTTGGTCTGGGTCTGGACCATGGTCCACCATTTAGTTACCCTTGGTCTGTGGTTTTGGAAGCTCAGCACTCTGAAGACAGTTGAAGCAGTGCCTTCTGCAGTGACTGGGTATTGTCCTGAAGCTGCGTGCCCCAAACTGGTTGCCCACATGCTGGATAAAATAGTGAAGCACCAGATAGCTGGCAACCAATCTTACCTCTGCATACATACAACCTTTAATGCATGCATACCGATATCACTAAGGGATATGTCTGGGGAGATGTAATTTTACACATTGGATAAATGCAGGAAATTGCTAAGGCACATAGAAAACATAGTGACCATTCACACCACAATGCTGAAATGCAGCATGCCAGTAATTTTCAGTAGTGCATTGAATGACACCACATGTTTCTGCACTGCAGCATGATGCACCACACTGCTGCGCAGGGACATGAATAAAGTGTCACTATGTTAAACACTTCAAATAAAATAAAATAAAAAAACAGAAAAAGAACCAAAGTGGTTGTCAAGGCTCAAGATTTTTTTTACCTTTATGCACTCTATGCATGAAAGTATAAAACCTTCTGTGTGCAGCTTACCTGAGCCCCATTGCAATCCAGCGATTTGCACGAGATCCTCGGCTCTCCGGGGACCCTCTCTCCTCATTGGCTGAGACAGCAGCGTGAGCCCACTCTGCTGTAAATCACAGCCAGTGAGCCAATGAGGAGAGGCAGGGGGTTGGGCCAAGCCGAGGCTCTGTGTGTGAATGGACACACAGAGCCGTGGCTCAGGAGTGAGCCTGTTTGGATTCCCTATAGAAAGCTGCTTGCTCTGGGGGGCACTCGGCAGGAGGGAGGGGCCAGGAGCACCGGCAGGGGACCCTAGAAGAGGGGGATCTGGGCTGCTCTGTGCAAAACCATTGCACAGAGCAGGTAAGTATAACATGTTTTTTTTTATTGCTTTTAATATCCCATTAATTTGTTTCAGCACATTGCACCAATCCTTGACGGAGCTTGCACTTGAGCTGCCAACATGGAAAAACGTTGCATTTTACGAGGTAAGCTAGTTTGAACCAGGCCTAAAGGTCACAGTAAAAAATAAATAAAAAATAAACGCTGCAATAAACTGTGCATGCATGAAACGCCATACATATCCATACACTCCATACTCCAATATATGAGCTGTGGTATTTACGGCATGGCAAATAAGTCTTTTCCTTTGTTTTGGACATGTGCATTATTTACCTTAGTGAGCTGTCATATTGCAGTTTTTTTATTTACATAGAGGGACATATATAAAGCAGTGAATATGACATTTACCAAACATTTGCTGCATGTGGCTATTCCTGGTGCATGTTTTTTTTTATTAAAGGGAATATCCTTTAATAAAAAAAATTGTTCCAGGCTCTATAATGATCCCAACCATATTGTCGGCATCCATTCAACTGCCTGATTGACAGCTGACTCCAGCTCTCAGTGCATGGCTGAGAGCCAAAGTAAGCTGCACCCGCCCCTCTCCAGCCCTGGGCTCCAGTGAGTGCTAAAGGGGCAAAGCAGAGAGCAGTGACTGCTCTCCACCATGAGCTGACCAAGAACTAAGCGACCAGCAGTCATGTGATCACTCAGTTCTAGCCGATGTGAGACAGCTGCAGAATCAGTGAGTGAGTATAAATGTTTGTTTCTTTATCTATTCCAAAATTCTCCTTTAATCCATCTGTGAATGTATGGTGAATGTCTCATTCACTGCTTTTTAAATATTCACATACTTTATTGAACCTTATAGAAACACATGTTACAAATGCAGCGTTATTTAGATGTTTATTACACACTGCAAACTGGGACTGCATCGTAAGCACTGAACATGAATGTACTCTTTAGCAGTAAGGGTATCATGCTGGCTAAGTATGCATACATCTGTGTGCAAGCATGCCAATTATCTTCATAGCAATTCTCTCTGCTCTAGTACATTTCATTTGATTAAGTAATACCCTTTAGAATAAACAGAATACAGTATTATAATAAGGAACTTTAAATTACAACACCCAGGAGCCAAGCCGATCAACACACTTAAAATAGCAAAAATCTAATAATTTATATAAAAAAAAACACCATACAGTTCACACATATCCTTTCACAAAAGACACAGCTAGATTAAAATTTCTTGGCACATTCAAGCAAACAACACATCATATGTTATCTTGACCACTATAATATTCACACTTTTATGTTAGCATCTCCATTTCACCAATTAGTAAACGCCCAATGAGTTTCATGGATGAATCCTCTTCAGCGTGACGCAAAGCAAAATAGTATGTGAAATATATTGATTATCAACAGCATTGTAAGGGTCTGACACTCAGTCTGTAATGGTAACACACAAAATCAAATACAAAACAATGATAATAATTCCACAAAGAAATGAGAAAATGTCAAACAGTAGTCCCCATAGACATTCTGTGCATCATACAAAACCACATATTTTATATTGTATACTTACAAAAAAGCGCCACAGGCAGAGGAAAACTTAGACCTCTTGACTAATTAAACACAGTAAATGCTCCTGGTATCTGGAAATACTGTATAACAGATAGGCCGGTAGGTAGAGAAATCATATATATAGGAAATTGTGTTAAAAGGAAAGGCATCTAAAAAAATAAGGCGTAAGGTAAGATATCCACTAAAAAGCAGCAAACTAAACGAATTAAACCCTGGTGATTCTGCTACTTTAGAGTTCTCCAATCTCTTCATCACACTCAAGCCCTAAAGAAGGGGGAGATGCTTGATCCCTAAATGCATTGGCTGTTTTGTGTTTGAGCAGATATCAATATTAAATGCTTTTGGACTCTGAGACCGGGCTCCCCGATCATATCCCCTTCCGTTGCCTCCGTTGGCTCACTAATATTCCCAGAAGTATGCACAAATATACAAGTCAGATTTTAGCCATCCTCTGCAACAAACATTTCATTTTTGGTGACATACTACCAATGGGTTAATCACTTCCAAAGGGATGCATATCCTGCATTTTCCTTTTTAGAGCATTGCAAGTGTATCAACTGATTAATAATAAAACATTTGTTCCCATTCAGATTCACCATACAAGCAACAAACAGCTTTTCCTTCAGAGCAGAAACAATTAGTGATCTGCAACAAATCTTGTGGCAGTTCCCTTGTGTCCTTCCTAGGAACATTATTATTATTATTAGGGCCCCCCTCAATTCTGTGGCTTGATCCATCCATCTTGAATCTTGCTTTCTCAGGACTGCCAGACATTGGAGTGGAGGAAAAGGAGTGTGGATTCTTTGATGAGCTGCTCCTATGACTGGAGGTGCTGTCTATGAGGCTGGTGGAGGAGAACAGGCGGCCGAGGAGGAAGAGGTGCCGATGCCACCTTGCCTGCCACCGTGATGCTACTGTGTGAAAAAGACAGTCAGCTTTGAGGCTTCCTATCATCTTTCCTCTTTCTGGACATGGCCTGAAGGTGTTTGTGAGCCGGGTCGCTGCTGTGTGGGTGATAAATTCAGCTATTGGTGGGCCGTTTGGTGTCCCCTGTATGTCCATAGCAGAACTCTCAAGCTACCATCTCAGTCTGTGGCTGGCCACACCCCTCTTTGCAACAAAACATGGTAAAATCTTTGCAATGTATCACCCAAAAGGGATTGTGTTTTTTTCAACAAACGTGGAATTACACTTTAAGCAGTATTAACATTATTTCTCCCTGCCAAACAGAATCTTTTTAAATAGTTTTTTCTTTGGTAAGTGGTCCCCAGGGCAATGCCTAGCCAACCATGCTATTGGTTTGACAATTCCTTGCCTCCTAGCCTGGAAAATGGCCGTTACTGACTCCTAAAATTCGACTCCCATTGACTTTAATTGACTGTAAAAGGATTCAGATTCAGGACCTGAATTTCAGTAAAGTTTTGCAAACATAACTCGAACTCAGGTATGCTCAGCGCATTATTAAATCACACCACTGTACTGCTCATTGTTCTTGCTGGAGAAAAAGCTATACCTGATGTGGGGATCCTTTTTGAGAAAAAAACATGATCTTTGTACATTGCAAGGATTTTAACTAACTTTGTTGCAGATTCCTACCGTTTGTTATTCTGAAGAAATCATAGTTTTTTCCTGTGCCCATGTGCTAAGTAAGCCTAATAGGAGTGGTTTCATAATTATCAATCAGTTGTACACCTGTAGGCCTCTAATGAGAAAATTTGCAGGGTCAGCATCCCTTTAGCCGTGATTTCCTATTGAAAGTATCTCACCAAAAATTACATTTTTTTGCAGGGGGTGCCTGAAATCTGATTTGTATCTTAGTGCAGACTTCTGGGAAAATTGGTGAGCCAATCACACAAGCATGAAATGATGTTTCTAGGGGGCGTTCTTTATACATTCTATGTACAGAACACCTCCAGGTAGTCATATTGCATTGCATTTCACAGAAATTTACAGAGCTGCAAATTGAAAAGGTGATTTTTATTAACATTCAATTACATTATGACTTGTGTTGCAATTGTATACGCTATATTATTTTTTCGTTATTTGTTTTTTTTTCTCCACAAAAATGGAGTTACCCTTTAAGGTAGAATATTCTTAGTACATGTTATGTTGTTTTGCAGCTAAGCTGTAGTCAGCCTGAGCTTTCGTTACTTTTTTATGCTCTGTAGGTTTTTCCTAACCTCAAGGAATTTATTATTTCTGCCTGCAGCTGTTGCATTGTTTCCAGTATGTTGTGGGAGAGTTACCAATGTATAAGTTATGAAAATGTGTCCATCTTATCCAATCACTCAGAGTTTTGGTGGAGTGGTGAAGACTGACGGAAGGTGATAAATGTTTGGTGCAAGCCCCCAGTGGGTTTTTTCTCTCCTGGGTCTCGCCCCAGCTGGGAGTCTTTTCTAAAGGGTCATTGCAATTTCAGCTGCTCTACCTGGGGGTATATCCAGAGGGAGATGAGCTGGAAGATGGTTTGCCTGGATAGACCATTTCAAAGAAATCTTCAGTGCTACAGAGTGACCAGAGAAGAGCTGAAATAAAACTGCTAGGCTAGACATTGCAAGAAATTCTCACTATTATTCTCAGCGCGGCTCTTTTTTAGACAAAAATTAATTCTCACTGCTCAGCAATTAAGGTACATGTGGCTGTTCAAGGGGTCAAGGGCCTAGAATTAATTTAGAGAAAAAGAAAGATCCATTATCCATAAACAAAAGACTGTGACTGTTCTTAATGAGTCATAGATTTCAATAGTGATTGCTAGCACAGGGTCATTCCATTCGACTTGGCTGCTCCTAAAGGGCCAAAAACATTTACTGTTATCAAGAAACCTGTGAAACTTGCTGATATTTCATTGTTGAGTATCCTGTGCCCCATACCCTCTCTCTAAATAGTTTGTTTAGAAAATACAACAGTAAAAAGACTAAAGTGACTGTCACCCATCTTCTTTTACCCTACTGTAAGTCTAAGATTACAACCCGAGTATGAAAAACTAGCCTGCCACACCAGTAGTCATACTGAACTACCCAGAGAGGAGGAGTGCTACGCTGAAGACCAGCAGTGCAAGGACCTCCATGCCTCCATGTCATCTATTCTGTGGATCTGTGTTTTTTTTTTCTCCTGCTGCTTTTTGAATATTTCTCAGCAGTCATCATCACTAGTATTATAGGGTGGCATTCCAGAAATTAGGAAGCAAAAAGCTGCTTCTGCTAAGGTGGATGCCTCCACACAGTGCAGTCAGTAGTAGAGAAAAGATTAGCTGCAGGGAGCTTGGGGCAATACAGGTGATATGTATTCTTCCTCTAGAAAAGATTGTTGTCTGGGTATACCATGTGCAGCATGAATATCTTTAATGTTGGCGATACACTCTTCGATAAATTATCTTTTTCAGTTACTCTCTTCTGGCAGGAATGATCAATATTTAGTTGAAAACCCAATAAGATTTAGTTGATAACCCAGTAAGATTTGATTATAAGTTATCAATTGCATCTCTGTCTCCACCATGCAAAATTATAATCTGGTTTATCCAAATATGATTGAATTCATGACCAAAGAAAGCATCCTAGTGCTGCCAATTTATGCAAAATCGTCCACCTTGGCGGATAGACTCAGTGTGATTGAATTTGTTTGAAAATGAATCTATATTGATCAGCTAAGAAGTGATGGCTTTTCGATTGGCAATTTGATCATTTTGACTGGACCACACATCAATTGGATAATACAATCAAGGTATATATGGCTGCCATTAGAGAAAATTTTGATACATTTCCTGGAGAAATGTTGGGTACAGAACCTAGTTGAGATCTAAAAGACAGAAACACAATTATTTTGTCTAATTCAAAAACAGCAACCAAAACCATGGAAGAAACTAAACATCATTTTAAAAATGTTTACCGGAATACTTTCATTTGAATCTAGTCAACAGTAATAGATGGAAAACATGTTTAAGAACAGCTTTTTTAGAACAATTATTGTTCTTAAATTCATTTACTTAGCCTTTTAAGCAAACATCTGTCTGTGCTGTTTTTATACTTGAAGTAAAGATTTTCTTAGATTGTTGCTACAAATTCTCAAGGTGCTTGTCAATCAAATGTTAATTTAATCCTTTCTTTTTATGGTTCATGGTAAAACTAATAAAAATATGAAAACATTCAAAGGGATCGACAAGGCATTGACATTAAATGAGAGAAGATATGAACAATTATTTATCTGTTGGCATTGGAGCAAATACCAAAAAAACTGGTGCTACCTCAGCTGATCGGCCCTTATATTCCGATTTGTCAGGTTTCTGATACACTGATCTGCTTCTTTCTCTGTTTTATTTTTGGTGTTTTTTGACAGATCTTATTTTGCCTTAAATAAATATGTATGTGGTGTAATAGTGAGTCCCTGTCTCTATGGAAATGAAGCAAAACTGGCCGCAGAGTCTGCATGTCGGCAGACTGCAGAGCTACAGAGCATAGCTTTGAAATGGAGAAAACTATTTTGGCAGCTTTCTCCGGATTTTGCTATGTTCAGATGGGGCTCTGTAGTTTAGAGATCCCGCAGAGACTTGGGTGGGATGGGATCTCCAACCCTGTGTCCAGGTCTTATGGATAGCCAGCAGGTTGTGTGCCCAGTGCACACAGCCCATATAACGAGGGGCTGGTGAGAGCAGAGGGTGGAGGATGGAGGAGAGTGAGCAACCTTCTACTGCTGTGTGAAGACAGACCTGTGTCTGGAGAGCGGTCTGCCCTGTGGAAGACTGTAGCCCATGTAAAGGGGATTCTTTGCCCAGGGAATGGGAAAGGCTGGCTAGCCTTGAGAGTCGGGGAGACTGAGGAAGCCAGTGAGTCCAGGGGGCTGGAAAGAATAGCCAAATCTGTTGAGAGTAAGCAGTGGAACTGCTGACAATAGAGCCAGGTGGCCAGGTTTTTTATTTTTGAAGTGCTTAATGAAGTTAAATCCCTGCATGGGAATCCTGAATGGACCTTTTGCGTTTGTTTTTTTCACTTAATAAATGTGGCCTAACAGGCCCTTAACTATAATGCCTGTCTGATGTGGACTCACTGCACCAAAAGAGCATCTATCCACTTGAACTAAACACCCCAATATTACAGTGGTCTATGACAAAGGTACAAGTTTAGAACATAGGGCAGGCTTGCTGTTATCCCAGCTTAAAGACTGCAAGTGTTCAGACTCCTATCACATTCCTAATAGAGAACATAAAACCTTCAAAGCAAGTGCCTGCAAAGAATGGGGCCCCTCTTCCAAAGCACCAGTTTACTGCTGATGGAAATTTAACTTTTCAGCACCCCCAGTGCCCCAGGAGAAGGTAGTATAGGAATAGCTGCAGATTAAATGCTTCAGGAAGAAAACTTTCCTTGGTGAAGTGGTAACCTTTTGGCCCCCCTCTCTGCTTAACATTGTGCTGTAGTAATTGAAAGAACATGCTCAGTTTCACTTCACTAAGTTTCACTAAATGTAATTCATTAACCACTGTACCATGGAGCTTACAGTTTGATAACACTTTATTCTTATGGAAAATTTTGGTAGTAGTAATTGCAAACTAACGCTCTATTTCCCACGCTATCATAGTTAATAGTTTCATTCATTTAGAAGAACCTTTGAAATTACACTAAAAACAATGTCATGTCATTCAATTAATATGTTCATTCTTTGATGACAACAGATATTTATCCTATTTCTACTACAGTGAGATCTACTTGCCCAAAATGCATGCACTTGTAATATGCCAGTGTCTACTTAAGGTACTTTGTAGCCTATCATCAAACATTTTTAATGAGTTAATTACATAACATGATATGGTAAGCTAAACCATTTTAAGGGATGGTGTCTTTCCAAAATAAATTTGTAAAACTTTCAGTTTAAATATGAGTAACTCATTGCTGCAAAGTCATTGTGTCCCTGTACAGCTGTGGGAAGAAGTTACACCTGCAGTAAATGTTTGGTAATGTCACATTTATGGCTTAATAAATATTCCCTGAAGTGATAAAGAGTTAACTAAGGTGCCTTAGACATACAAACAATGTGTCCTCTGTTGAACAAATGTTGAAACAGTGAGGTGAGGGGAGGGGGGAGTCTATTAATTTAGGTTTAACTAAAGTTCTATTAAATAACATGATGCCATTGTTAAAAAGTTATAATTCAAAAATATTCAAAAAATCATTCTAATATCAATCTATCTCTTGACATGAAATCACACATTATATTATACACATCATTATGAGTTTTTGTCACGAGGAAGCCTCAGCCAACCATGACTAGAGAGTGCTCAGTCCAGGACTTTCCTTCAACATGTAATAGTGGTTTTTACTGATGCCTGCAAGTGATTTCTATACCACAAAAAAGATATTGAAGCAGATGCCAGGAGGCTATAGACTCCTGATACCTGTGTATATGCTGTGCACTTCAAGATGTCTACATTATATCTTTGTTTAATCAAAGGCAAGCGAAGAATCTCTAAAAAACCAGAGAAAATTCCCAGCTCAACTCGCCAACCAGTCTGCTACTAACCGAATTAACCTGTCTAACAGTTTGCATTAAAAACAAGGGTTTAGTTAGCACACATTTGCTAATACATGCGTAAGCTGCAGAGCCACTCCATGGCACCCAGATATATCTGCAGTCCTAACTCTTGTAAATTTGTAAGAGTCTCCACAGTGCAAGCACATGCGTTCTATGGATAGATGGAAGGCAGGTGAGCCGGAGGTAAACCACCCCTTCTAAAAGGCACAGGGGTACACTACACTGGACACCCAGCACATAGCACAATGGCAACATAGGTTTCCAGTGTGTCACCTCCCCAGTATAACATCAGTAACAAACAAATGGTCACTGTCCCCACCTATAACTGGCCTTCACAGCAAGGAGCACTTGGAAGGGCAACGCATACAAAACAAAACCTAGAAAATTTCCAGCTCAACTCACCAACCAGTCTGCTACCAACCGAATTGATGCACACTGATAGGTGGCACTGAAGGGCACTGATGAGGCGGCACTGGTGGGCACTGATCAGTAGGCACTAATGAGGTTGCACTAACAGGTGGCACTGATGGGCACTGATAGGTGGCACTGATAGATGGCACTGATGCACACTGACAAAAGGAGAGAGTGCTGCACTGGTCCACTGTGATAAGATTGTGTGGCAACGTTTTAAAATTAAATTAACATATAAAATTGGAATGGGGTGTGCAGGTGCTACGTTTGTGTGCACAGTATCCTGTATTTATAAACTAAATCTGAGTAAAAAAAATGAGTGAAAGAAATCCTATATCCTGTTTGGCCTATGAAAAGGGATGCGGCAGTGCAATGTGTGTAGGAAACTGATGCAACTAGTTCTCATACACACCAAGTATTAGTGTAACTTGTGCAAATAGACCCTTAAAGTGCTATCATGCCTGTGCAATTCATAAAGTTAAAGAAAATTTTTTTTGGATAAAAGTGAAAAAAGGTATGCGGGTACTGTGTTTGTATGCACAGTATCCTGTGAGAACCGTATATAGATATATAACACAATTCCTTATGTCAAGTTCTAACCATATAGGGGCTGTAGCAGCCCAGTAAGTGCCAAAAAACTTAAGGTGCTGTTGTATCTATGCAGCCCATAGAGATAAAAGAGTCATATTCATATAGTAGCAGTGATCAGGATAATAAATAAAATATACATAACATGTGCAAACTTCACTCTGTGGACAATATAAGGTGCAAACTATGCAAAATCCGTGATTTGTAAAGAACCTTGTGCAGCCTATGTAAAATATATAAATAAATAATGTGCAAAACCTTATGAGTGTGACAAACAAGTGTATGATGTTTCTCTATGACACCCGAATAATTAGTAATATTCAAAATATATATTATAACGTGAAGTCCAAAACCAAGTCTTTAGAATATGATAACAATGCCAGTGCAAACTTTAAATGCAATGTTTTGTGATCTCTTTAGTAATCCAGTTGTGCAGCAAAAAAAAACGGGTGGGGTGCCGAAAGAGAGAGGGTGTATCCTTTTCGTGTTCAAACACACACAGGTGAAAGATGGCCCCTTACCTTGCGGCAATGGGACAACCGCTAAGAAGGTATATGGAGGAGATGCTCTCTCTTTGGGGTCCCTGGACCGGAGCCGGTGGTCCCTGTGTTTTAATCCCTCAGTACCAGCATCAACAGTAGCAGAGTCAACATAAGGGAGAATAAGAAGGGTACCAGATAGTGTAGTATTTCTAACCAATGGCTGTTTTTATTAAAGTTAAAAGCATGTACTCACATGCAATAGATGCATCACACATAAAAATCCTACGAGCGGCGAGCTCGTCAATCCAAAACTGTATCCGTGCCTATCCCGTCCCTACGCGTGACGTCACCCAATCACGTGACTTCATCAGGGGATGCACGGATACAGTTTTGGATTGACGAGCTCGCCGCTCGTAGGATTTTTATGTGTGATGCATCTATTGCATGTGAGTACATGCTTTTAACTTTAATAAAAACAGCCATTGGTTAGAAATACTACACTATCTGGTACCCTTCTTATTCTCCCTTATGTTGACTCTGCTACTGTTGATGCTGGTACTGAGGGATTAAAACACAGGGACCACCGGCTCCGGTCCAGGGACCCCAAAGAGAGACCATCTCCTCCATATACCTTCTATGCGGTTGTCCCATTGCCGCAAGGTAAGGGGCCATCTTTCACCTGTGTGTGTTTGAACACGAAAAGGATACACCCTCTCTCTTTCGGCACCCCACCCGTTTTTTTTTTGCTGCACAACTGGATTACTAAAGAGATCACAAAACATTGCATTTAAAGTTTGCACTGGCATTGTTATCATATTCTAAAGACTTGGTTTTGGACTTCACGTTATAATATATATTTTGAATATTACTAATTATTCGGGTGTCATAGAGAAACATCATACACCTGTTTGTCACACTCATAAGGTTTTGCACATTATTTATTTATATATTTTACATAGGCTGCACAAGGTTCTTTACAAATCACGGATTTTGCATAGTTTGCACCTTATATTGTCCACAGAGTGAAGTTTGCACATGTTATGTTGATTTTATTTATTATCCTGATCACTGCTACTATATGAATATGACTCTTTTATCTCTATTGGCTGCATAGATACAACAGCACCTTAAGTTTTTTTGGCACTTACTGGGCTGCTACAGCCCCTATATGGTTAGAACTTGACATAAGGAATTGTGTTATATATCTATATACGGTTCTCACAGGATACTGTGCATACAAACACAGTACCCGCATACCTTTTTTCACTTTTATCCAAAAAAAATTTTCTTTAACTTTATGAATTGCACAGGCACGATAGCACTTTAAGGGTCTATTTGCACAAGTTACACTAATACTTGGTGTGTATGAGAACTAGTTGCATCAGTTTCCTACACACATTGCACTGCCGCATCCCTTTTCATAGGCCAAACAGGATATAGGATTTCTTTCACTCATTTTTTTCACTCAGATTTAGTTTATAAATACAGGATACTGTGCACACAAACGTAGCACCTGCACACCCCATTCCAATTTTATATGTTAATTTAATTTTAAAACGTTGCCACACAATCTTATCACAGTGGACCAGCGCAGCACTCTCTCCTTTTGTTTTGCACTATTCATGGGCTTTGTTTGATCCCACTCTGTGCTTGCAGCTGTCCATATACACCGCTGTTTTTCCAAGGTAGCGCAGGGATAATTTATATAAATATTCTCAACTGATGCACACTGATAGGCAGCACTGGAGGGCACTGAGAGGTGGCACTAATAAGTACTGGTAGGTGGCACTAATAGACAGCACTGATAGGTGGCACTGATGATGAGGTACTGATAGGCACTGATTGGCAGCACTGATGGGCACTGATAGGTGGCACTGATGGGCACTGGTAGGTGGTACTGGTGGGCACTGGTTAGCAATACTGATGGTCACTGGTAGGTGGCACTGGTGGGCACTGGTTAGGACCACTGGTGGACACTGGTTAGCAGCACTGATGGTCACTGTGTGGGGCTGATGTCCCTTTTATGGAAGCAAGTAATCAGCTTTATTTTTTCTCCTCACGCTGTTAGCTTGAGGGAAGAAAAAGCTGATCACATGGTAAAGGTCCCAAGGACTTGGCAATCACAGAGTGCGCGGCCTGCGCGCCACAGTGGGCACATGGGCAGTGCAAGCATGGGACTGACACACAGCTCAGCCTCTCAGCGAGCAGCGGAGAGTCTGAGCCAGCCTCCCCACCCTCTCCACATCCCAGCGCTCGAGTGAGCGAGAAGGCTCCACTATTTTGCTGGATTTGGGATGTGCGGCTGGTCTCTTCAACTCTTCTCTAACTAAAGGGATCCCATTTGCCTCAGTATATTCCTCTGGCCGTACTGCTGCTGTGGAGTGCAGGAGGGACCTCTTCCTCCCAAGGATACCAATACTCATCCTTCACGCATAGACCACTTTGATGCTCTACAAAATTCGGAAGCTGCGGAACACCCTTTAAAAGTCTATGGGAGAAATCAAAAGTGCTAATTTTAAAGGCTTATATGCATGGTATTGTCATAAAAAGTGTTTGGGGACCCGGGTCCTGCCCCAGGGGACATGGATCAATGCAAAAAAAAGTTTTAAAAACTGCCGTTTTTTCGGGAGCAGTGATTTTAATAATGCTTAAAGTGAAACAATAAAAGTGTAATATTCCTTTAAATTTCGTACCTGCAGGGTGTCTATAGTATGCCTGTAAAGGGGTGCATGTTTCCCATGTTTAGAACAGTCTGACAGCAAAATTACATTTCAAAGGAAAAAAAGTCATTTAAAACTACTCGTGGCTAGGGATGAGCCGAACACCCCGCTGTTCGGTTCGCACCAGAACATGCGAACAGGAAAAAAGTTTGCTCGAACACGCGAACACCGTTAAAGTCTATGGGACACGAACATGAATAATGAGGACAAGGGCCTCATCCCCACAACCCTGGCCGGTGGTTGTGGGGGTCTGCGGGCGGGGGGCTTATCGGAATCTGGAAGCCCCCTTTAACAAGGGGACCCCCAGATCCCGGCCACCCCCTGTGTGAAATGGTAAGGGGGTACTTACCCCTACCATTTCACTAAAAAACTGTCAAAAATGTTTAAAATGACAAGAGACAGTTTTTGACAATTCCTTTATTTAAATGCTTCTTTTTTTCTTCTATCTTCCTTCATCTTCTTCTTCTGGTTCTTCTTTCTCTTCTGTTTCTTCCTCCGGCGTTCTCGTCCAGCATCTCCTCCGCGGCGTCTTCTATCTTCTTCTCCTCGGGCTGCTCCGCACCCATGGCATGGGGGGAGGCTCCCGCTCTTCTCTTCATCTTCTTCTTCATCCTCTTCTCTCTTCTCTTCTTCCTTCTTCTCTTCTCCTCTTCTTCATTTTCTTCTCCGGGCCGCTCCACACCCATGCTGGCATGGAGGGAGGCTCCTGCTGTGTGACGGAGTCTCCTCGTCTGATGGTTCTTAAATAACGGGGGGCGGGGCACGGGGAATGCCACAGGGAAGTCCCGTCATGTCCCGTGCGTCAGAGGGGGGCGGGGTCACCGGGTGGCCCCGCCCCCGTTATGTAAGAACCGTCAGACGAGGAGACGCCGTCACACAGCGGGAGCCTCCCTCCATGCCAGCATGGATGCGGAGCGGCCCGGAGAAGAAAATGAAGAAGAGAAGAAGAGAAGAAGGAAGAAGAGAAGAGGATGAAGAAGAAGATGAAGAGAAGAGCGGGAGCCTCCCCCCATGCCATGGGTGCGGAGCAGCCTGAGAAGAAGATAGAAGACGCCACAGAGGAGATGCTGGACGAGAACGCCGGAGGAAGAACCAGAAGAGCCAGTAGTACCAGAAGAAGATGAAGGAAGATAGAAGAAAGAAGAAGCATTTAAATAAAGGAATTGTCAAAAACTGTCTCTTGTCATTTTTAACATTTTTGACAGTTTTTTAGTGAAATGGTAGGGGTAAGTACCCCCTTACAATTTCACACGGGGGGGCGGGATCTGGGGGTCCCCTTGTTAAAGGGGGCTTCCAGATTCCGTTAAGCCCCCCGCCCACAGACCCCCACAACCACCGGCCAGGGTTGTGGGAATGAGGCCCTTGTCCTCATCAACATGGGGACAAGGTGTTTTGGGGGGCTACCCCAAAGCACCCTCCCAATGTGGAGGGCATGTGGCCTAGTACGGTTCAGGAGGGGGGGCGCACTCTCGTCCCCCCCTCTTTTCCTGCGGCCTGCCAGGTTGCGTGCTCGGATAAGGGTCTGGTATGGATTCTTGGGGGGACCCCACGCCGTTTTTTTTTTTTTGGGGCGCGGGGTTCCCCTTAAAATCCATACCAGACCTGAAGGGTCTGGTATGGAATTTAGGGGGAACCCCACGTCATTTAAAAAAAAAATTTTGGCCAGGGGTTCCCCTTAATATCCATACCAGACCTGAAGGGCCTGGTATGGAATTTAGGGGGACTCCCACGTCATTTTTTTTTTAAAATTTTGGTTCGGGGTTTCCCTGTGGGGAATTCCTATGCCGTTTTTATCAATGAACTTCTATGTGTATTGTCGGCAATGCAATAGCCGCGCGTAGTTTTAAATGGGTTTTTTCCTTCCAAATGTCATTTTGCTGTCAGACTGTTCTAAACACGGGAAACATGTGCCCTTTTACAGGCATACTATAGACACCCCCCAGGTATGAAATTTAAAGGGATATTACACTTTTATTGTTTGACTTTAAGCATTATTAAAATCACTGCTCCTGAAAAAACTGCAGTTTTGAAAACTATTTTTTTTGCATTGATCCATGTCCCCTGGGGCAGGACCCGGGTCCCCAAACACTTTTTATGACAATAACTTGCATATAAGCCTTTAAAATTAGCACTTTTGATTTCTCCCATAGACTTTTAAAGGGTGTTCTGCGGCATTCGAATTTGCCGCGAACACCCCAAATTGTTCGCTGTTCGGCGAACTTGCGAACAGCCAATGTTCGAGTCGAACATGAGTTCGACTCGAACTCGAAGCTCATCCCTACTCGGGGCTATTAATGAAGTGCCAGTCCGACAATACACATAAAAGTTCATTGATAAAAACGGCATGGGAATTCCCCACAGGGGAACCCCGAACCAAAATTTAAAAAAAAAATGACATGGGGGTCCCCCTAAATTCCATACCAGGCCCTTCAGATCTGGTATGGATATTAAGGGGAACCCAGGCCAAATTTTTTTTTAAAAATGGCGTGGGGTCCCCCTCAAAATCTATATCAGGCCCTTCAGGTCTGGTATGGATTTTAAGGGGAACCCAGCGTCAAAATTTTTTAAAAAATGGTCCCCCCAAAAATCCATACCAGATCCTTATCCGAGCACGCAACCTGGCAGGCCGCAGGAAAAGAGAGGGGATGAGAGAGCGCCCCCCTCCTGAACTGTACCACATGCCCTCAACATTGGGAGGGTGCTTTGGGGTAGTACCCCAAAACACCTTGTCCCCATGTTAATGGGGACAAGGGCCTCATCCCCACAACCCTTGCCCGTTGGTTGTGGGGGTCTGCAGGTGGGGGCTTATCGGAATCTGGAAGCCCCCTTTAATATGGGGACCCCCAGATCCCAGCCCACCCCCCTGTGTGAAATGGTAAGGGAGTACAAAGGTACCCCTACCATTTCACAAAAAACTGTCAAAAATGTTAAAAATGACAAGAGTCAGTTTTTGACAATTCCTTTATTTAAATGCTTCTTCTTTCTTCTATCTTCTATCTTCCTTCGGTTTCGTCCTCCATCATCTTCTTCTTGTTCTTCTGGTTCTTCCTCCGGTGTTCTTGTCCGGCATCTTCCTCCGTGGCATCTTCTTCCTTTCTTCTCCTTGGGCCACTCCGCATCCATGATGGCATGGAGGGAGGCTCCCGCTGTGTGACGCTTCTTCTCTTCTGACGGTTCTTAAATAATGGGGGGTGGGGCCACCCAGTGACCCCGCCCCCCTTTGACGCACGGGGACTTGACAGGGACTTCCCTGTGGCATTCCCTGTGGCATTCCCCGTGATGTCAGAAGGGGGCGGGGTTACGTAATGGGTGACCCTGCCCCCCTCTGATGTCACGGGGAATGCCACAGGGAAGTCCCCGTCAAGTCCCCGTGTGTCAGAGGGGGCGGGGTCACCTGGTGACCCTGCCCTGTTATTTAAGAACCGTCAGAAGAGGAGAAGCGTCACACAGCGGGAGCCACCCTCCATGCCATCATGGATGCAGAGCGGCCCGAGGAGAAGAAGACGCCGCGGAGGAAGATGCCTGACGAGAACAACAGAGGAAGAACCAGAAGAACCAGAAGAAGAAGAAGATGGAGGAAGAAACCGAAGGAAGATAAAAGATAGAAGATAGAAGAAAGAAGAAGCATTTAAATAAAGGAATTGTCAAAACTGTCTCTTGTCATTTTTAACATTTTGACACTTTTTTTGTGAAATGGTAGGGGTACTTTTGTACCCCCTTACCATTTCACACAGAGGGGGGGCCGGGATCTGGGGGTCCCCTTGTTAAAGGGGGCTTCCAGATTTCGATAAGCCCCCCGCCTGCAGACCCCCACAACCACCGGGCAAGGGTTGTGGGGATGAGGCCCTTGTCCCGATCAACATGAGGACAAGGTGTTTTGGGGGGCTACCCCAAAGCACCCTCCCAATGTTGAGGGCATGTGGCCTGGTACGGTTCAGGAGGGGGGGCTCTGTCGCCTCCCCTCTTTTCCTGCGGCCTGCCAGGTTGCGTGTTCGAATAAGGGTCTGGTATGGATTTTTGGGGGGACCCCACGCCATTTTTAAAAAAAGTTTTGGCACGGGGTTCCCCTGTGGGGAATTCCCATGCTGCTTTTATCAATGAACTTTTATGTGTATTGTCGGACCGGCAATTCATTAATAGCCGCGAGTAGTTTTAAATGACTTTTTTTCCTTTGAAATGTCATTTTGCTGTCAGACTGTTCTAAAAATGGGAAACATGCGCCCCTTTACAGGCATACTATAGACACCCCCCAGATACGAAATTTAAAGGAATATTACACTTTAATTGTTTCACTTTAAGCATTATTAAAATCACTGCTCCCGAAAAAACGGCCGTTTTTAAAACTTTTTTTTGCATTGATCCATGTCCCACGGAGCAGGACCCAGGTCCCCAAACGCTTTTTATGACAATAAATTGCATATAAGCCTTTAAAATTAGCACTTTTGATTATTCATGTTCGTGTCCCATAGACTTTAACGGTGTTCGCATGTTCGAACAAATTTTTTGCCTGTTCGCAAGTTCTGGTGCCAACCAAACAGGGGGGTGTTCAGCTCATCCCTACTAGACATATATACCGAAACACGTTGGATGTGAGGAGGTCTTGTTGTGTATATTGTACGAGTAAACTGTCCTGAATTGGGGGAACTATTATCCCTCTGGGGGAACTAATGATTCCTTGCTTTTAATTTGATTCCAGCATCACCGTTACTCCATCTTGCCACCCGCTGTCTGTTTTTCCCTTCCCCCCGCGGGGGGTAGTGTATGCGTGATCCCTTGCAAGGCATGCTTGGCCTATCACCCGCTCTCTGGGGAGCTGGCCTGTCATTGGGGAGGCAAAGGACATAGGAGGGACCATATCCTTTTCATCATGAACATTCAGAACTATTGGGAACTTTGTGACTGGTAATTATGCAATTTATGCAGATAGGTTGTGTTATATATACATAAGTCCGTTACTGTTGAGTTTTATGCTACATTTGATACATGCTTATATTCCTACAGTTGACAACTATCCTCTGAAGAAGACCCAGTTAGGGTCGAAACGCATAAGGATTTTAATATCTATGATCTTGTTGTCCTAAATACACTGTATTGTACATTGTTCCCGATTACGTGCACTGTCCGTTGTGTTTTTTATCTTATAGTGTACTTCAGTTCATTGCCTGAGTCTATAGGTCAGAACCCATCTGTTTTAAACTACGTTTTGTACCAATAAAGTAATTTTTTGACTATCCACATTGTATTTATTGGCTGCTTTAAAGCCCCGTTAGGGGGTTCTCGTACAATTTTTATGTATCTTGTGGGGTGCGCAGCCTATTTGTCTGTACTCATGTGAGTGTTCCTGGTTGGCCGCTCTTGTTGTGTATATTTTCTATGGCGATATAAACGCACTGTTTAGACAAATCAATGTTTTGTTACAATTGTGTTTAAATGTTTTTCTACAAATAAAAGTTGTTTATTGTTATAAATTTTTGTATACTTTGCTATATATTTCTCACATATAATACAAATTGAGTGCCCTAAAAGTCCATTTAGGGGAACCTCATGTATTTTTGTCAGGAAGCGAGAAGGGGGCAGAGCAGAGAGCTGTGACCATAGGTGTGCGCAGCCTCTTGCATTAGGGTGTTCACCCCAAAGCTCAAATACATATGCATGTGTATATGTACTGATGGGGTCAGTAGGGCAGTGGACAGTGTAATTTTGTTTATTTTATTTTTAAAAAAATTATTTTCTTTTGTAACATTTTTTTGGGGGATGAAATATCAGTGGTCTAAACAGGGGGGAATATGCACCACACAAGGCGATTAGGGTGTGCCCAGGCACACTGGCACACCCTGTGCGCACGCCTATGGCTGTGACTGACAGTCAGCAGCTCTCTGCTCGGGGAGCTGTGAGAACTGAGTGATCGGTGGTGTTCGATCGCTCGGTTTTCAGCGTTGGAGCCGTCGGGGGACAGATGCAGCATCGGACTGATGCTGCATCCACCTAGGTAAGTATGAATATTAAAATACCCTATACTTTTCTTTTACGTAAATTAGTGACACACATAGATGCAAAGAAGTCTACAACTTATATAGCAAACAAAGTATATACAGCGGGTAAAATAAGAATTGGACATGCCACCATTTGTCTAGGTAAATATATTATTAAAGGTGCTATTGATATTAAATTTTCATCACATGTAGGTAACAACCCATGCAATCCATACATACAAACAAATGCGTTCAGAAATTTAATTATGTGCAATAAAGTGGAATGACACAGGGAAAAAGTATTGAACACATGAAGAATGGGAGGTGCAAAAAGGCATGGAAAGCCAAGACACCAACTAAAATCTATCAGTAATTAGGAAGCAATCCTGCCACTTGTCAGTGCGAATTAATATCAGCTGATTCAGTCTCAACTGATGTCCTATATAAAGATGCCTCATTGCCAAGGTGTCACACAAGAAACATCTCATGATGGGTAATGCAAAGAGCTCTCTCAAGACCTTCACAACCTTACATAGTTAAGGGACGTATCATCGCACAGTGGTCATGCGGATACAAAATAAGTATGTGTGCCACGTCTAATATAGATTGTTTAAAGGACGTAAGAGTGTGGGCAGGCACCAAGACTTTATAGGCACAATGAAGATAGTTGTATCATTAAAATTCTAATTTTATTTCATTTCAAAAAATGGTGTATTAAAAGCAGGGAAAGACAAAGACAGGATAAAAGCTTATATAGTAAACATCATTTACAGAATATGCACTCCATACAAAGTAAATCAAGAGACAACGGAAATATTGGATCAATACGGGATACAGACAACCCCTTGATCTATATAGTTACAGTACATATCGTTGAATCAGCGCCATGTGGTGATGGTAGCCAAGATTCTGTAAAGGATTATTATGGGCTCGACATGTTGCGCGCTCAAGCGCTTCTTCAGGAGCATATACTACGATAGCTGTAATGGATAGTACATTATTAACAGCCTTCCCAAGTTATTTTTGTATATATACAAAATTAATATGCATATTTACATATAAGTCACCAGATAATACATGGGGGCCGTTAGAAACAGGGACACCAGGAGGACAACAACGCTGCAAGCATATCAAGTCAGAAAAGGAGCAATGTGGGGACGGATGTAACATAATGTAGATGTGTAGTAAGGGATAGAGAAAATGTGTAGGTAAATTAAAATAAAGTATATTGGGTAAGGGGGGAGAGAGGGGCAAAAAAATTAAAACAAAGAGAGGAAAAAAGTATGAAAAGAAGGGGAGACAGCAAGAGGGGGAGGGGCAGGGGAAGGGGAAAGGAGGAAACAAAGGAGGAAGGGGGGAGGGAAAAGGAGGGGGGGAAGACTATTAGACATCTACGCTGCAGAATTAGGGACCATATCTATTATTCTGGGGAAGGAAAAATGATTACGGCAGTCAGCAGACATCTTGACCTCTATCACAAATTTAATACTTCCCTGGTTTCATTTATTGCACTAACAGTTATCCCACTGGACCCCAGAGGCGGAGAGTGGGACAAAAAAGTATGCCAACAAGAAACACTCTGGATTGAGCGTTTGGGGGCCACTGTCCCCCCTGGGATTAATGAGGCTCAATCATACAAACCATTCCTTTAATCGAATTTATGGTCCTATTTAATTCCATCAAACATTATATATAAGATACATGCATACTAAACTCAAATCAAGCTGTTTGGGAGTCCAACAGCTTTGGCTATGATTTGTAAACTCCCTATTTGCCTCTGGATATGTGTCATCACCCTCTGCACATTTATCATGTACTGCTATATACTGTACATTATATATCTGCTGTCAATTTTTGTGTTTGTTTTTGCTTTTGTGTCTGTTTTTGTCCCGTCCTGTTCCCGCTTTGCCCCTATTTTGTTTTGTTTTGTCATTCCCTACTATACTGTGATCATGACCCTTGGATGCCGGTTCTACTGTATATAATTCTACTAACATCTATTTAGCCTTATAAAATATTTGCTTATCAATATGTCTATAGTTCATAGACAATTTTCTTTACACATATTATATGAGGGCTACCCTGCGACACCATGGATGCACCTCCTGTATTGCATGATCTGGTCGGGATTCCCAAGAGCAATGTGCGGCCGCCCAGCGCCACATCTGCATGCTTCCTGTCTGCAGATGATGGCGCATTTGGTATTCCGTGGTTGCCGGGGTGACACGGGCTCACCGCCCTTTCCCTCCTCTTCCCCTCCCCCTGTGGGCGGGTGACCATGGATGGACGCGACGGGCCCGGCCTTCCCCCGTGGTTGCCTGGATACCTAGACGCAGCTGCCTTTTCCCAACCTGACGCTCTTGCGTCATGGAACAGCGCCGGGAGTCGGGACATGCGCAGTACGCGCCTGCGGCCGACCTGGATGATGTCACATCGGCTACGCCGATTGGTGACTACAGGTGGGGCGGGTGTACAAGAGACGCCGTTATGGCGTCTCCTACAACATTACCTGCACTAACTACTAATCGTGGTGGGACGGCGCATCAGCGCTCCACCACCAACTACCATACCCACATTTTCTACAATTAGGTAAGCCTACAACGCTCCTATCTCCTCTCCTTCCCTCTATTCCCACTTAATTCAGATGTTACTTTATTCTATCATTTGTGTCTGCCTATTTTAACAGACTCAGCAAGATTGGGGATATAAATCGCTGTAAACTATTATGGTCTTATATGTAGATGAACCATAGGAGTCAGTTTATGACCAACAATCGTTTCTCCCCTGTTCTATCCATTTGCTGGAAACCACCTCTATCTAACAGAGAAACAGCTGAGGGTTGGCTACTTTTGCCCCCTTCCGCTTCTAAATATAGCCTCACATCAATTTGGGTAAGTCCTATTGTACTATATCTCATTCAAATTAAAACTACATATCTATGAACATGTGAGTCATACTACCACTATTGGGAATTACTCATATCTACTAAACCCGTGTATATATATATATATATACATTAATAACTACACATATACCGCATAGCTCATATGTCACCACTATCTTTTATCCATCTATTCTTTTTTCTTTCCCCTTCTTTCCCTCACCCTTCCCCCTCCCCCTCCCTTGTCCCCCCCCCCCTCCCTCCCTCCCCCGCCATCCCCTTCCCCCTACCATTCCTCTCCTTCCGTTCCCTGCCCCTTGGTTTTCCCCTCCCCCCCCCCCCCCTCCCCTGTTCCCCCCCCCCTCCTTTTCCCTCCCCCCTTCCTCCTTTGTTTCCTCCTTTCCCCTTCCCCTGCCCCTCCCCCTCTTGCTGTCTCCCCTTCTTTTCATACTTTTTTCCTCTCTTTGTTTTAATTTTTTTGCCCCTCTCTCCCCCCTTACCCAATATACTTTATTTTAATTTACCTACACATTTTCTCTATCCCTTACTACACATCTACATTATGTTACATCCGTCCCCACATTGCTCCTTTTCTGACTTGATATGCTTGCAGCGTTGTTGTCCTCCTGGTGTCCCTGTTTCTAACGGCCCCCATGTATTATCTGGTGACTTATATGTAAATATGCATATTAATTTTGTATATATACAAAAATAACTTGGGAAGGCTGTTAATAATGTACTATCCATTACAGCCATCGTAGTATATGCTCCTGAAGAAGCGCTTGAGCGCGCAACATGTCGAGCCCATAATAATCCTTTACAGAATCTTGGCTACCATCACCACATGGCGCTGATTCAACGATATGTACTGTAACTATATAGATCAAGGGGTTGTCTGTATCCCGTATTGATCCAATATTTCCGTTGTCTCTTGATTTACTTTGTATGGAGTGCATATTCTGTAAATGATGTTTACTATATAAGCTTTTATCCTGTCTTTGTCTTTCCCTGCTTTTAATACACCATTTTTTGAAATGAAATAAAATTAGAATTTTAATGATACAACTATCTTCATTGTGCCTATAAAGTCTTGGTGCCTGCCCACACTCTTACGTCCTTTAAACAATCTATATTAGACGTGGCACACATACTTATTTTGTATCCGCATGACCACTGTGCGATGATACGTCCCTTAACTATGTAATATAATATGGGTGGAAGCACCCGGGCAATTCCTAGTGGCCAGTATACCCCTTTTATTTTTCTTATAAAAACATTTACTGGACGGCCTATCTACCTCAAGGACATCACTTTATAGTTTCCCCTTGCCCTTTGCTCCTCCTTCCTTTTTTCCCTTTTTCTAGTACTGTTGTGTGTTTCTCCTTCTCCTCCCTCTTTACAGCCAGCAATAACCGTATACCAATTGTTTTGCATACAATATGGAATTTATTGGGAATGGTTGGTTGGGTTATATGACAGAGATTCAAACGAACTGTAACACAGATACTGAGCAAGAAATTGGTATAAACCAATATATGGCCAAACTGAAACGTGTCCTTAAAAAGAAAGCCAACCTGCATTGGCATATTGAGTTTCTCCAGAAATATGTACGGGAAACCATTAACCCGTTAGGGCTCAGGATCCAACTTTATCCCTCCTTTCAAGTAACCTCCGCAGAATTCAGACTTAAATGGGAAAACATATTGACCCAATGCAGCATAGAACTTATGAAACTGTTGATACTTCATTATCAGACAGAATTAAACACACTAGACCAGGAGATTCTTCTACTACAAACATCTAACGAAACCATTAGGGAACATACCCTCTTTTCCAAACGAGTCCAAGAAATAAAAGAGTACATAACCAAGATTACCAAAGACATCATTTATAAAAAACAAAATAAACTATCAAAAGATCGATTAGCCTTCTCTGAAGGCTTCGCATATCATTGGCAGAATACCATGCTACGCAAAGGCTCTAGAAACCATCAACGGGCCACGAAAACTAATAACTATGGAACTACTGATGAAGATACTGAATCAGATTCTTCATTCAGATCCACATCTTCTGCCCCCAGACATAATCACCACTATCCCCGTAACAACACTGCAGCACAGAAAAGAGACTATGGTGGGGACCCACATACACCTTCTTCCAAACGTCCCCCGAAAGTAGACACGAGATTTTCGACACACCCACAAACAAGAGGACATACACCACAACCCAATGGAAAATCACTAGCACAACCTAAATATTTGGGAGCTACTGCTTTACAAGCAATACAGCTATTGAATAATCAATCTCAAACACCCAACTTGACACAACCCAGCACCTCAGGCCCAATTGATATGGGCATAAATCCCCCAAATATCCCCTTACCACTGGCACAAAGAACACTTAACACTAGACAAAGCACACTAGATGCACATATTCAAGTCCCATTGACACAGTCAAATTTTCAAATTCCTATGAACGGGACAATGCCGACATGACCCCAGGCATGGAAATTATTAACTTAACTCCTTACCTGTTCGAGAAGGAGATACTTGAGGTCCTCAAGCTTGGACTAAGTTTCTGCCCCTCAACTAATATTGACAAATATGAGACAATAAAAGATGTCTATCTTTTTTCACGTAATCTAACATACAAATTCCTTTTTGATAAAGATGTAATACAGTCTAAACAAGACAAGGCGATATCAGAACAAGTCAAACATTTCTCTATGGAAGACTTTCGAGCTCTTCGAGACCTCATATTGCTACTGGAGGAAAATGAACCCTCTAATTCCATACAAGAAATAAACACATCTACTGTACATACAACCAACACCAAAAAATTCAAACCCAAATCACAACGATTTCCAGAATTAACTTCAAATGCACATATTTGGGCCTTCCTGACTGGAACTATTAAAGATATAAAAGAGATGACGATGCCAATAACCGTAGGAAACCTGTCTTACTCACAAAGACAAGCCATCCTAGCCCTAAAAAATCAACCTGACTTAGAAATAAAACCTGCGGATAAAGGAGGGAACATTGTCCTAATGACTAAAACTTACTACGAAACTATGGTTAATAAAATCCTAGCGAATAAACACTGCTATCGTCTGCTACCTGAGACACAAATTACAAAATTTAAGCAAGAATACCTAGAGATCATTGGTAAAGCCTTCCAAAGGGGCCTAATTGATCAAGATATATACAATTACCTAAATGTTAGAAATCCCAAAGAGGCTACCTTTTATGCCCTACCGAAAATACACAAGCATCCTACACTGCCCCCTGGCCGACCAATTGTCTCAGGTATTGGCTCTCTATCTGAACATGCTAGCCGTTTTGTAGACTCTGTATTAATGCCACATGTATTAAGTCTTCCGTCTTATACACGTGACACGTTGGATCTACTGAAACATATTGAGGGGTTGCCGATCCCTCCCGATGCCCTCCTCGTGACCTTGGATGTTGAGTCTTTGTACTCTAGCATCCCTCACGAGCAGGGCATCGGGATGGTACGCACCTTTTTAAGGGAACAGGATCACTATAGTTGGGAATTCTGTGAATTCATACTCGAACTACTCCATTTTGTATTGACTCGCAACTATTTCTGCTTCAAGGAGTCCCACTTCCTCCAGGTACAGGGCGTGGCTATGGGCACTTGTTGCGCGCCGGCCTACGCAAACCTGTACCTGGGGGGGTGGGAACGTGCTATCTTCTCACAGGAGGACCTGTCTGTATACACCGACCATATTCTCATATGGCGGAGGTATATAGACGATATTTTCCTAGTATGGACAGGAACTCATATACTACTGGACAAATTTGTCCATATAATCAACCATAATTCAATGAACCTCAAGTTCACCATTTCAACCCATGTAAATCAAATCACTTTTTTAGATCTAACCCTTTTCAAGGATCAAGATAACTGTCTAGCTACCACTTTATACAGAAAAGAAACGGCAGGCAATACCGTATTACATGCGGACAGTGCCCACCCTAGACCACTGATCAAGAGTATTCCCTATGCACAATATCTTAGATTACGCCGTAACTGTACACATCTAGAAGAATTTAAAGCCCAAGCTCTAGCACTCCGCCAGAGACTGCTATTGAGAGGCTATAAAAAAACCATACTACGCAGTGCATATAACAAAGCCATTCGCCAATCAAGGAACTCTTTACTCTATAAACCAAAAAAAGTCCTGACCAACACCCCAGTGAGATTCATTACCAGATTCTCCCAACAACATCATAAACTAAGGGATATACTGAATAAACACTGGCCGATCCTTCAGGAGGATCCCATTTTAAATAAGTATATCAATCCCTTCCTACAGATCACATTCAGACGTACTAGATCTCTAGGTGATCAATTAACCTCAAGCCACTTTTCTGTTACACCCAAAACTACACATTCCAAACCAGGAATGTACCAATGTGGGAAATGCTCCTTCTGCCCTTGGGTAAAAGAAGGAAACTCGTTTATATTACCTAATGGAGAAAGATTTACACCTAAATTTCACGCAGATTGTGATACAAAAGGTGTGGTATACTTAATGACATGCCAATGCGGCGTATTTTATGTTGGGAAGACTATTAGACATCTACGCTGCAGAATTAGGGACCATATCTATTATTCTGGGGAAGGAAAAATGATTACGGCAGTCAGCAGACATCTTGACCTCTATCACAAATTTAATACTTCCCTGGTTTCATTTATTGCACTAACAGTTATCCCACTGGACCCCAGAGGCGGAGAGTGGGACAAAAAAGTATGCCAACAAGAAACACTCTGGATTGAGCGTTTGGGGGCCACTGTCCCCCCTGGGATTAATGAGGCTCAATCATACAAACCATTCCTTTAATCGAATTTATGGTCCTATTTAATTCCATCAAACATTATATATAAGATACATGCATACTAAACTCAAATCAAGCTGTTTGGGAGTCCAACAGCTTTGGCTATGATTTGTAAACTCCCTATTTGCCTCTGGATATGTGTCATCACCCTCTGCACATTTATCATGTACTGCTATATACTGTACATTATATATCTGCTGTCAATTTTTGTGTTTGTTTTTGCTTTTGTGTCTGTTTTTGTCCCGTCCTGTTCCCGCTTTGCCCTTATTTTGTTTTGTTTTGTCATTCCCTACTATACTGTGATCATGACCCTTGGATGCCGGTTCTACTGTATATAATTCTACTAACATCTATTTAGCCTTATAAAATATTTGCTTATCAATATGTCTATAGTTCATAGACAATTTTCTTTACACATATTATATGAGGGCTACCCTGCGACACCATGGATGCACCTCCTGTATTGCATGATCTGGTCGGGATTCCCAAGAGCAATGTGCGGCCGCCCAGCGCCACATCTGCATGCTTCCTGTCTGCAGATGATGGCGCATTTGGTATTCCGTGGTTGCCGGGGTGACACGGGCTCACCGCCCTTTCCCTCCTCTTCCCCTCCCCCTGTGGGCGGGTGACCATGGATGGACGCGACGGGCCCGGCCTTCCCCCGTGGTTGCCTGGATACCTAGACGCAGCTGCCTTTTCCCAACCTGACGCTCTTGCGTCATGGAACAGCGCCGGGAGTCGGGACATGCGCAGTACGTGCCTGCGGCCGACCTGGATGATGTCACATCGGCTACGCCGATTGGTGACTACAGGTGGGGCGGGTGTACAAGAGACGCCGTTATGGCGTCTCCTACAACATTACCTGCACTAACTACTAATCGTGGTGGGACGGCGCATCAGCGCTCCACCACCAACTACCATACCCACATTTTCTACAATTAGGTAAGCCTACAACGCTCCTATCTCCTCTCCTTCCCTCTATTCCCACTTAATTCAGATGTTACTTTATTCTATCATTTGTGTCTGCCTATTTTAACAGACTCAGCAAGATTGGGGATATAAATCGCTGTAAACTATTATGGTCTTATATGTAGATGAACCATAGGAGTCAGTTTATGACCAACAATCGTTTCTCCCCTGTTCTATCCATTTGCTGGAAACCACCTCTATCTAACAGAGAAACAGCTGAGGGTTGGCTACTTTTGCCCCCTTCCGCTTCTAAATATAGCCTCACATCAATTTGGGTAAGTCCTATTGTACTATATCTCATTCAAATTAAAACTACATATCTATGAACATGTGAGTCATACTACCACTATTGGGAATTACTCATATCTACTAAACCCGTGTATATATATATATATATACATTAATAACTACACATATACCGCATAGCTCATATGTCACCACTATCTTTTATCCATCTATTCTTTTTTCTTTCCCCTTCTTTCCCTCACCCTTCCCCCTCCCCCTCCCTTGTCCCCCCCCCCCTCCCTCCCTCCCCCGCCATCCCCTTCCCCCTACCATTCCTCTCCTTCCGTTCCCTGCCCCTTGGTTTTCCCCTCCTCCCCCCTCTCCCCCCTCTCTCCTCTCCCCCCTTTTCCCCCCCCCCTCCCCTGTTTCCCCCCCCCCCCCTCCTTTTCCCTCCCCCCTTCCTCCTTTGTTTCCTCCTTTCCCCTTCCCCTGCCCCTCCCCCTCTTGCTGTCTCCCCTTCTTTTCATACTTTTTTCCTCTCTTTGTTTTAATTTTTTTGCCCCTCTCTCCCCCCTTACCCAATATACTTTATTTTAATTTACCTACACATTTTCTCTATCCCTTACTACACATCTACATTATGTTACATCCGTCCCCACATTGCTCCTTTTCTGACTTGATATGCTTGCAGCGTTGTTGTCCTCCTGGTGTCCCTGTTTCTAACGGCCCCCATGTATTATCTGGTGACTTATATGTAAATATGCATATTAATTTTGTATATATACAAAAATAACTTGGGAAGGCTGTTAATAATGTACTATCCATTACAGCTATCGTAGTATATGCTCCTGAAGAAGCGCTTGAGCGCGCAACATGTCGAGCCCATAATAATCCTTTACAGAATCTTGGCTACCATCACCACATGGCGCTGATTCAACGATATGTACTGTAACTATATAGATCAAGGGGTTGTCTGTATCCCGTATTGATCCAATATTTCCGTTGTCTCTTGATTTACTTTGTATGGAGTGCATATTCTGTAAATGATGTTTACTATATAAGCTTTTATCCTGTCTTTGTCTTTCCCTGCTTTTAATACACCATTTTTTGAAATGAAATAAAATTAGAATTTTAATGATACAACTATCTTCATTGTGCCTATAAAGTCTTGGTGCCTGCCCACACTCTTACGTCCTTTAAACCTTCACAACCTTATTTTTGCTAAACCTACTGATGGCATTGGTTACAGAAGGATTTCTAAACTTTCTAAACTGAATGTTTCAGTGAGCACTGCTGGGGCCATAATCTGGAAATGGAAATAACATAATTTCACCATACACCACCCATGACCAGCTCCTCGTAAGATTTCTGACAGAGCAGTGAAAAGAATTATCAGAAGAGTTGTCCAAGAACCAATGGCCACTTGTGGAGAGCTTCAGAAAGACCTGGAATTAGCAGGTACAATTGTGTAAAAAAAAAAAACAATAAGTAATGCACTGAACCGCTATGGCCTGTATGAATGTTCACCACACAAGACTCCATTGCTGAAGAAAAAGCATGTTGAAGCTTGTTTAAAGTTTGCTGCACAACATTTAGTGAAATACTGAGAGAATATAGTCTGGTCAGATGAGACAAAAATTGAACTCTTTGGATGCCATAATACACACCTTGTTTAGAGGTCAAATGGCACTGCCCATCACCCCCAAAACACCCCCATACCATACCAACAGTGAAGTTTGGAGGTGGGAACATCATGGCGTGGGGTTGTTTTTCAGCATATGGTACTGGCAAACTTCATATCATTGAAGGAATGATGAATGGAAAAATGTACCAAGACATGAAATGAGAGTGGACATTTCAGCAAGGCAATGATCTCAAACACAAAGCCAAGGAAACTCTCAACTGGTTTCAAAGAAAGAAAATAAAGCTGCTAGAATGGCCCGGCCAATCACCTGACTTGAATTCAATAGAAAATCTATGGAAGGAACTAAAGATCAGAGTTCATAGAAGAAGCCCACGGAACCTTCAAGGTTTGTGTGGAAGAATGGACCAAAATCACACCTGAGCATTGCTGGCGACTAGTTTCTCCATACAGGAGGCATCTTGAAGCTATTATTACCAACTAAGGATTCTGTATGAAATATTAAATAGATTTCAGTTAGTGTGTTCAATACTTTTTCCCTGTGTCATTCCATTTTATTACACATAACTTAATTTCTGAACTTATTTTTTTTGGTTTCTTTGTATGTATGGATTGCATGGGTTGTTACCAACATGTGGTGAATGTCGATAGCACCTTTAGAAATGTATTTACCTAGAAAAATGGCGACGTGTTCAATACTTATTTTACCCTCTGTATAACAACTTGTCTGTGTATCTGTGACCCCTGTGCTTGTTATTTGCTAAGGTCTGAGAAAGACTTGGCAATGAAGATGAGACAGATTTGAACCAAAAAGATGCAAAATTCAGAATTAAGAAGTGGTCAGAGGTAGGTTTTATACTGTCACATTGATACTGTAGAGCATGGGTGCTTAACCTGTGGCCCTCCAGCTGTTGCGGAACTACAAGTCCCAAGAGGCATTGCAAGCCGCCACCAGTTACAAGTATGATTCCAAAAGGCAAAGGCATGATGGGAATTTTAGTCCTGCAACAGCTGAAGTGACACTGCTTGATTACCCATGCTTTAGAGCAGGGAGCTCTAAACTACGTCTCTCCGGCTGTTGCGGAACTACACATCCCATGAGACATTGTAAAACTCTGACATTCACAGACATGATAAAATCATGATGGGAGCTGCAGTTCCTGAACAACGGGAGGGCCATAGTTTGGAGACCCCTGCTTTAGAGCAACAGAGGGAGGAATTTTAGTAAAACCCAAGATCCAGGCCGATAGAAAAAAAAACTTTGTAGTGGACCCCTGCACTTCAAGTATTTAAAATGGTAATAACCCCAAAAATGTAATATATTGCAGCTTACCAATCATTAGGTTGTTGTGTGGCTTCACCAGATTTCTTTTGTTAGGCTTTTTCCCCTCTGGTTTTACCTGGTGATCTGTTTGGCAACACATCTCTGGTATTACAGTCCCTACACTCTGTATAAAGAAACAACATAGTCACCTTTGGACAGCAGCATTGTCAGTCTGGGGGTAGGGTAGTGCTACATGTACCAGCAGATTTAGTTACAGTAACAAATTGTAGCCAAACTCCACTTAAAGCAGGGGTCCACCTATCTATCGTTTTTTTTTTTTTTTGGAGTTCATTCACAAACTTTTCTTCTCAGCATTACATACTCACATATTGTGTGTAATATGTCCGCCTGTGTCAGATTTCGTCAGAAAGAATAACTTATATTATTCACTGCAGGCGGTTTCCATCTTCATTGTGGGCATTTGAAGCCCACAAGCATTTATTTCCTGGATGTGGTGAATGCTGTGCTCCCAGCATTCACTGCTCGTTCCCGCACATGCTCAGTGGCATCCTGGGAAGCCTGAGACTAGCTCCCAGGAGTCTGGGAGAGGCTAGAAACACGCCTACTCCCATGGGAGGAGAACCAGGAAGTGCAAAGAAGAATAGAAAAATAAAAGGTAATTAAGGCGATTTAAATTTTTTTAAATGGCATGTCAGCATCTAGGCAAGGAAGAGAATACATACAGATATTGTTCAAAATTTGGGTGGAACCCCGCTTTAATACTTTATAAGTAGTTACAACAACAGTTTTTTTTCCTTTTGGGATAAAAGCTTTACATAAATGAAGAAAAATTGACCATTTTAAGCATCCCTGTCAGTAGTAAATTGTTTGTCTCAACCCTCTAACTGCCAAATCTGCAGGGCACCTTGTTCTGTTGAAAAACAATATATTTGCTGTCTAGATCACCAGGTGAAAATATAAAAAAACACCTAAAAAAGAAAACAAATGCAGCCATCACTTCTAAAAATTAGTAAGCTGCATTATAATACATTTTGGGTTTAAAACCACTTTAAATCTCATTAAGTCTAGGGGGAGATGAAGAGGCTGCATTACTTACCTTACCCAGCTCCGGCAGGCACCAGCACTCTCCTCCTCCTATCTGGCACTCTGGGCTGTGGGCAGTCCCTTGGCATCATTAATTACAATGCAGAACTTTTAACCCTACGTGGTACCTGGAGAATGGAAGGTGCGCCAGACCAAATGATAAAAGAGTTCAAATTAATTTATTGGCTTACACTAAAAAACATATAACATGTTTTGGAGGGCAGAAAAACTTTCCCTTCATCAGGGCTTTACTTTAAATAAGAAACTTGAATGGACTCAAAATATCGCTTTCCTGTGTGAATCTATGTAGGGAAGCTAATTGCTAGAAGAGCTATTAGCCAGCAACATCTGCATGAGCAATAAAGATTTGTGTATGCTTTTTTCTGGTAACATGTTGGATACCCACAGGAAGGTAGCCCTGTCTGTTATGAGCAGCCTACCTGGGGGGGGGGGGGGGGGTGAGCTCTTCGAATGTTTATGTCCTCTGACTACTTTGTATGAACTTACTTCAAAGTCCCTTTGCCTCTTGAATGCTGAGTAGGCAAGCCTGCAAACATGACCAGAACAACTTAGAGAAGAAGAATAAAGTTAGTACATTGTATTATAGCCTATTACTCTACCACTAGGCAAAAATGAGCAAGGCAGACCATAGAATATGCATTTTTTTCCCTGCAACCACAGTCAGTATTGATAGGAGAATCCCTCCCGCTGATCTATTATGTTCTCCGGGCAGTGGAGTGTAGGGAGACATCCCTGCCAGGAGAGCATAGTGATTACTGCCACTGGCAATAATCGCATGCTAAAGACGTGTTGGTTCTTCCCAAGTCTATAGATGGATCGGCTTGGGTAGAATCAGCCTGCCCATAGATGGATCAAATCTGAGCTGGTCCCTGCTGAACCAGCCAATATTCAATCCATTGATGCAAGCAATAGGGTCGTTTTTTTTTTTTCTTGTGTCCAGAGTTGGGTTTAAACCGGATTTTCCTATGTTGAATCTGTTTAATAATCTATCTCACTGCTCTTTTTTTAACATTGCCTTGCTGTGCGACCAAATAAGTAAATATACCCAATATATGTAATTATATTATAGATTTTGATGTCTGGTGAAAATTATACTATTCTAGCAATCTTTCTTTATTATCGTAGTTTCCTGTACATGTCATGTGTTCCAATGATTACATTTTAATTTGATCAGACATAGATACTATATTTATTGACGTATAACACACACTTTTTCACCCTGAAAATCGGGTGCAAATAGCGTGTGCGCGTTATATGCAAATACTTCTATTTTAGCTGCCTCGGAGGGGACAGGGAGGGGGGCGGGACGAGCGCTGTCAGATTACATGCAGTGATAATCTCCTGTTTACTTGGCGGCCTCTGTAATAGGAAGTCCCATCTCCTGGGCAGCGATTGGACTACTGTTCTGTCTATCATAGGAGATTCTCACTGTATGTAATCTGTCGGCGCTCGTCCCACCCCCCTCCCTGTCCCCTCTAGGCTGCAGATGGGCATCGATCAGGCTGCACTGATACAATGGTGAGGCTGCTGCATTGAAGGCAATGGTGAGGCTGCTGCATTGAAGGCAATGGTGAGGCTGCTGCATTGATTTCACTTGTGAGGCTGCATTGATTTCACTTGTGAGACTGCATTGATGGCACTTGTGAGGCTGTAGATAGGCATTGATCAAGCTGCATTGATGGCAATGGTGAGGCTGCAGATGGGCACTGACCCTTATTTTGCTTCAAAGTTCCTTATTTAAAATATTTTTTTTTTCCTGAAACTCCCCTCTTAAAATGAATGTGCGCGTTGTACGCCTGTGCGTGTTATACGCCGATGAATACGGTCATTTTTTAGGCTGTGGTATTTTACATGGGACTTTGATTACTATGCATTCAAACCACCATTTGAGTTTATAATAATATCCACCAAATAGTTCATTAATAACCTTTGACTCAAAGTGTAATTATTATTTTTGTCTGCAGCTCTTTAGCTGATGATTTGCTAGATAAGGACATTTACCTGTTAGCTTTTTTTTAACAATTGAAATCTTTTGGGAGTGTTGACTCTGCGTTCCAGTAATTGATGCCTGTAAACTGGCAATGAACATTCTCTTTTCAAGCCAGTTTCAAGGCAAACTTTTGCTGTCATGCTTGCCCATGAACTTATCTTTGCAGAGGAGTATGTTTAATTCAGTCACCTCTGCTCCTCTTATCTCCCTGCTGTTCTGTAGTTATGCCCCAGAACAACGCAAGGACCTTGTGCTTTGTATTACAACTTTGCTATCCTATGATAAATACATCCGCTGTTTCACAGGCTGCATTTGTCATCCTTGGTAAAATGGTTGTCATTCTCATTCTGCAGTGTTATGGGATTATGGGAGTATCGCTGTAAGTGGATACTTATCTAGATTTGGTCCTTTGCCTGCAATGAATGGCATTTTTTGCAGTTTATGCTCTACTTTCAGATTTTCAAGCTGTCAGACTGTACACTATCACCTTCCTGTCACACATTTATTAAAAGGTACGGCTCTACAACGCCAAGAAAAAAAAAAAAAAAACAACTTTACTAACATTTATCCTAAAACTGATCTTATGTAAATATTGCAAGAAACACGCCGTGTTTACCTTTTATCTGGGATCATCTGCATATGTACATCATTGCTCATGAAGAAAACATAAAATATTTATGGTAAAAAAAACCTGGAGCACCCTGCAATCAGAGCTAATACACCATGGATCACTTCTACCCATCATCTTTTATATATGTTCTTCAACTCCTGCAAGACAAATCTGATCTAACTTGAGGTAGTGGAGCTGGCCATAGACGGGACAATATTTTACTTTAAAACAACTTAAAGTGCAGCACCTAGAAATAAATAGGATAGAAAGTGATATAATGTAAGTAAATTGCAATAGTGAAAAAAAATTTAAGTGAGCAATAAATATATACTGTATATATATACAGTGAGTGGAAAAAAGTATTTGATCCCCTTCTTATTTTGTACGTTTGCCCACTGACAAAGAAATGATCAGTCTATAATTTTATTGGTAGGTTTATTTTAACAGCAAGAGACAGAATAACAACAAAAATATCCAGAAAAACAAGTTTCAAAAAAGTTGTAAATTGATTTGCATTTTAATGAGTGAAATAAGTATTTGATCCCCTATCAATCAGCAAGATTTCTGGCCCCCAGGTGTCTTCTATACAGGTAATGAGCTGGGATTAGGAGCACTCCCCTGAAGGGAGTGCTCCCAATCTCAGCTTGTTACAAGTATAAAAGACACCTGTCCACAGAAGCAATCAATCATTCAGATTCCTATCTCTCCACCATGGCCAAGTATGTCAGGGACAAGATTGTAGACCTACACAAGGCTTTAATGGGCTACAAGACCATCGCCGAGCAGCTTGGTGAGAGGGTGACAACAGTTGGTGCGATTATTTGCAAATGGAAGAAACACAGAATAACTGTCAATCTCCCTCGTTCTGGGGCTCCATGCAAGATCTCACCTCGTGGAGTTTCAATGATCATGAGAATGGTAAGAAATCAGCCCAGAACTACACGGGAGAACCTTGTCAAAGATCTCAAGGCAGCTGGGACCATAATCACCAAGAAAACAATTGATAACACACTACTATGTGAAGGACGGAAATCCTGCAGCACCCGCAAGGTCCCCCTAGTTAAGAAGGCACATGTACAGGCCTGTCTGAGGTCTGCTAATAAACATCTGAATGATTCAGAGGAGCACTGGGTGAAAGTGTCTGATGAGACCAAAATCAAGCTCTTTGGCATCAACTCAACTCACTGTGTTGGAGGTGGAGGAATGCTGTCTATGACCCCAAGAACACCATCCCCACCATCAAACATGAAGATGGAAATATTATGCTTTTGGGGCGTTTGTCTGCTAAGAGGACATGACAACTTCACTGCATCAAAGGGACGATGGATGGAGCCATGTGTCGTGAAATCTTGGGTGAGAACCTCCTTCCCTCAGCCCCTCAGCCAGGGCATTGAAAATGGGTCGTGGATGGGTATTCCAGCATGACAATGACCCAAAACACACAGCCAGAGCAACAAAGGAGTGGCTCAAGAAGAAGCACATTCAGGTCATGGATTGGCCTAGCCAGTCTCCAGACCTTAATCCCATAGAAAAAATGTGGAGGTAGCTGAAGGTTCGAGTTACCAAAC
The DNA here is from genome assembly GCA_037952925.1 of Lithobates clamitans. Taxonomy (NCBI): domain Eukaryota; kingdom Metazoa; phylum Chordata; class Amphibia; order Anura; family Ranidae; genus Lithobates; species Lithobates clamitans. The sequence continues at coordinate 1,590,077 of JBBGZY010000894.1, read as the reverse complement.
GTCAGCCTCTAAACCTTAATGACTTGGAGAGAGCTGCAAAGAGGAGTGGGACAAAATCCCTCCTGAGATGTGTGCAAACCTGGTGGCCAACTACAAGAAACGTCTGACCTCTGTGATTGCCAACAAGGGTTTTGCCACCAAGTCATGTTTTGCGAAGGGGTCAAATACTTATTTCACGCATTAAAATGCAAATTAATTTATAACTTTTTTTAAATGCTTTTTGAAATGCTCACAAGGAACTTTTTCTGGATATTTTTGTTTTGTTTGTTGTTTGTTGTCACTGTTAAAATAAACCTACCATTAAAATTATAGACTGATCATTTCCTTGTCAGTGGGCAAACGTACAAAATCAGCCGGAGATCAAATACTTTTTTCCCTCACTGTATATATATCATATTTATATTACGTTATATTTACACTTTCATTTTTTTCACTATTGTTATCATTAATTGTAATTTATTTATGTTATATCACTTTGTGATCCTATTTATTTCCAAGCGCTGCACTTTATGTTGTTTTACAACTAGCTCTTTTGGGTTTGTATACTGCTAGCTGCCTTATACTGCTAGTGTTGACTCAATACATCTGGAATGTTTTACTTTATTCGGTGATGATTTGAGGAATTTTCTTTAAAAGCGTGTTTGTTTGTTTTTTTAAAGCAAAATTGATTTTCTGGGAGGATATAAGATCTTTTTCCACAGATTTTTAGGGATCTTTTATACGGGTGCCCTGAGCCCCTGCAATGTAAATTCCAGAATATTTTCCCAACCAGACGCTGCCTACAGCCACTCATAGACATGAATGGCTGTGCATAGCTGTAGCATTTTCTATATTTGAAATATGCCTGTATGCTCTACAAGTGCTTATACCAGTACCAGCATATACCTGAATATGACCATGCACAGCCATTTATGTCTATGGACAGCTTTAGGCAGCAATGGAGCTTCCTAGGCAAGGGGAAAACACTGGTATTTATGGGCCCAGGGTGCCTATGCACAATAGCTCTTAAAGTGTATGTCCAGTCCAGGTTAAGATAACATGGGGAAGGGTTTAGAGCCCCTGTTGGGTTCTATTGTATTACTTGCTAAACGTGCAGAAATGCGGCATGTAAACGTGACAAAACAGATGTTTTTGAATGTCAGTTACTAGCTGTCAACTCTCCAGCATTCAGAAGAGGTTTTTAAACATCCTGTGCAGTGGCGACCGCTCCATTGGGGTGCAGGGGCAATGCCCCCCTAATCCATGCGCCCGCCCCCTAATCTACATGTGGGGCGCTGGACACATGGATTTCTATGGGGGTTTTTTTGGAAGCACATGATTAGAGCCAGAGGCTCTAATTGGCTTAAAAAAGGGTGGGCTCGGGGTGCAAAGTACTGCTCCCTAAACCCCCCCAGTTGTGTGACGTTAGCGAATTAATATCTGCTATTGTCTTCCTGCTTCTCCTTCCGGCCAATCAGGAAGTGGGTCCTGAGATCTCATTGGTCTAGAGGAGAAGCGACCATATTGGCTGGTACTAGGGGAGGATGTACGGGGAGATCTGGGAGATGGCTGTCCACATCAGAGCAATCTCGATCTGCATCGCCGCAAACACACAGAAGCCAGAGAGGAAGTAAGGGGAGATCAGAGATCCCGACTGCATAAGTACCACCCAGTGGGGGGGTTAAGGGGGCTGGAGGAGGGGGTGTCGGGTGGTTTGTTTGCTTATCCCCCCCCCGGCTGGAGCATCAGCCTCCACTGGTCCTGTGTACATGAAGCCTTAGCAGAAGAACACCTACCCCCACCCCAAGCACAGCATTTCACTGGGAAGATCAGTGTAATACTGTTTCTCCTACCCCAGCTCTTATGCTGCTGAGAACAGAGGATCTGTGATCACTTCTAAAAAAGGGAAAAAAAGGTATTGTCTAATGTTTTTTTATATCTATATAAAGATGTTTTGCCTTTCACTTCTAAACTGAATGGGTTGTTTTACAAGGTGATAGTTTACAATCACTTTAAGGTTAAACCATGTGCAAAATAAAAAGCGACATACATGATACAGTCTGTCACTAGCTCTAACACAACAGTTTTTGTTTTTCTTAGTTCCCCATGTAACATATATTTTATTACATGTTGATCCTGCCAGTAGATCCGCTATCTTTCCACTGCATTTTACAGGAAGGAGGGATTTTAACGGCCAAAAAACTTGAACAAATACGTAAAAGATATATATTGGTTTATTAATACAAAAATCAAGACATACAAATGAATACACAGGTGCGTTAATGGCCACAGAGCAAAATAGTGTAACATACAAATGGCAGATTACAGGCAGTAAGTCCCTACATGTTTCACCAAACATTGGCTTCTTCAGGGAATATGATGTTATTGACCTGTACGTATGTTAGCTCTCTGAAAGAGACACAGAATAACATCTTAATAAAAAGTTATAGAAAATATATACATACATGAAAAATTAAATCATGAAATACATATATTGAAAAAAGCTGGAAGCATGACATGGCTTAAAGATCTTAAAGGGGCTATGTTAGCCCCTTTTGGGATATGTATTATCCCATTTTTTTGTCGCTTTGTAATATACTGATATAATTTCTTTCTTTATAGGTCTTCTTTGCTAGGTCTTTGTCAGCCCCCTTCAGCCACATTTAGCTGCGGCGTTTTGGTTGCTGATTTTTTCCGGGGTGGCCCGGGTCCCATACTTCACCTTGTGGCTGTTTGGGTAGGTATTGGAGTGTGTTGGGATACCAGTCATGGGCAGCTCTTTAAGCCATGTCATGCTTCCAGATTTTTTCAATATATTTATTTCATGATTTAATTTTTCATGTATGTATATATTTTCTATAACTTTTTATTAAGATGTTATTCTGTGTCTCTTTCAGAGAGCTAACATACGTACAGGTCAATAACATCATATCTCCTAAAGAAGCTAATGTTTGTCTAAACATGTAGAGACTTACTGCCTGTAATCTACCATTTGTATATTACACTATTTTGCTCTGTGACCATTAACACACCTGTGCATTCATTTGTATGTCTTGATTTTTGTAATAATAAAACAATATATATCCTTTACGTGTTTGTTCTAATTCACAAGTTTTTTGGCACCGTTATAATCCCTCCTTCCTATCTCTTTCCATTTTGTACATTACTTTGGGATGAGGTGCCTTACATTTTGAGGATTTTCCAGCCATACCTAATTTTCTGCATTTTACAGGGTGACAACCCAGTTCTGCAGTGAAATTCAGCTAATAATTTTTAAGCAGTTAGATCAATGGTATTTTGTTTTGGAGATAAAGGTATAAATTACAGTATATGCATAAAAGCTGATCATTGTAAGCACCCCCATTGGTGTATTATGGTATGGTCCAACCTCGTAACCACCACTTTTGCTGAAAGGCTTGAACTGATAAAAGTAAGTGGAAAACAAACTAATTTACTAACAGGATCAATAGGTAATAAATGTAACAGGACTCAGAAAAACATAAACTGTTGTGTTAATGCTATTGACAGACTCCATTATATATGTCATTTTTTATTTTGTCCCAAGTTACACTTTAAATAAGTCCCAAGCAGTTATTTTTTTTTCTTTCTGCAATGTCTTAATATTTCAGAGGCTGATAATACTAAGTGAGTTAAAAACCTTTGCTTCAATTATCCAGTCATATGAAAGGCAAATTCCATTTATTTATTTAATTTGCTCATGAGTGAAGATTCTCAATTCCTTTACTCGGTCAACCCAATTGAAAAAAAAAAATCTGAAATAATGATGTACTAGCTAATAATTCTGACATTATGAGGTTGATTTATTAAGGCAAATGAACAAGAGGAGGAATGAATCATTATGACACATGCAGGTGTATGTGTGCATCGTGATCGCCATTACTAAAACTGTCTAGCTGAAGGAACAGTACATTGATGTTGAAAATGTAACGTGTGCTTACAGTGTGCTGGGCATGTTGAACATACAGATAATGTGTGTTGAACATCTAGCAGCTATTGTTGATTTTGTGCTTTTTGTTTTCATAGGGTGCTTTTGCAAACATTTTAATTGTGAATACCGGTAATAGCTAATTTAAACATTGTGCAGTGACAGACATTTTACTGCATTTTAAAACACCTGTCACTGCAAGGACAAGCAGAAAAGTATTGCTTCCCATGTGTCCCATTCACACTGCAATGCAGCCCGGAGCTGCGTTGCAGCATGCTGCGATAAAATGCAGGCATTCTGCATTTTATCGCAGTGCACTATACAGAATCACATGGCACTGTACAGCAGCAAAAAATAAATGGAACTGTACAGCACTATGAATGAAGGATACGTTTTGTACACTTCAAATAATGTTTGCCCTAAACAAGAAAATGCTGAATCACGCACCACACTGCCTCCTACTGCAGGGAAAGGACAGCAAATAGACTGTTCACTCTGCAAGGGCAGTTTGCAAGTGAATCTTCATCAGAGCTTACTTAATGAGATGAAGCTCTGTTGACTTCCATCATCTAATAATGTGCAAGTAAAATGCTGTTTTTTGTTTCCTTGTATGTGAGTATTCTTTGGAAAGTGAAATTTCATCACATTCACTAAGCTCTAGGGAAAAAGTCCCATGCAAAGTGCAATTTTCTTTGTAAAGTGAACAGCCATTTTATCTTTATTAATACATAATACATATTAATACAATTATTTACAAATGGAATCTCTATTTCAAGCATCAGTGTATGGAAATTTGTATGTTGGCTTGTCCATACGGAAAACATATGCATGTGTGTAGTACCATAACCCCATGCGTGAGATTTTTTAACCTCTTTTGGCGCAGGCTGCATGCAAATATGCAGCCTCTTTGCAGATTAGCCTTAAAGCTGAGTGGCTGAATATTTGCGTGCATTAGTGAAAATACAGCTGTGCCAAGAATGCGCGCCCTGGCGCAGTTACCAGCCAATCACATCCTCACATGATCATAAACCCCACCCCGCCTCCTGGCATCTTAAACCCCTTGAAGGGTCGGGAGACACTAGCTCCAAAGGTGTTAATATTAGGGTTTACAGTTACCATTAATTATACCATTAATGATACCTATGTACATTTAATGTTGTTTTATATCTACATACTATTTCCAGTTAACATAATACATTTTATTTCTACATGTTATTTCTAGTGAAGAAAATACATTTGGACACAAGCCATACATGCCATAGCATTTGTTAGGTTAATTAGACGGGACTTGACGGGACTTCCCTGTGACGTCACGGGGAATGCCACAGGGAAGTCCCGTCATGTCCCGTGCATCAGAGGGGGGCGGGGTCACAGGGTGGCCCCGCCCCCGTTATTTAAGAACTGTCAGACGAGGAGCGCCGTCACACAGCGGGAGCCTCCCTCCATGCCAGCATGGGTGCGGAGCGGCCCGGAGAAGAAAATGAAGAAGAGAAGAAGAGAAGAAAAGAAGAAGAGAAGAGCGGGAGCCTCCCTCCATGCCAGCATGGATGCGGAGCGGCCCGGAGAAGAAAATGAAGAAGAGAAGAAAAGAAGAAGAGAAGAGCGGGAGCCTCCCCTCATGCCATGGGTGCGGAGTGGCCCGAGGAGAAGAAGATAGAAGACGCCGCGGAGGAGATGCTGGACGAGAACGCCGGAGGAAGAACCAGAAGAACCAGAAAAACCAGAAGATGAAGGAAGATAGAAGAAAGAAGAAGCATTTAAATAAAGGAATTGTCAAAAACTGTCTCTTGTCATTTTTAACATTTTTGACAGTTTTTTAGTGAAATGGTAGGGGTAAGTACCCCCTTACCATTTCACACAGGGGGGGGCCGTGATCTGGGGGTCCCCTTGTTAAAGGGGGCTTCCAGATTCCGATAAGCCCCCCGCCCGCAGACCCCCACAACTACCGGCCAGGGTTGTGGGGATGAGGCCCTTGTCCTCATCAACATGGGGACAAGGTGTTTTGGGGGGCTACCCCAAAGCAACCTCCCAATGTTGAGGGCATGTGGCCTGGTACGGTTCAGGAGGGGGGGGCGCACTCTCGTCCCCCCCTCTTTTCCTGCGGCCTGCCAGGTTGCGTGTTCGGATAAGGGTCTGGTATGGATTTTTGGGGGGACCCCACGCCGGTTTTTTTTTTTTTGGCGCGGGGTTCCCCTTAAAATCCATACCAGACCTGAAGGGTCTGGTATGGAATTTAGGGGGAACCCCACGTCATTTTTAAAAAAAATTTGGGCTGGGGTTCCCCTTAATATCCATACCAGACCTGAAGGGCTTGGTATGGAATTTAGGGGGACTCCCACGTCATTTTTTTTAAAATTTTGGTTCGGGGTTCCCCGTTGGGGAGTTCCCATGCTGTTTTTATCAATGAACTTCTATGTGTATTGTCGGCAATGCAATAGCCGCGGGTAGTTTTAAATGGGTTTTTTCCTTCAAAATGTCATTTTGCTGTCAGACTGTTCTAAGCACGGGAAACATGCGCCCCTTTACAGGCATACTATAGACACCCCCCAGGTACGAAATTTAAAGGGATATTACACTTTTATTGTTTGACTTTAAGCATTATTAAAATCACTGCTCCTGAAAAAACGGCCGTTTTTAAAACTTTTTTTTGCATTGATCCATGTCCCCTGGGGCAGGACCCGGGTCCCCAAACACTTTTTATGACAATAACTTGCATATTAGCCTTTAAAATTAGCAATTTTGATTTCTCCCATAGACTTTTAAAGGGTGTTCCACAGCATTCAAATTTGCCGCGAACACCCCAAATTGTTCGCTGTTCAGCGAACTTGCGAACAGCCAATGTTCGAGTCGAACATGAGTTCGACTGGAACTCGAAGCTCATCCCTAGTAGTTAACAATAAACAATAGCTATAATAAAGGGATACAGTTACTAATAACATTGGTTTATACTATTGTGTGCTCAGCTTTATTAAGGGCTAGTGCACTGAATTTTTTAGAATAACTAATATGTAGATTTGAGTGTTTTTTGTATATTTATAATTTTTTTTATGGAGGGCCAACATTTGGACTGGTGTTAAAAACATTGAAAGTGGTTCTAAAGGCAGAAGACTTTTTACCTTAAAGCGTTCTCTGCATTAAAGCGGTGTTCCTCCCAAAAAAAAAAATTAAAAGCCAGCAGCTACACATACTGCATCTGCTGGCTTTTAACAATAGGACACTTATCTGTCCTGGAGTCCAGCCATGTCAGCACCGCAGCTGATGTTTCCATCAGCTGTCGGGTGCTGCCACCGCCATTGCGGGTAAGGGTACCCGGCAGTGTAGCCTTACAGCTTCACGCCGGGAACCCTACTGTGCATGCCCGAGGCCCCCGCTCCCCACTCCTACTGGTCCGGCAACAGGGAGAGGAGGAGGGAGGAGGATAGAGCCCTGCGGTGATGTCACGGGCCGTGGCCTGGACTCCTAGAAGTGGGAAAAGGATATCTGTCAAAGACAGGTATCCTGTCCCCCCTCCCCCCCGAAAGGTGGCAATTGTGGCACCGGAAGGGGAGAGGAGACAAATGAGTGTAAGTTCCACTTTTGGGTGGAACTCCGCTTTAAGTTAAAAAAAAAAACTTCTGTATGCAACTCCCCCCCACCTTATACCTACCCAAGCCCCATTTCGGTCCAGTGCTTTACCTGAGAGCAGAGGCTCTCTCAACTCTCTCCCTTCTCCTCAGACACAGCAGTAAGAGCCATTGGTTCCTGCTGCTGTCAATCACAGCCAGTGAGGGAGGGGTGGGAGGTGGAGCCCTCCTGCTGCTGTCAATCACAGCCAGTGAGGGAGGGGTGGGAGGTGGAGCCCAACCATGCTCTGTGTATCAATGAACACACGGAGCTGGCTCAGGAGTGAGCCGCTTGTTATGGGGGTACCTGGCAGGGGGCAGGGCCCAGAAGCGCCGGCTGGGGTCCCAAATCTCTTTAAGTACTTGGGTATTCTTGTTTTAGTGCTTTGGATGATCTCAAGAAAAATCCAGCAGGCTGAAAAATAAGTGTAACATTTTTGGATCACAGAGCCTTCAAATCACAAACTAATGATAATAAAATACAAAGAACGGTTTCAAATATAAAAGTTAAAGTGGGTGTAAAGGCTGAAGGTTCTTTTATTTTCATGCATTATATGCATGAAAGTAAAAAACATTAGGTGTACAGCAGCCCCCCTCAATACTTACCTGAGCCCCAGCTCGATCCAGTGATGAGCACGAGAGCAGCGACTCTCCCAGGTCTCTTTCTCCACCATTGGCAAGGGGCCTAACTCTTAACTTCTTCACAGTTTATTAACTAAATTTCTGTATTTAGAGTGATATTAAAGATTTTTTTCTTTAAATAACAAACATGTGACACGTACCTGCTCTGCGCAGTGGTTTTACACAGTGCAGCACCAATTCTCTTCTTCTTGGGTCCCCCCCAGCACTCCTGGCCCCTCCCAGGGGGCACCCAAGTAGGTTCGCTTCTGAGCTGCTCTGAGCTGCTCCGTGTGTCCATTCACACACAGAATGCAGCTCAGCCCTGCCCCCTGTCTCCGCTGATCCCCGCTGAGCAGGCAGATGACAGGTCCGTGTCTACTCCACTATGCAGAGTGGACACAGACATAGCCCACTGTTCTCTATGGGGCAGTCGGAGGAAAACTGACCGTCTGTCCATTTCCATCCAATTCGGTCCGCCGGACAGATGGTGAACATATCCTCATCTGTCTTTTTTTAGTGGACCAGATTGGATGCTGCCAGGTGTAAAAGGGGCCTAAAAAAGTCATTTTTTGTAAGCAGAATTCATATGTGTTAGATAGATTGTGTGAAGAGTCTTCCGGTCTGGGTCCCCTCAGTCTGGTTTATATAATTAGAAATGGAACAAATTACCTTGGTCCACTGATATCTCAGTGGACCAGCATTTAATGATTATTAAACACAGCAACCTTGATTGTATGACTTATATAACATACACATACACTATATTACCAAAAGTATTGGTACACCTTTACACACACATGAACTTCAATGGCATCCCAGTCTTCGTCCGTAGGGTTCAATATTGAGTTAGCCCCCCTTTACAGCTATAACAGCTTCAACTTGTGTGTAAAGGCAGGCGTTCCTATACTTCTGGTAATATAGTGTATGTAATTTGTAAACTACAGACTTATATCTTTCTAGAAATAAGAGATACATTTATAAAGAATCTACTGGAGAAATGTACCCATTGTGACCTTTATTTTTTTCTCTTTCCACCTTCAGTATGAGCTAATAAACTTGGATGTGTCTCTACTAAACTGGATAATGCGCAAGAAAAGAAGTACAACACATGGGGTGATGGGGGTCTCCAGGGGGCCCCGAGGGCACCTGGACATTCTTACCCCACAAGCGCTAAATGACCTCTTTTGTGTTTGAGGTCGTTTGATCCAGTTGGCTGCACAGTGTGACATTTATTAAAGGTGGACACATGGTTTTACATGATATTCCAGTTAGGGGTGGAGGAGGAGAATATGTTTTCGACTTTGAACTTGCTTTTCAATTTTTTTTTATTCTTTATATATTGTATATAAACAAACCTTAGCTTAGCTGGAGTTTTTTTTTGTCAGTTGCCTGTTGTTCTACATTGTGTGTTGTCGTTGTGCAACAATGTGTGTTGCATGACAATAGAAAACACCTGTGCTGCATTCAAGACCCTGTGACTGCATAAAAATAATAGTGTTTATGTTGTTCAGGAAACCTTTACTGAGAAAATTTTTGTGGTTGTCATTGCTGACCTCTCCTTCTGAAAATGCTAATTTCCAAACTGTTATACCAGCCCAATAAATCTTTCTTTTTGATACAGAACAAGCATCTAGATCAGGATGTTTGACTTCACTTTGACTCAGCTGGCTGCATGCATGTTCCAAATTCACGACTCAGTATGTATTAAATTCGGACACTGCCAGGTAACTGCCATTTCCCTAAGGAGGTAGACAATGGCAGCCCTTTGTACAGGTTCCCTTTGAAAATTATTACACATTTCATGTATTTGGCTAAAAATGTCCGAAGTCTAAGAAGGAAAATATAATCACTAGGTAACCTTTAAATATCAATGATAAGAGAACCAGATTGGATGGATGGATCTGACAGAGCAGATTAAAAAATAAATGCTAATCTACATCTACTGTATAGTAGGTTATAAAGTGATGAGCTTATTGATAATGATCAGCGTGCAATATAATCACATTGATTGCTACTCACTTTTTACTTGCCCCAAATTTCTAGGTAAGTCAGGACATTTTGAAAAAAAAAACCTTCCATGCATAAGGCAAGATTAACTTTTTCCTGGTTTTCATGGGGACAGTGGATTTTAAAAAGCCCCTGAGCTCCATGGAAGCTATTCTCAACTACCTTGTACCTGTTTTTTTTTCCCCAATTAGCCTCATTATTATTTTTCCAAATAAAGAAAGATCTATAGTGGAAAAAAGATTAATACAAAATAAAATAAAGTAACAGGACACAAAAACCCACACACAAAAAAAAAAAAAGACCCCCCCCCTACAAAAATAACGCAATGGGGGAGATTTACTAAAACTGGTGTCAACAGAATCAGGCACTGTTGTGCATAGTAACCAAGCTTCTAGGTTTAAGCCCCCATTCACATCGGGACGATTTTACATGCCATTTGACATGCCAAATCACATGCCAAATCAGACCCTTTTGCCGGCAAAGGCACCACCCGAATCAGTGCGACACAAACTTTGCAGCGCCGCACCGATTTCCAAAAGTACTTTTGGTAACTTCGGGGGCGATTTTAATAGACATCTGTGCATGAACCCGCACAGATGTCTTTCAAATCACCCCCAAACTCACAATGAAATGCAGGTTTGAAATTGTGCAAGTTCAGCTGAACTTGCACGATTTCAAACCCGCCTCCAATGTAAATGAGGGCTTATTGTCAAAGCATAATTGAACAAGCTGAAGTTAGTAGCTGATTGGTTGCTATGTACAGCTGCACCAGATGATTCTGTGTGCACCAGTTTTAGTAAATCTCCTCCTTAGCCTGTGTTCACACTGGTGCGTGCGGAACACTGCATGTGATTTGCACAGGAATTTCACTGCATTCCTGTGCACATCACATGCAATGTCTGTGCGGTGCGATTTGAGCCATACATTTTGTATGGCTTAAATTGCATCTCATCCGCACCAAAATAGTGCAGGACCTTTTTTTTTTGCCGCACCTGAATCGCATTGCATGGTGTTCACACCCATGCAATGCGATTCTGGCAATCACACTGCGTTTTGCAATCTGTTTCTGGGGTGTCGTTAGTCTAACATTGACACCTGCAGCAGATCGCATGGGTGGCATGCGACTTTTATGCAGTGCGATGTGATGTGGGGAAATACAGCTTCCTGCATCACGTCAGTGTGAACCAGGGCTGACACCCGCAGCAGATTGCATGAACCCTGTGCGATTGCTATGCAGTGCGATGCACCTTGTGTGTTTCCCGCATCACATCAGTGTGAATCAGGGCTAAGGGTCTATTTATAAATGGTGTCACCCAAGATTCACCTATTTTACACATAAGATTCAATAGGGTAACACTTGTGTGAAAGTTATGCAAATCTTAGGTGAAAATATTAATAAATAAAACTTTAAGTGAAGTAATATAAACTACTAGGTATATATCCCCACTGTTAAAAAAGCCCTCCTTATAAATACAGATAAAAAAGAATAGATCATTTTTTGTTATATAAGCAAATTTAGCCTAAGTGGCTCATTGAGTAAAATAAAGAGTTTCTGTTCAGCAAAACTAAACGAGAAAATCAATTTCCTGTGTATTCTCTACCATTCATCCCTATTGTTCATTTCTAAACACCCTATAAATAGTGCTTATGTTGTACTTGCTGCTCTGTTTTCCACCTCCCTTATCAGATAGGGTACGATTACATAAATAAGCTCCATAAATTGTGTCGAATTATAGAGATTCCGATTTTTGTGTACACATTTTCACTCTGCTGCTGCTGCCAACACAAAGGTGCTTATTTGCTGAATTCCATTTTGCAGACTCTACCTTTGCTGCACATCGTATTATTTACTAGTTCTGTATGTTATAACCAGAGAAGGCACTAGGGGACACTGTGCCTCTTCCATAGCACAGCCACCCCATCCTACCTCCTTCACAGTCCCTGAGGATTCTGCTTAAGCTAAGGCTGCCAATGAAGTCAAAGCCTAATGCATTTCTCTGTGGTACCACAGGCTGCATCTCTTTCAAATTACAGTGCAGGCGGACCAGACAGCATTTTCTGAATTAGCATCTCCGGGACTCCTCTGCTCACACACACAACACTGTGCACATCTGAGGTCCAGCAAAGTACCTGCCTGCTTTATCCAGGGACATCAGCTCTTCACCACTTTGGATTAGGGGGGAACTCTAAGAAAAAAAATTCTCTTTCCAAAAAGCACAGCAGCCAGGAGTTTCTGGAGGGGGGGGGGGGGGGACCCACCTTGGCCACCTGCTCTCTTTTGATTCCTATGATTGTCCCTCTATTTTGGATTGTTAATGGATGGGTCAATGCAACCTTGGTGCTGAAGAATAAGCTAAGTTTGTTGAGTTCCATCAGGCAGCAAGATGCATGCATGCACAATTATGGAATTGTAACTTGGATATTTGATGGATATCGATTCTAAAGAAAGGCTACAGGTAGGTTTTATGTGCCTTATTATTCTTACTGAGATTCACTTTTAAAAAACTGCTCATCAATTCTAGCTAGCAATCACTGTTTTAATCAAACACAGGTGTCTGCATGGCAAAATGTTCAGCATACAATAGCAATAGTATAAGAAAAGAATGAAAATTAAAAATGACAACGTACCGCTCCCCCGCACTTTTTTTTTTTTTGCAATTCATCTGAAGAGCAATTTATTTGCTGTAATCGATCATTCAGACGTGTTAATGATTTGAAGGGGTGATTGGAGGGGGAGATCAGCATACGATTACTGGATAAAGTTTGGCTCACTGGCTCACATTGAACAGTACTTTCATGCTCTGCTGTATTTGCCTTGTTCAGGAATCAAAGCATCTGGTTAATTGGGTGAATGAATTGAATATCTGAAATTTCTTTGAATAACCAGGCAAGGAGAAAAAAAAACCACAAAGCCAGCATTTTATCCATGGCTTTTAAGCAGCTCAGCTGAATTCCTGATGTTATGGTGTATGTGGTATGCAGTTCAGGTACTTTGATGTCCTGCAGATTGTATGTAAAATTCTTGACATTGTAATGTATTATGCCTCTGGCTCATAGCTGTCTTATATTAAAATGCCTTTCACATTTTCAAGGACCCAGTCTAGCAAAAAGTGCTTGTCCAATTAAAAAGAAATGCATGTGGTATACAAATTGTGAGGGAAAAGCTGATTTATTCTGATGAGCGTCATTTCTGCTTTTAGGATACACACATACATATGCAATAACAATATAAACATATGTATCAAAATACAGTGACAGTAATATACATTGTATTGTTTTCCTGCCAAAAATTGAGAGGCAATAAAAAAATGTATAAAAAATATCTGAGTTAAAACTGAGCATTAATAAAAAAAAAAAAATATATATATATATATATATATATATATATATATATATATATATATATATATATATATATATATATATATATATAGATAGATATATAGATATATATATATATCTATATATAGATAGAGATAGATATATCTCTATCTATATCTATCTATCTATCTATCTATCTATCTATCTATCTATCTATCTATCTATCTATCTATCTATCTATCTATCTATGCAGAAAGCACACACCTCACACATATGTGTGTCTATATACTTTGGGAGATTAAGATGGGACATCTCCCTTATTGATGGAATCAATGATAAGAATCAAATGAGGAGAGGTTTTTATATATATATATATATATATATATATATATATATATATATATATAATATTATATTTATTATGAGTATTTGGAAGTGTACTATGGGCCAATATTGCAAGTGTATTGACAATTTTATATTTATAGCTGCACCGACTATTTTGTAGTTTTATGTTTTTAACCCCATGGTCAAACTTTTGTGAAATGAATAAGAACTATTAATAGGAAAGTTTTTGTTTTTGTGTGTGATTTTAGTGTTAGACGACTTTACATCATTCGATGGTGTAAGTTGTTTAAAATCTATTTCAGGATGGAACTGTGTTCTGAATGACATATCTGGACATTTGAAATGTGATTTGTTATTCGGCTAGTCAGCATTCTCCTTTTAGACAGATTTTCTGCGGTTTCTGTGGTTAGTTGCAGGGAAAGTCTATTATAGGCCTTTTATACCTGGGAATGTGTCTGAATCGTTCCTCGTTATCTTACAGCCAGGCCAAGATTTGCAGAATCCCAGTGGAAATCCAGTAGCTTTTTCAGGAACAAATGACAATTTAATTCTGCCCCAGTAGCATGCATTGATAACTTCCTTATGGTAACTGTTGATTAGTTTTTGCTGGCTTAAACTAATTTTTTCCATTTATCGCAGTGCATGGGGTGATGTGAGCACTGCAATACTAAGCTCTTCCCAGCTTCAGGTCTCCTAATGAGGAGTTCCTTATTAGCTGCAGGGCATTTTCAACTAGAAGTAGAAAATATCACATAAAAGGAAACTTCACAGGTTTGTACTACACACTGAATCTGGCAAGGTGCAGCATATTTTACAGTATGATCTCCCTACTGATAGTGTACTGCAATATATGAATGTAAATATGAATACTGGTTGTTTTTAAAGAAGTGCTAAGTGTAATGGTGATTTGAAAGATGCAGTAACCTATAGAAACCATTGATCACCTTTCATCAGTTTAGAGCACTCAGAACAATTATAGACTGTTTCTGATTGGTTGCAATGGCTTAATGCACTTAGCGCATTACTTTTTCCCTCCTAAATATACTAAATATATTAAATGTTTCCATGTTTTAGCAAGATATGTTACTATGAAATAAATATATTCTATGGAATTAAGTAGTTGACTTACAAGAAAGAAAAAACAAGTTATATATGTATATACTGTATATATAGTACACATACAACCAAAATACAGAAAAACAAGTTATATATGTATATATACTGTATACATAGCACAAATACAACCAAAAAAAGAAAAACCAAGTTATATATATGTATGTATAGTGTATATAGAGCACGCATACAACCAAAATACAGAATGGCACAAGAAATAACTTTTTGTAAATGAGCCCCACTACATCTAAAATCATTTACCAGGGAAACCGTTAGGTTACTCTGGGATATTGTATTCTCTTAAAAGTTAACAAGAATTGAAATGTTTGAATTTCCTTTATGTCCTCTTGGGTCTTTGATAAAAAAAATGGAAAAACCTAGGTGCATAGGCCTAGAATAAAGCTGATGCTGTTTAGCCATCATCGCCTAAAGGTTAAACTGACATTGTGCATTAGTACAAAGGGGCCAGGCCTTCTAAGTAGATTATCTCTTCTACTCAGGCATAATTGATAATAAACGTTATCATCACAGGAAATTTGGTTAAGCAGTAAAAGATATACCAATTTGTCCGTATTTAGTAAGAAGGTTTAAGGTTTTCCTAATCATATTTAGTATTGGTCATGTATGGGCTCAATAAGTAAAGTTTATTCCAAACATACAGAAATGAGCGCATTATCTCAATTGACACAACTTTTCCTGATCAAATAGGAGTTGCACAAATCCAAAGTTAATGTAAGATCAGCAAGAGAAAGGGCATATGCCTGTCAAGATAACACAATCTCAAGTGCAATATTAACATAACTATTTTGTCAGATGCTCCATTTAAAAAAACTTGACTTCTAAACTTCAAAAGATGCTATATATAAAGTTGAATTGTTCTTTACACAAATTATTTTAAAACCGTTGGATGGCATAAATCGGATGCAACATAGTACACAGTGATAATGTTTATAACGGATCATTGCCAAGTGCTGAGATTTAATTTGGGCACGTTATGATAGTTTGGCTGGATAGCTATTTTTTCTGAGCTGCTGCTAAAAGCTATGATCTACTTAAAGGTCATCTGGCATGCATTGAACAATGTGTTTGCATGGTGGGTAAAATGTTTGGTCACATAATAGGGTGTTTGATATGTGAAAAAAAAAGATGATACTGTAGTGAATGCAAAACTTCATTCCATTATCTATGCATGAATATTTTGGTAACAGAAAATCAGGGAGTCTGGTAAACTTTTTACACTAATAAAGGTGCTGAATACCCCTGAAAGTCTGTATTGATCACTTGGAGGAGAACAAGTAGTGACTTTATAGATAATCTAAAAGAAAAGGCGTAACTCATGGGACTTAAAAGGTAAACATTTAGTGATGAGGTTAATTTTGGGCCCATTTTCTCTTATATGTGTGCAATGGCAACCATTGGTTTTTATACACACACACATAGATATATTATAGTATATACTGTGTGAGAATGTGTATATATTTGCATGTGTGTGTATGTATATATATATATATATATATATATAAAGTAATTTTAATATATATATATATATATATATATATATATATATATATATATATATATATATATATATATATATATATATATATATATATATATAAATTACTTTTTTTAGGGCTTACTTACCTTAACATTACTGTATTGCTCAGTTTCTCAGAATTCTCTGCTAGTCACTGATGGGTGGTTTGCATTTAAGCAGCTGTGGAGGGAGCTGTTCAGGTGCTGAAATAAGGAATGCTAGGCCTGTTATTATAAAGCAAAAGCTGGAGTGACCTTGAAAAGGGATAGTGAAAAGTGCAGGTGTAATAAGGATTCCAACGGCTGTCTTGTATAACCAATACATTTTTACAGGGAGGAAATATCTAGCTGTGAAATAGGAAGGCTCTGCTCTTGAGACTGTTTCATAGAAAAAGGTGGAGAGAAATTAAATATTTCTTAACCCTTTGTAGCCAAGCTCCCACATTCTCTGCTTTACTTAATAGGACAAGGCAATTATGCAGACTATAATTACATTACAGCACCAAAAAGATAGTAGGAGTTAAAAGGCAATTTTAATTGATGGGAAAATAACAAGGAAATATTAGTTCATTATTCTAAATCTAAAATTTAAATTTAAACATTTGAGCCTACTTAAAAAGGGCATTGCAAGGGGTTATGATGTGCAAAGTACCCAAAACCATGGCAACAATGAGATTTTATATTTCACATGTTTAGAACAGTCAGAAGGATGAGTGATGAGTGCTGATTTATGCTTATTCTTAGAGCGTATTGTGAAATAAACATTCTGTCCATTGAACATATTTAGGCTGGTGTGAAAAAAGATGTTTGGTCTAATAGGATAAATATATACGAATATATACAGTATATATATATATATATATATATATATATATATATATATAGTGGGGAAAATAATTATTTGATCCCCTGCAGATCTTGTAAGTTTGCCCACTTACAACAAAATGAAGGTCTATAATTTTTTTTATCATAGATGTATTTTAAATGATAGAGAGAAATTATCAACCAAAAATCCTGAGAAAACACATAAAATGCTTTAATGCTATAAATTAAGTTGCAGTTTAGTGAGCAAAATAAGTATTTGATCCCCAAGGAAAACATGACTTAGTACTTGGTGGAGAAACCCTTGTTGGCACGTACAGAGGTAAAACTATTCTTGTAGTTGGTGACCAGGTATGCACACATCTCAGGAGGGATTTTGGTCCACTCTTCTTTACAGATCTTCTCTAAATCCTTAAGGTTTCTTGGCTGTCGCTTGGCAACTTGGGAGAAGTGACTGTGTCTGTGCAGCTGCTGCATCCTAATCAACATAATTGGGACTGCCTACAAGGTGATGAAAGAAACACATGTGCATCCCTGTGCAGGCACAGTCCTCACATGGATGGCCTAATATGGTACTCAACCCTAATATGGTACTCAACTTCTCTATTATTTTGACCACCCTTGGCAAGCATAACTGCCATCTCCAAATGCATAATTTGGTGAAACATATATATTTTTTTATTTAATTGGTTTAGTGGGCTGTGCCCCTAACTCTGGTAATGGGAAAATGATATCATTGATGGCTTTACACATGGTTCTGCCACTGATGCTACTATTATTTCCAGATCTACTTCTTGCTGGTTACTGCAATATGCAGAATTCACTAGAACATAGTACTTGGTGACTACCCAGTTATATTACTAAGCATTATACAGTGGCATATGGTTTATAGATCCAATGCTCTGTCTGTCACCCTGTCACATGTGTCCCTGCTGCAGACTACAAGTAGTCAGATTCACACACAGGTATGGTCTAGTCAGGAAGCTGACAATGGAGCAAATGCAAGTAGACAGTATTCAAAAGAGACTGAAGAGCATTTTTCTGCATTATCACATAGCACCATATGTTATGATTTTTAACTAATGTTTGCTTGGAAATGCCTTAAATTCCCTTTTCAGCAAATGTGTTTCCTGCCCTCACACTCCAGTGCTATGTTCTAGCATCATAACATTTGTCCTCGTGTACAGTTGTACTGGGGAAAAAGAAAGGATTGTGTCTCACCAGATCAGTTAGAATGCACTGGAAGGCATGGTCAGACTCTAATGTGTACATGACTGCACTGTCACATTTATGCTTTGTTCACACTCTGCAGATATCATCGTCCATGTGAACAAAGCCTTAGGCCCACTGTGTAACTGTTGGTAAGGGCAAGTGGAAGTAAGACTAATACGAGTTGTTAGTGCAAGTCTATCCAACTAAATATGTATTTCTTTGACTTCTCTTAGCATGCATCTCTGGTAATCGACAATGGAGTCCTTTATGAACCTCTTTTACACAGAATTTTGTGTGCAAAATGTGAATTCCAGTACTTAAAAATCTGCAAAACTACATTAGGATAAATACTTAGCTAAATTGCATACCACAATAAACTAAAGGCACTGACCTGTCTTTAGCTCTCTCAAGTTTTATACATAGTCATATAAAACTTTTAAAAATAGTAAATTTTAGCACATTCTCCTTCTTATAGAACCTGTTCTGAGAGACATATAGAATTCTGCCTCTTTGTTCTAAAAATTTTTTTGCCAGGCTGTCAAGCTAATCCTATGGTTTCAATACTTTCTAAGCCACTGACTTGGATGAAATATGTGTATCAGAAATTATGACTTAAGTTTTTGCCATTCTTCTTCTGGTTGGTGCCTTATAAAGTACTAAAGCCAGACACAACTGAGAAGCGATCATTATAAGAAGCAGACCAGCAATGGTAGTATTTGTATATCTCTAAGGATAGGGTTTCAAAAGTGTGTATGTGTGGACAAAATTTGGAAAATATATTTTCAGCTCTTCAGCTGTACAGGGATGGGCAGTGCAATGAGTACTATTAACGCTTAGTGTAGTATGCACCCAGTTACGAATACCCACAATGCAGTATACTTGCTTTTAGGCTCTCATAGAGTTTTACAGGCTGCATACTTACTTAGGTACTTACTTGCTTACTTTTACTTACTCCCTATCTTGTCTATGGTTTCATGCTTACTGGGTGTTTAGGTGTGGTTAGAATGCACAGGCATATTATCCAGTCCTCCTGCCAGCAGCCTGTAAAACTCTATGAGAGACTGAACTTAAGCATTCTGTGTTGTGATTGTTCATCTCTGGGTGCATACTACCCTAAGCATTAGTAGTACTCGATGCACTGTCAAGCTTCGTACAGCCACAGCACCTTTCAGCCTCCCAGGCATCTCACAGGCTAATGGAAGTAAGGCTGGATGGTGTGCATGTGCCTTCTACACTGAAATGCTGGAGTCTTGTTCACCAGGGCTAAATGTTCAGTGTGCATGAGGCATAAACCAAAAAAAGACATGCTTTGGAGAGCTAAAGTACTGTGCAAAAGTTTCAGGGAGGTGTGAAAAAATGCTGCAAATTAAGAATGCTTTCAGAAATAGAAGTATTATTAGATGTTTTTTCTCAATTAACAAAATGGAAACTAAATGAACACAGAAGAAATCTAAATCAAATCAATATTTGGTGTGACCATCCTTTGCCTTTAAAACAGCATCAATTCTTCTAGGTACACTTGCACACAGTTTTAAAGGAATTTGGCAGGTAGGTTGTTCCAAACATCTTGGAGAACTGACCACAGATTTTCTGTGGATGTAGGCTGCCTCAAATCCTTCTTTCTCGGCCTATAATCTCAGACAGACTCGATGATGTTGAGATCAGGGCTCAACATCATAATGCTTACTTTCCTTTGACATTGGAAGTTGTGCAGCAGTGCCATCAGCACAGAACTGGCAGAAACCAGTCGGACCCAGGTACATCCATCTACATGTAAACAGGGGTAAGCAACTCAACTATGTACAAAAACATAGGAACTGGGGTGCAGAACAATGGCAGCAGCAAAGCATGGTAGAGGTTTCTTGCAAGTATGGGGCTGCATTTCTGCAAATATAGTAAGAGATTTGGTCAGGACCAGCACTGATGAGGAGGCACCGATAGGCACTGATAGGCGGCACTGATGAGCACTGATCGGTGGCACTGATGGGCATTGGTAGGTGGCAATTATGGGAACTGATAGGTGGCACTGATAAGCAGCACTGATAGGTGCCACTGATGGGCACTGATAGGTGGCACTGATGGGCACTGGTAGGCAGCACTGATAGGTGAAACTGATGAGGAGACACTGATGGGCACAGATTGCCAGCACTGGTGGACAAAGATAGGCAGCACTCGTGGGCCCTGTTGAAACTGGACTGAGAATCATGATACTGATTATCAGTGCCCTGATTTTTAGTGTATATATACAGTGTAGTATAGAGAAGCTGGTTGTCGGCTTTCGTCTTTTTTCCTCATGCTGTCAGCATGAGGAAAGGGGTGCTGATATTCAGCTTCTGTTTACATCTGTGATCAGCTGTGATTGGACAAAGCTGATCACATGATAAAGAGTCACTGATTGGCTCTTTACCTAAGTCTGTGATCAGCAGTGTCCTTAGCAGGCAGGCGGTGGGTGCAATCATGGCTTGCCTTCATATGACAGCGTACCAAAACTAGCTGACCATGCTGCAGCTGTTATTCGGCTATAGCACAGTTGGCAAGTGGTTAAGTACTATCCTCAGCATAAAGAAAATAAGTCCTGGACATGATGATTTGGCCATCACAGAGCCCTGATATCAACATCATTGAGTCTGTCTGGGATTACATGAAGAGACAGAAGGATTTGAGGCATCTTACATCCACAGAACATCTGTGGTTAGTTCTCCAAGATGTTTGAAACAACCTACCTGCTGAGTTCCTTCAAAAGCTGTGTGCAAATTCACCTAGAAGAACTGATGCTGGTTTGAAGTCAATGGGTAAATATGCCAAATAATGATTTGATTTAGATTTTTCTTCTGTTCACTCAATTGTGTACAATGATGAGATAAAGGAAATACATTTATGAAAAATAAGTAACAAATCTCATATCTGTAGATTACTTATTTTACTACTTCACCAACAGAGGGAAATAACAAAAAAATGTTTAGGCTTGGAACTTAAAACTATAGTTATGAAAATGTGATTCTCTCAAGTTTTACAGCTTTACTTATTAACACTGAATCTGTTGTTTGTAGAACAAATTAATAAAAAAACAAACAAAAAAACAACAACATTCTTTCAACCTCTTTTTTTTCCACCCTGTAAATGGAGTAAAATCAGATGGAACAGGGGACGTGTTGATGTTTGTTTGTTCTAACTGCCTTCTAAATTATTTACAAATTATCTAGTAGTGTTGCTTTGAAACTGGTACGATGGCCATGTTGGCTAAATTAATGATCAGTCGTAAATGCAAAAGTCAGAACAGAACATAAATAAAGAAATAAAACAAGGATGCATTTCATTTTATGTTTAAAGACTCTAAGGCCCAGAGCAATTGGAGCTGATACCATGCATACGTTAGCTGTACTATGTATTGTAGGACAAATGCTTTCCTGAGATCAAAGGAGGCTTTTGCCATCAGAATAAGGATATGGTGTAAAATAAATTGTGTAAACAAAAATAAAAGAAGTTTGACATAATGTGAAATGAATACTTTATAAGCATTTTCTTTTAACTAAATCTTTTTGTGGTCACTGCCTTCGTAGATTTTACTTAGACTTAAGCCTAGTACACACGATGAGATTATCGGACGAATGATCGTCCATTTTTTATTTTCAATAATTTTTATTTTCAAGAATTTTTATTAAAGTTTTACAGTACAAAGGACCAAAATCTCAGTTTTTCATTGTGCATCATACAGCGTCTTTAGGGAGTCATACATTTAATACACTCGAGGAATCGTCCATTTTTTTTGGGATGCTAGTCTCCATAGCGAAAACAAATAGGTTACCAAAGATCAAGAAGAAAATTCTTGCACGACAGAATAAAAAAGTCGGAAGTGATGTAATGTGTTGTTGTGTATATATATATATATATATGTATATATATATATATTGTATTTTCGGATGAAAACTGTATTGATTGATCGAAAATCGTACGATCTGGTATCGTACGAGAAAAATTTTCGTGTTTGTCCCTTCGGAAAATTTCAGACTACAGCAGTGTACTAACAATCAGATTATCATACGATCGATTTGAAAGTAGTATTTTTTGTACGATATTCTGATCGTGTGTACAGGGCTTAAGGCTTATAGTGATAGCGCAGTAAGCAATTTCCACAGCAGTGAACCATATTTTATTTACTATAGTAAGACCAAGGAAAGTTAAAGTGTTACTAAACCCACAAAAGTAAAATCAGTCTGCATACGCAGTAAAGCATGCTTGTTATACTCACTGTGGAACCTAAGGGGTTAATCTTCTGCATTGTGTAAAAAGGTTGTTTGATCCTGTCTTCTCTGATCCTCCCCTTCTTCCACTGTCTCCAGTCCATCTCCTGATAAGACAGGGCCTTTGGAGTCACTCTGCACAAGCTCAGTTTGGTGTGTATTGCTAGTTTTTTTTCCTGGGAGGGTGCATGTGATCAACACATGGCCAATTAGCACTGTCCAGACAGAGGGTCAACAGTTATGCAGCCTTAAAGGACAGTCATAGTATAATGAAAACTCCACTTCACTTTTCACGTTTCACGTTTGTCTGCTTTTTCAGAGAAGTATGACAGTGTTCAAGATGTACTGTCAGTAAAAGATTTGAGAACTGTTGCAATTATTGCCAAATACCTGTATTAAACTCATATTATCATTTTAAAATTAAATATAATCGTTGACAGTGATGAAAAACTTATTTTTAAATGTGTTAGGTTTGTTGTACTTTAATTGAGCTAATTTCTTTTGAAAAGTGTGTGCCAGCACATTCTTTCTTCATTTCTTACCCATCTGAAGTTACTTACTTACTATATTGAAAATAAAATAAGAAATATTTTTTTTGTCTTCATTATTACCTTAAATCACATTGCTAATTGCATATTGTACTTTTTTGCAGCCTAAACGCCCAATGAGTAAAATTCAAAACACTAACAATAACATACAAAGCCATATACAAATCTGCCCTGAGCTACATCACCAATCCTATCTTCAAATATCACCAAAACCGTCCTCTCTGCTCCCCCAAGACCTCCTGCTCTCTAGTTCCCTTGTCTCCTCCTCCCATGCTCATCTCCAGGACTTCTCCAGAGCCTTTCCCATCCTCTGGAACTCCCTACCCCAATCTGTCCAGGTATCTCCTACTCTATCCACTTTTAGGCTCATCTCTTCAGGGAGGCCTTTCCTGCCTTGAGCTAACAATCAAATCTTCTACTTCCCTTGTCAGTTCATCCCTCACAGTTACAACCTTTTCACTAGCCCCTCCCTATTAAATTGTAAGCTTGCAGGAGCAGGGCCCTTTAACCCTATTATATTGTTGCTCTATTGTCTCTCCCTTTATATTTTAAACAGTTGAGACTATATAAACCCTGTATAATATTAATAGTAAATACTGGAATTTGCAATTAAAACAGTAATTTTGTAACTTTTGGAAATGTCCGTAAAAAGGGGCTGTGCCAGTAAATTTTGGGTGTTATGTCAGTAAATTTTAATCTGGTAGGTTGGCAATGCTGCTAAAAGTCACAGTGGGGTACAGTGACCAGTTGATTCCGGTTTATTTCTGGGGAGAAGATCTATCTACAGCTTATAGGAAATTCTACGAAAAATAGGATGGGCTAACGGCATACCAATTAAAGTGAAACTGAACTCAGAAAGTGAAAATTGGCTATGCTATAGGTAACATTTAGAAGTGTTACTTGTGCCCTGAAAGAGTTACCATTTTCTGAAATTCCTCCTAAAAACTAGTAGTATGTCTATTGATATGTGAGGGTGCCTAGGCACTCCTGTGTCCACAGTCTCATTGCTGTATGTTGTAATACAACTAAAGCCCTGCTGCCTGCTAACTAGCCATTTTTCCTCTTTCTGCCTATTTTGGGCACAGCCTGAAGCGTTCAGTTTCTCAGTTTCTTAGTTATTTCCTCAGTTTAATTATGTCTAAACTGAAGAAAAGATTCAATTCTACCTTTAACATGAAACCACAGAGCAATGTCTGTTGCACAGATGACATCCTTCTACTCTGGAAAACAACACTAAGAGTAATTAGTAACATTTAAGAAAATTCACAAACATCAACCTGACATATATCTTACTACAGCCTTTTCAATGTCACATAAAATGTCCTGAACATCACATTTTCCATCCAGGAAAATAAAGACTAGTTGTATCACAAAACAAGCTGTTATCCAATCTAGTGAATCTGGGACAGCTTTCATTCAATATACATAACAATGATGGCTTTATTTATTAACATTATTATCAAGGGTATTGTTCATAGTTAGCTTATAGACAGATCTACAGAGTCACTTAGACATTCAGAGACCATTTCAAATCATGTTTGGGTATTACCTACAATTAAATGCTCTAATAAAAACAGGCCATAATTTACAAGAACAATAAACTGAAAAAATATTTTAACTTCTTAACTATGCTTCTTGCTTCCTACAAACAACCTTCTGATATAAGGAAAGATATCATCATAGGTGCTTTATGCACAGTAAATTAAAAATGGAAGATGAGAGCTGTGCCCACTCATTTTAGGCATAGAAGAAATACAAAAATCAGATTCCCAGTGGTGCACAACCTAGGCAATTTCTCTGTGCTTTATTAAAATGAAAAAAAAAAACACCCCTTCAAATGACTATATATTGAGTAAACAGAACACAAAGTGAGCATAAGAATGAAGCACCAACAGTTTAAAATCAATACAAATCATTGCAACATACCAGTTGGAAAGCACATCTACAAACTGGTCCATAGCATGGTGCATGTGAAAGTAATACAAGGAAAATCAAAACAAAGTTAAAATATGGGAATAGAAAGTAAAGTTTAATGCACTAAAGAAGAGTTCCGTATGGGTAAAGAATTCATGGCACTATGTTAACTGCTTTGATGTATGTTGTACTAAAACCCTACTTCTGGTCTTTTCACATCGTGTTGGTACTAGTAATCTATTACCATTAATATTTGTCTTATTTTAATTACCATGGTTGTATTTTATCAGTATAGAGGGGTTGATTTACTAAAACTGAAGAGTGTAAAATCTGGTGCAGCTCTGCATAGAAACCAATTGGCTTACAGGTTTTGTCAAAAGCTTAATTGAACAAGCTGAAGTTAGAAGCTGATTGGCTAGCATGCACAGCTGCACCAGATTTTACACGCTCCAATTTTAGTAAATCAACCCCAAATGTGTGTATATTTTATAGTCTGTTTGCATATATTTTTTTACGTTTCCATATTTATTATGCCTAATGGAGGGGTAGTATTTAGATAAAAGTCAGTGCCTGATTATTTAATAAAAAGGTGCATTTGTTTTTGTGCCCTCTGCGCACACACTGTCATACCTCTAGAATGCCAATAGGGACTGCATGTGAAAACCCTTCAAAGCTGATGAATACTTATCTTGGAGTTTATCACTCTTGGGGGATATGCACAAGGCAGTGTATGTTCGGATCTCTTAAGCATTTGTAAGTGTTCCTAAATCTTGCGTTTTACATGTTTAAATTAATCATCACGGTATCAACATTACTTATTGCCTTATGTACCTATGCATCTCTTGTAGTTAAATCTGTGAAACATGATTTCTGGATGGTTGCTATGTGTCACTGTTGCATTTTGCACATCATAGTCATAAGCCCCATTGTGTCTCAATATAACATTTTTTTTAGAGTTTTGGGAGAGGCCACCAGAAATTTGGGGAGGACATACAGACTGCATGTAGACAGGGAGATATGCAGGATCCGTGTTCTGCAATGAAATAGTGATAATCTTTTTGCTCCTGCAATGCATTGCCTACTTGGTTTTATAGTTTATTACTTGGAAAATAATTTACTGTATACAGTAGCATTTTGCAAATCTTTATTAACAGCTGACAGCAAAAACTCAGACAGTCTCAAAAGCTGCATAGTATGATAATTCCAGACAGTAGCAGGACCTGAAAGTAAAGATATACATTAACAGACATGGACATCTGTATCATAGTAGTAGATGCCTCTGTAGACTCCCACCAATGTCAGCTTAAGACAACAGAAAGGACAACCCATAGAAATCCAGTTTTTTTCACTGAGCATAGAAATATACAGTACTGTATGAATATTCTAAAGGTAGCCATACTCATATTCAAACCATTACCATATCCAAAGTGTAATTATGTCTACAGCCACCTTAAAATGTGTGCGGTTGCTATGTAAGTGAATGTCTGTTCAATTCAAGGCTGTGTATAATGACTCACTGTATGGTGAATGAAAGGTGTAACTGGAGGAAATATGATAAACTACCTAAATCAGTTCTCAAGTCTCCAGAGTACACCTAATGTTTTTAAGTCTATTTGTATGGTCTGGTCCATTATAGATTTTTTTCCAGGCTCTTCCTGTGAATTACAGATCATTTAATAACCAAGTCCCAAAGCAGAATGCTGTTTCTCACTTATCATAATCTAATATATATTAGAAAGCACATCCAGAGACTGAGTACTTACTGAGAGAAGTTCCACAGTTTCAGAATACACTTCCTATGTATTAATCCAACCTACACTATCACCACGTATAAACTCACTATCAGCAACCATATTGTACCACACTCTTCTTGCTCCTACATTTTAGTACCACTAAATCATCTCATGATTATGCGCATTATATACACCTTTGCATATTGTTTTGTTGAAACCAGATGTATACAACATGTCAGATTTAATTACGCCCATTTAAGTGTGTCAAAACAATTTAAAGTCACTGAAATTTACTCTTTTATATGAAGATGGATTGTGTAGACACTATTGTGTACTGTAGATCTAATGAGCGTTGTTTATTGTTTACAATGAATAATTTCCTTTGGGTTTACAAAAGTAATATACTGATGATTAGCTTATCAAATCAGTTCCATTTAGATCCAGATACTGGTAAAAAGTACAGTGTAAGACCAATAGAGTGCTTAGTATGTTATATGAAAGGCAGGGGATATTGCTTTACAATGAGAGGGTTAACCATGCATGTGGTGGGGGCACCCAAGAACAGTCGAAGCAGGTTTGTCCTGCTCTTTTATTCAGAAAAGCAGTTAATAATCTGTTCATGCAGGAGAGCTTTGAACATAAACTCCATGGCATAAAACAAAAAAGACTTTGATTTTCCTAGGCTTCTACATAAACTTGTGTCCGTTTCTGGCTAACGGGGCTTTTCTACCAGTACACGTACCATTTTAGTGTTCTGTCAGCAGTCAGCCTTTTCACCAAGCAAATGGCTCCCACAGCAGAGAAAGAGAGAGAGTGACCTGAGCATCAGTCACCTCTCACATGAAAAAACATGTAGACAGCTAAGACTAATAATGTAGTCTCGCTACCTGGTGGACCTAGGTTTTCAGAGGCTTTATTGCACCCAAAACTTCAAAGCCTCTGGGGGGCTGTGGTATTTTTTAGCACTGTCCTCATTAAAGATGCAGCTTCTAACTGCACCGCTGCTCCTCTGGTGACACCTACAGAGACTTCAGAGGAACAAAGTTTCTCTCATTCCCCATTCCCTCTGTACAGCGGCCAGCAACCCAGTGCCACCTACAGAGGAGAGGGAAAACTATACACACATATGAAATATATATATATATATATATATATATATATATATATATATATATATATATGTGTATATATATATATATATATATATATATATATATATATATATATATATATATATATATATATATATGTATATATATATATATATATATATATATACAGTATCTCACAAAAGTGAGTACACCTTTCACATTTTTGGAAATATTTTATTCTATCTTTTCATGTGACAACACTGAAGAATTGACACTTTGCTACAATGTAAAGTATGAATGTACAGCTTGTATAACAGTGTAACTTTGCTGTCCATTCACAATAACTCAACACACAGCTATTAATGTGTAAACCACTGGCAACAAAAGTGAAAATGTCCAAATTGGGCCCAATTAGCCATTTTCCCTCCCCGGTGCCATGTGACTCGTTAGTGTTACAAGGTCTCAGGTGTGAAGGGGGAGCAGGTGTGTTAAATTTGGTGTTATCGCTCTCACTCTCTCATACTGGTCACTGGAAGTTCAACATGGCACCTCATGGCAAAGAGCTCTCTGAGGATCAGAAAAAAAGAATTGTTGCTCTACATAAAGATGGCCTAGGCTATAAGAGGATTGCCAAGACCCTGAAACTGAGCTGCAGCACAATGGCCAAGACCATACAGCAATTTAACAGGACAGGTTCTACACAGAACAGGCCTCGCCAAGGTCGACCAAAGAAGTTGAGTGCACATGCTCAGCATCATATCCAGAGGTTGTCTTTGGGAGAAAGACATATGAGTGCTGCCAGCACTGCTGCAGAGGTTGAAGGCGTGGGGGGTCAGCCTGTCAGTGCTCAGACCATAATCCACACACTGCATCAAATTGGTCTGCATGGCTGTTTCCCAGAAGGAAGCCTCTTCTAAAGATGAGGCACAAGAAAGCCTGCAAACAGTTTGCTGAAGACAAGCAGAATAAGGACAATACTGGATTACTGTAACCATATCCTGTGGTCTGATGAGACCAAGATAAACTTCATGCCCAAGAGGGTTAAAGCAGTGCTGGAAAATAATGGTGGCCACACAAACTATTGACACTTTGGGCCCAATTTGGACATTTTCTCTTCGGGGTGCACTCATGTTTGTTGCCAGCGGTTTAGACACTAATGGCTGTATGTTGAGTTATTTTGTGGGGACAGCAAATATACACTGTAATACAAGCTGTACACTCACTTCTTTACATGGTAGCAAAGTGTCATTTCTTCAGTGTTGTCACATGAAAGGATATAATAAAATATTTACAAAAATGTGAGGGGTGTACTCACTTTTGTGAGATACTGTATATATATATATATATATATATATATATATATATATATATATATATATATACAAAATGACAAAAATGTGAGGGGTGTACTCACTTTTGTGAGATACTGTGTATATATATATATATATATATATATATATATATATAAATATATATATATATATAAATATATATATATATATATATATATGCGTGTGTTTTAATGCGTGTGCTCAAATGCTATTTTTTTCTTCTTTCAAGCCCTGTTTTTCATTCAGGTCCATTCATTCACAAGGAACTCTATTATTTCCAATACCTACAGCGTACCCTGGAATAGTTGCTTGGAGTCTGCAATGTGTAGTAAAGCATGCCTCCCAATGATGCATCACAGATATACTTAGCTCTGATAAGCTTCTGACATTTATACATACATAGATTTTTATTTTGTGGATATTATTGAAATACTTGTAAGATAGGAGGCTAACCAACTTAAAGTCAGTCTGAAAACAGCATGAAAAATCCATTATGCCTCAGGTGTATTGTATTCTGAAAAGCAACACAACATGATGCAGTTTGTTGCCTAAAGTCACACATACCCGTAGAATTTTACAGCTAGACAAATACTGCAGAAATTTAAAAAATACATTAATGAAATAAACTGTAGAACACTTTGCCACTAGCGTCATCTTCCTCTATCAAGCAAATAAAATCATAAAGACATACCTTGGCTTTTATGTTTATGGTTTCATGTATTTATGATGTTTGTTTGACATTGTTCGATCTTCTGTATGTCTGCACTTTGTATAGTGCTGTGAAAGATATTATAGTATATAGAGAAACTATAATAAATACACATAACCTAGAAAAAATGAAAATAGTAATGTCTTAATACCCGCCTCATTTAGTAAATCACCACATTAATGTTTAGCGTACCTGAAGGATAAAATAAAGGATCTAAAATGGCTATATTTAGCAAAATGAATGAACAGCGCAACAGAAAACTAAGCATTGCTATGGAACTCCAGGCTGCTGACTGCAAGGCAAAGAAACATGCGCTTTGTCATTATTTTATTGATGCACATCTAGAAAAAAAACCTGTATTGCATTGATTGCTTAAATACAAGATGATAAGTGTACAGTGCTTAAAAAAATTGCATTGGATTTTAAAGTGCAGAAAATATTGGTTCAGTTTGTAAATTAATATAATAGATTGTGGGCTATGATATACTGTATGTATCTCTAACCCTTTCACTGCACACAAATATTAAAATGCATATTTTGTACATAAAAATGCACTTAAACCCCCAAAACATTATATATTTTCTGAAAGCTGAGACCTTGTAGAATGCAATGGTGGTAGTTGCAATGTTTTTTGTTACATGATATTGTGCTACTCAAACTATTTTTTAGTGCACACAACCACACTCTTATCTTTATTGATTTATTTTTTTTGTAAAATATATAACAGGAAGTTGTGCTGAGTAAATAGATGTTAATTATGTTAACCCCCAACAACTATGGTACCAAAACTGTACATAGGCAATGCTTTAAAACCTTTATAACTCAATTTAGAAGAACCTGTGAATGATGGCTCTTGAAATATTGCTTTCACAGTAGCAATACTTTTAGATACAAAACTTGTTAACCCTGAAAATTGCATAGGCCTACCAAACATTGCAAAACTATGGTTCAAAAATTCTCCATTTTAGAGTTAACATTAAACGATGATCCTTGAAGTATTGCTCCCAATTCAACTATATGTATAGATATCAAATATGTTAAAGACCCAAAATTCATCTGCACTCTGTTGAAACTGATTAAACACAGAGCAGCCAGGATTTGACAGCTATGAACCCATGTGTTTGGAGCCGAGCACTTCGAGATTCATACTTCACAGGGGAAATTAGCAAACCCTCTCAATCTTGACACCTGCCATGATGGTCCTGGGCACCCTGGGAGGACAGGTATTCCTGGGGCACATGGCGGAAATGAGAGGGGGGCGATGAGGTAGGAAACTGATCATGACAGCTGTATTTAGGCTATAATTGCTGACCTCGTTGTATAAATAGCTGTCTGAATGTCATGCTGATCCTCTATCTACAATATGTTTTGAATTGTTTACCCAGGACAAGTATACCCAACTGGCTTCACTTCTTTCACTTTTCGGAAAACTTTACACAAGTCATGTAGTATTTTTAGCTTAGTGACTGTATTTTTCAATTCTCAGTGGATTCAAGCTAAAAGTAACTCTCCCTTTTTTTGAAAATAATTATATTATCTTGGTAGTGTAGCTTTTTAAATTGGGAGTTAAAGTGGTATTAAACCCAAAAACCAAATATAATATTTTGCAGCTTACCAATTCTCAAACGTGGTGGGTACATTCGTTTTGTTTTTTAGGCCTCTTTCACACGGACGATCCGTATGTCCGTTTTTCATCCTTCCGTTTTCGGATGAAAAATGGACATACAGTCATCCCTATGGAGCGTCGGATGTCAGCGGTGACATGTCCGCTGACATCCGACCCGCTCCGATCCGAAAAGTGTAACGGAGGAAAAACCTACTTTTCCCTCCGTTTTCGGATCGGATCGGATGACGACGGACACTACGGACCGTCATCATCCGATCCCCCCATAGGGGAGAGCGGCGCTCTGACAGGTCCGTCGCTGCACAGTGTGCAGCGATGCACCTGTCATCTTCCTGCTCAGCGGGGATCGGCGGAGCTATCCCCGCTGAGCAAGCGGATGTTCACGGGGCGGATCATGACTGATCTGCCCCGTGTGAAAGAGGCCAAGTCTTTTTTTTCTTTTTTTTTTCACCTGGTGGTCCAGCAAGTAACAAATTCCTGACTTAGGGTGGCTCTTTTATCTCTGGAGGACCAAAGGAGACAACATTGGACAGCAGCACTATCTGGAGAGGATAGTGTTAGATGGATTAGTAGATTTAGAAGGGACAAACAAGTTAAAGCTGAACTCAAGCTAACACTTTTTAAGCAGTTAAAGAAGTATTTTTTTCTTATTTGGGATTAAGATTTTAATTAAATGAATAAAGGGGCACCATGGTAACCAACCCTGTCAGTGTTAAATGATTTTTCTCAACTCTCTAACTGCCATAACAGGATGATCAACATATTCAAAAAACTAAGTTACACAGGGGGGCTGCTGTGTTATTGCTAGTGGCAGGCATCTAAGCAACTAGTGCTGGACTTCATAGTTACATAGTTAGTCAGGTTGAAAAAAGACACAAGT
Organism: Lithobates clamitans; assembly: GCA_037952925.1. Lineage (NCBI taxonomy): Eukaryota > Metazoa > Chordata > Amphibia > Anura > Ranidae > Lithobates > Lithobates clamitans. Next base: position 1,557,502 of record JBBGZY010000894.1, on the reverse strand, counting down.
CCATCTAGTTCAACCAAAAAAAAATAAATAATACGATCCCATATACACAAACCTATACCCACAGTTGATCCAAAGGCAAACAACCCCAGAAAAGCATGCTGCAATTTGCTACTGCAGGGGAAAAAATTCCTTCCCGATCCACCGAGAGACAATCGGATTCTCCCTGGATCAACTTCACCTATAAATGTTAGTACCCAGTTACAAGTATATTCTGTACATTTAGGAAGGAATCCAGGCCTGTTTTAAAGCAATCTACTGAGCTTACCAGAACCACCTCTGGAGGCCTTTCCGTATTTGGAGATGAAATCTTTTTTCCTCTAGACGTAAAGAGTGCCCCCTTGTCTTCTGTGATGATCTTAAAGTGAATAACTCAACACCAAGTTCACTATATGGACCACTTATGTATTTGTACATGTTGATCATATCCCCCCTTAACCACTTAAGCCCTGGAAGGATTTACCCACTTAATGACCAGGCCATTTTTTGCAATACGGCACTGCGACGCATTAACTGACAATTGCACGGTCGTGCGACATTGTACCCAAACAAAAATTTTTTCCCGCAAATAGAGCTTTCTTTTGGTGGTATTTTATTACCTCTGCGGTTTTTATTTTTTACGCTATAAACTAAAAAGACAATTTAAAAAAAACACAATATTTTGTACTTTTTTCTATAATAAATAACCTATAATAAAAACAAATGTCTTCATCAGTTTAGGCCAATATGTATTCTTCTACATATTTTTGGTAAAAAAATCGCAATAAGCGTATATTGATTGGTTTGCGCAAAAGTTATAGCGTTTACAAAATAGGGGATATATTTATGGCATTTTTATTATTGTGATTATTTTACTAGTAATGGCGGCGATCTGTGATTTTTGTCAGGACTGCGACATTGCGACGGACAGAAGGGATACTTTTGACACTTTTTTGGGACCATTGACATTTATACAGCGATCAGAGCTAAAAATAGCCACTGATTACTGTATAAATGTCACTGGCAGGGATGGGGTTAACACTAGGGGGTGATCAAGGGGTTACCTGTGCGTTCCCTCAGTGTGTTCTAACTTTGGAGGGATAGGACTGACTGGGGAGGAGACATATAGCTGTTACTACTTAGTGGGAACACACAATCTGTCTCTACTCTGTCTCTACTCCCCTGACAGACCCCTGTTCTGGCTCTGTCAGGAGAGATCGCGGGTGCCCGGCGGACATCGCGCCTGCCTGCCACGTGCATCTGCTCCAGGGACACGCGGCAGGCACGTGGCTGCTACATCCATTTAAAGTGCCGAAGTACCATGACGGCGATTTGCGCAGCCGTGCCAACCTGCCGCAATACAACTGCGATGGCTGGTCGGCAAGTAGTAAATCTTCTCTTCTCAAGAGGGAATAGATTCAGTTGCTCTAATCTTTCCTCATGGCTGAGCTCTTCCACGCCCCTTATCTGTTTGGTTACCCTTCTCTGCACTTTCTCCAGTTCCCTGATATCCTTTTTGAGAACCGGTGCCCAAAACTGAACTGCATATTTCAGATGAGGTCTTACTAATGATTTGTACAGGGGCAAAATGATATCTCTCTCTCTCTGGAGTCCATACCTCTATTAATACAAGAAAGGACTTTGCTTGCTTTGGAAATTGCAGCTTGGCATTGCATGCTATTATTAAGCTTATGATCTACCAAAACCCCTAGATCCTATTCCACCATTGATTTGCCCAGTTGTACTCCCCCAGTATGTATGATGCATGCATATTCTTAGCCCCCAAGTGCATAACTTTACATTTATCAACATTGGACCTCATTTGCCACTTAGTTGCCCAATTAGACAGTGCATTGAGGTTGGCTTGTAAATTGGAGACATCCTGTAAGGACGTTATTCCACTGCATAGCTTAGTGTCATCTCCAAAGACAGAAATGTTACTTTTAATCCCAGACCCTATATCATTTTTAAAGATATTAAAAAGTAAGGGTCCCAGCATTGAACCTTGGGGTACACCACGGATAACCTTAGACCATTCAGAGTAAGAATCATTAACCACTACTCTCTGAATTCTGTCTTTTAGCCAGTTTTCTATCCATTTACAAATTGATCTTTCCAAGCCTGTAGACTTTACCTTACACATTAGACGTGTGTGGGGAACTGTGTCAAACGCTTTTGCAAAATCTAAGTATACCACGTCCACAACCACCCCTCTGTCCAAGGTTTCACTCACCTCCTCATAAAAAGAAATCAGGTATGTTTGACAACTTCTGTCTTTCATGAACCCATGCTGTCTGTTGCTTAAAATATTTTTTTCTAGCAAGAACTCATCTATGTGGTCTTTTATTAAACTCTCTGGTATCTTCCCAATTATAGAAGTTAAACTAACCTGTTTATAGTTACTTGGTAAAAACTTTGATCCCTTTTTAAATATGGGCACCACATTGGCCCTATGCCAATCCAGTGGTACCATTCCAGCCATTAACGAGTTCCTAAATATTTGAAACAATGACCTTGAAAAGACAGAGCTCAATTCTTTTAGGATCCGTGGGTAGATGCCATCTGGTCCAGGTGCTTTATCCACCTTTATTATGTCTAAATATTTCTGGACCATATCACTTTTGAGCCATTGTGGATCATTGGGGGCTATGTCACTACCGCCCCTATTATGGAAATGAGCTACCACATGCTCCATTGGATGAACAGAGCAGAAGAAAGTATTTAATAAATTTGCCTTCTCTTTGTCCCCAGTCATCCACTCTAGATTATTTTGTAAAGGGCCTTCATGCTCAGACCTGACCTTTTTACTATTAATATATTTGAAGACTTTTTTGGGGTTTGTCCTACTATCTTTTGCAATCTGTCGTTCATTTTGAATTTTTGCATCCTTGATTTCTTTTTTATATATTCTGTTATATTCTTTGTAACATTTAAATGATGATAACGTTCCTTCATTTTTATATTTTTTAAAAGATTTTTTAAATTATTTATAGCCATTTTAACTTTGGCCATGAGACACATAGGTTTTATTTTTAGCCTTTTAAACTTATTTCCCATGGGAATATATATATATATATATATATATATATATATATATATATATATAGTCACTTTGAAGAATTCAGATTTCTGTTCTTTGTCCATTGATGCTAACATTCCCTCCTAGTCTAAGTCCTGGAGTGCAGCCCTCATCCTTGGAAAATTTGCTCTCTTAAAGTTAAGTGTTTTTATCTTACCGTATGTGTTTGTTGCTTACAGTTTACATTAAATTAAATCATGTTATGGTCACTGCTACCCAGGTGTCATTGGTAATAAACACTGCATGGTTTGAGAGTACCGGGTCCAGCAGAGCGTCATTCCTAGTCAGTACCTCAATAAACTGGACCATAAAATTGTCTTGTAATAGGTTTATACATTTTTGCCCCTTAACTGTCCCAGCAGTTTCAATTTCCAGGTAGTTTAAACCCCACATTATTATCACTGTCCCAGCCCTTGCAGACCCTTCCATCTGTGCAGGGAGCTGAGCCTCCACCTCCTCACTAACACTGGGAGGTCTATAACGAACTCCAATGATAACCTTTGTAGTACACACACCCATGTACAGTTCCACCCATAATGCTACAGACTCATCACACTCTCCATCAACTAGGTCCTCTTTCACACTCACTTTTAGATCACTTCTCACATAGAGACAGACACCACCACCCCTCTGTTTACCCTATCTTTCTGAAAGAAAGCATAGCCAGGAGTATTAATAGCCCAGTCATGAGAAGACTGAAGCCAAGATTCAGCAATACCAATGAGATTATAGTCCTCCTCGTGCACCAGAGCTTCCAACTCACCTATTTTGCTTGGCAGACTTCTGGCATTGGTGAACAAACACTTTAATTTATTGTCACGTTTTGCAATATTTTTTATTTTAGTACAAATAGTACCATTTTGCAATGGTTGATTGTAACATAGGAACCTTCATACCATCTGCCATAGCCCTCCCCACATCTTTCCCCATTCCACCCACCAATAAGGGCTGGCCTCTGTCTGACCTGTCTGCCCCATTAAAATGTAATTCAAGGAGGTTCTAAATGGATCAGATGAATGCTAATCTAATATTAAACAAAATGTTATTGATACATCATATAAAGTGACACATTTTCCACAATACAACATTTAAACCATGATGGCACATTTTAATGTGGTATTAGGGCCATATCACACCAGAATGTGTGTGTGTTCTGTGCTCATTTCCTGCGACATGTTCAAAAAGCACTGCAGATATGCTCTGCGATGGGTGTCAATATTACCTCAATGATACCCTAAATGCAAATGGTTATATATTTATAATTTGATATTTGATATTCACTGTATATAAGGCTGTGCAATATATATATATATATATATATATATATATATATATATATATATATATATATATATATATATATATATATATAACAAAAGACTGACAATACTTCTGTCCAAATGTGCCTCCTGTGCTCATTCATTCAGAATGAGGATACTCTAATACAGGAGATGTGCTACAGGCCAGATCACCAGGTCAAAACAGAGGGAAAAAAACTAACAAAAAAATAACTACCGTATATACCCCCGTATAAGTCAAGTTTTTCGGCACTTTTTTTGTGCTGAAAGTGCCCTCCTCGACTTATACTCGAGTCAAGCACTTTTCTGCAGCAAAAAAATTTCATTTTCCGAACAGACTTTGGTGCTAGGAACCCCAGCTTTTGTTATGGTACCAGGTCCACTGGGTTTGCACACCAAATTTGGGGTTCCTAGCACCAAGTTGCCCTGAGATACGGGGACCCAAAATCGGTTCGGAAAATGTCATTCTCTGCTGCAGAAAAGTGCTTGACATTTTCTAAACCGAATTTGGGGCCCCGTATCTCAGGGCCACTTGGTGCTAGGAACCCCAGCTTTGGATATTTTATAGTGCTAGTTCCACTGGGTTTGCACCCAAATTTAGGGTTCCTAGCTCTAAGTGGCCCCGAGATACGGGGCCCAAAAGTCGGTCAACTGTGTCCACCTGCAGTAATGTCATTTCGGGACACTTTGGGTTCAGAGACCCCAAATTTTGGCTGCAGCTAGAGGGCATCTTGGAACACTTAACTACCGAGTTTGAAGTTCGGGGGACCTATGGCTGCAAATGGGCACAGTGAGGCATGCAAATGGGCACAGTGAGGCTGCAAATGGGCATTGTTAACCCTCTTTTCCACTTACAGTAGCTGTGCATTTCTCACCCTCGTTTTATACTCGGGTCAATACGTTTTTCCCATTTTTTTGTGGTAAATTAGGGCCTCGACTTATACTCGGAATGACTTATACTCGAGTATATACGGTACATGTAATAACTGGTAAGCTGCAAAAATATACATTTTTGGTTTTGGGTTTAATACGGCTTTAAGCATCACTCTTATAGTAAATTACAAAAGATGAATATTATTTATATGAAAATTGTTAAAAACACAACAAACTACCATTAGGCCCCTTTCACACGATCGGACCATTCAGGTCCACCTCTCAGTTTTGATGGCGGACCTGAATGGGAGCTCCATGTTAGCCTATGGAGCAACGGATGTCAGCGGAGACATGTCCGCTGACATCCGACCCGGTCCGATCCACTAAAAGCAGACAGATGGCCCTACGTCCAGATCCGTCGCTAGCGGATCGGATCGGGTGAGATCTGATGAAAACGGACATGCGGCGCCTGACAATCCCTCCCCACTCAGTGAGCAGAGAGGAGCCTGTCATCCACCGGCTCAGCGGAGATCAACGGACTGATCTCCCACTGAGCCGGTGGACCGAGGCGGAGTCCGTGGAAACGGAGTCCGCCTCGTGTGAATGAGGGCTAAATATTATACCTGACATTTGATAACCCAATCTGTATACATAGTTTCTCCATAATCCCACAAATAGTCAATAAAAATATATCAGCATATCCAGTGTGTTGTAATGGTCATAGGCCACATAAGCATGACTTTTTGACACCTGCTGACCACACAGACAATGGTTTTTATATCCTGACTCTTATATCTATACAATGACCATGTGTTAGTTAATACTTTTGTAGCATCCTGATGTTTAGGCAGGGTTGCTATTAAATGTATTTGCCAAGTGATAGTTGCCTTGGCCAATTGTTAGGAGGTCAAGTGATTTCACCATAATTCTGGAATTGCTGCACTTCTCTCTTCTGTCACTAGATGGCCAGGTATCTGGTGACATTAGTTAAGACAAGGGCACTTCAAGGTCAGATTAGGAATGAATGGGGTGTCTCAGCCAATCAGGAGGGATTTTCTTGGGTCCCTTGCGTGCTGGAAGAACCTTTTTATTTGGGTGGAGTCAGGTGATCGGGCTTCTGTGCCACCTGGACGGCTGTCTGGGTGGACATGTGTTGTATTGCCCCGGGCTGCTAGACCAGAAACCTAAGGCCTATCCCGGGAAAGTCTGGCTGCTAGACTAGCTGAGAGCCTATCCAGTAGTAGTGCAGGGTTGGTACTGCGGGCTTGTAGTCCAATCAGAAGTAACAGTTCCACCGACCGGGGAACCCGTTGTGGTCGGAGGTAGAGGGGAAGCTGTCGCCACAAAGGGACCATCCACCTTGCTACCGGAGACCACAGTGAGTGAGCTAAGGACAGTACCAGAGCAGACTTCTCGCCAACCGGGGAAAAGAAGAGGGAAAGCATCAGCAAGTGCCAAGTCAGGGACCCAGCAGGACAGCAGAGGTGACGCTTGTGGAGTGCCAAGCCAGGGACCTAACGTGTCAGCAGGGGTGAAGCTTGAGGAGTATCTGTGAGTGCCAAACCAGGGAGCCAGCAGTGAAGCGGGGGTGATGCTTGAGAACGATACTGAGTGCTACAGTATAGAGCTCTGGGGATCCAGTGGCTAGTGGATCTGAAGCCTAGTGGGAGAGACTGGGAGCTTGTTGAGTGAAGACCCACAGTAAGTGAGTGTGGGGTAAAGAGGACTGTTCGTGTTGCAGATAGTTGAATACCTTTACCGTTAGTAACAGCTACAAGATTGTTGCCTTAGGATACAGCGTCCTGCTTATACAGAAGTGGTGTCTGTCAGGAGGCCTTCACCTGTATAGCCGTCTACCTATAGAAGTCTCGGATTCTGCCAGTTAATATTACATCTACCTAAGGGTGTCCTGGCCCTAACCCTCTCTCCCAGAGTTCTGTTTAAGAGATTATAAATCTCTTTGCATCAAAAAAGTATCTGGTGCCCACCTGTTCAACTTGCATTACACCCACCATGCCTTGTAACCCACTCTACACTGAAGGATGTCAGCTGTCCTTAACTCTGGAGGTCACCATTAAGCTTCAGGGGCCCAGGGACTTTGCTACACTTTCATTGTATCTGTGCATTTTCCAGTATGTGCACACACAAAATGAGACATCAAAGTAGAGAAGGACAAACATGTATTTAGCCATTGTTCGCTGTCCTGTCACTGAAAACAGTTGGGTGATAACCTCATCAGCTCCATTATACAAGTTCTCAAGTATTGTAGTTATAAAAGCATTGGCTGTTGGGGGAAATACTTGATAATAAAACATTAATTCATGCATAACTACATTAGTCATGATATGTTAGGTAAACAAAGTGCAGAATATTAGCAGCAACCCAAGTGTGCTTGTAGATGAGAAAGAATAGCAGCCACTGCAGTAACTGTAAAATATCCCCCACTTCTTTGTTTTCAGTTCACGTCAGGATTGGCAGTTCACTAGCGCCTAAAATTACTTCTCAGAAAAATCACAACCCAGCATTGTCGTGTTGTATAAGGTAAGCAAACCTCCAGCCTTTAATGCAGGATGCTTATGAAAAATTAATAGTGTGGGCCAGCAGAGGAGTAGGAAGCATTGTAGCCTGCCAGTATACTATATGACTCACTAGGGCTTTTCCACATCTCTTATATATAAGGCTTTCTTCAGTGTACTCAAACAGCATAGCAGAATGACGTGCATTAAATCAATGAAAGTAGCAGGATTGTTTATCTTATTTTGATGAGTTATTGCGCTTTGCATAACCAAATGTACTGGTCAAAACTTTAAAATGCAAACAAAAGTGTAAAATACAAGAACAGCATGTACATAAAGAATTGCATTTATACATTAACTGCACTCTGCTCCGTTTACTTGTTTGCTATTGATCCTCTTAATATGAAAATAAGTTATATAAGGTTAGTGAACAATACAGAAATTAAAGTGTGCAGGGTGACAAATCCTGTAAAATCCAATCTATCAGTGATTTGACCACATTGGTAAAGAATTTTCAATGTGTAAAATAATTTAAAGTAGAACTTCAGTCTCCCATTCAACTATTTTTTTCTGTTTCAATATTTTTTTACATTTTGAGAGAGTATGACAAGCCATGGTTTTCCCAGGGGCAATATTAAACAGGCACACACAAAAGAAAAAGCGTATGCACGTAGAATGATTAACATAACTATAAACTGTTGCCAGGACCCAAAAGGGTCGGGGTAGAGGAAAGGCAAATAGTACAAGTTATACTGTATTGTCCCCTAAGGGAAATCAGTCTCCATGTAATAGCCGTCATATCAAGAATGAAGAGAAAAAAGAAAGAGGGGAAGAAGAGGAGAAATAAAAAGGGGGAAAAAAGAAAAAGAAAGAGAGAAAAAGGAGAGGGCAAGTACCAGACGGGACCTGCACAAGCAAAAGTTTAAAGTCGACCATAGCTAGTCGGGGACAGAGACGGCCAGGAGTACGTCATCCAGGGGTCCCAAACTTTTAAGAATTTTGCATGTGAATCCTTCAAAATACTAGACATCTGCTCATCCACCATCAGAGTGGTCATTCTGGCTTTCACTCCCTGAAAAGCAACAGACGGAGTCTTCCCGGCCTGGGCTATAGTTCGCTTGGCAGATATAAAAAGGTATGAGGCCAATTTCCGCTGATGCGCTAAAAGATCTGGTATAGGACAATGTAAAAGAGCCAGTCGGGCATCTTTACAGATTGTTACATAAAATAAGGATTGCAATAGGCCAAAGACTCTGGACCAGAAGCTGATCAGACGTGGGCATGACCACCATATATGTATGACATCCCCTCGCTGACCGCAATTCTGAAAACATCTAGTTCTGCTACCACCAATCAGCTATTTTTTAATCCTTATACTGCTAGCATTCGAAAACAGATAGGAAGGTTTATGCAATTTACTTGTTTTAACTGTTTCTACATTTATTCAGTTACTTCCTGGTTTTCAGGCTTAGGCAAATTATGTCATACATCCCAGGAGTTTTCAGGAGAGAAAGAGGGGTTTTCTCAGCAAAGCACACCTTTCTGCACGCATGTTGAAGTGAAGGGCAGATGGATTCAAGGAGGCAAATGCTACATGAACCATCTGCCCTTACTCAAGATGGCCACAGCCAGAAATGATAAGGGAGCATTTTTCAAAGTTATTTGTAAGCAAAATAAACCTTAGAAACATAAATAAATGGATGGGGGGGTTCTTTAAATATTAAAAATACTTAAGCAAATTTTTTGGTTTGTGGTGCTCAGATACAGTGTATTTTAAGTGATTAGAGGGATATTTCATCAACGTATTTATGGGTTGATAGGTTTGTAGGTTGATAGGAGCCTGGTTCTTTGGCACCTAAAGCATGTCAAAGTGTGGTAGACAGCATTTTCATAGAAATGAATGGGAAGTCAATTTCACAGGCGTAACCCTGCTGGGAGACTTTGTGAGCAGGCTGTTTGACTTTTATTTGGTTGCACTAAGAACATCATTGTAACACAATTGTTACAATGTATTTATGCATAAAGCCTGCAACCAGTGCTGCAGGACCCTGAAGTCAAACTGACTTTTTTATTATTTGACATGGGGGGGGGTTATTTACTAAAACTGGAGCTTGCAAAATCTGGTGCAGCTCTACATATAAATAATTCAGCTTCCAGGCTTTATTGTCAAAGCTTAATTGAACAAGCTGAAGGGAGAAGATGATTGGCTATCATGCACTGTTGTAGTAGTTGTAGTATGATTCTTAGTGCTACAGTTTTAGTAAATCTCTCCCGTTGCACTTAATGCATATGATGTATGTCTTTAATATTCCTTTGACCATGACCACAAGGGTGACAAACATGCCATGGTGTCATCTAACCTGGTGTCTTACATGGTAACTTACCTCTGGTGCTCTTTCCTCTACTGCACATAATATAGATGTTGTACTGGATATTAACTCTTTATTGCTTTACTATGTAACCTTTTCAGATTCTGATTTTACTACTAACCTTGGCACACAATGGGAATATATACTATAATATATATATATATATATATATATATATATATATCCAGGGCCATATTTGAACTTTCTACTTCCAAAAGCCTCACCTCTGTCACCTCTTCTCTCACAGTCAACCACTACCTCCATTTTCTTAAAGCCAGTAGCAGCTCACGGCATATCCTGACACATTTGGTTATTTTGTATTAGTTATTTTTACTATAAAGTATTTTGCATGTTTACACAATATTTGCATTGCCAAATGATCGTTCATTGGGGTCAGTTCTTAGGATTGCCATCTCTGATCGTAGCTAGTCTTCACATCATACTAACAATATCTGAATCATGCATACATAGCTTACATCAATAGAATACGGGCAGATCCATACTCAGATCAATAATTATTGTACATTACTATACTGCAAGCAAATTCAGAAGCATGATTGAAGAGGTAGAATCAGAACAATGTTGACAGAACCAGAAACAGGATTACAGAGATGGGATCAAAGCATACAACTTAGAAAGGCTTATAGAAAAATCAGATATTGGGTGTATGGAACCCAAAGTGTTATAGTTTTATGATAAAATACCTGACATTCTATAGATTTTATGCTTCATTCCTGGAAAACTTTGAAGCACAATAAATTTTTTTTTAAAAATGTGTTTACTCATATGGAACGAGATTGTGTTAATTGTTATTATAACACGTTATGCCACTAAGGAAAGTGCAATACAAAGACATTATACGTAAATATGCAGGGAGTTTGCAGTGATGTACTGTATGGGGCAACAAGTTTTAATGTTCCTTTCAACCGCTTAAAGTGTAGATAATTGGAGGCTACCACTGGAGAGCCAGCCATCCTTGCCCATGGAGAGTGATGAATCACTTCAATCACTGAAATGTGTACACAATTACCCCTTGGACCCCACATCAACATCTCTTCACACAATTACCCCTTGAACCCCACATCAACATCTCTTCACTAGTGCCACTTTAACAGTTTTGTTCCCTAAACAAGTACAACGTTAGAAGCAATAATGCATAACAAGTTCAGGATGGAAAAGAGCATGAAATAGCAGAAACAGATGAACACAGCAGAAACAGATTATAAAAGCAGCAAAAATATGGACTCTTCAAAACATTGTCTCTGTGACTTAATCAGGGCAGCATGGCAGCATATGGCTGCATAGGATGGTTTCTGTAAGACTCTATAATAACAGAAAGTCTAACTGAATATCACTACTTCAATAAAACAAAACATAGACAGCTACTCATAATTATCCTTATAAACAGGATACCTCTCAAGGAGGTCCAGAGTAGCTCTGGTAACACAGGGAAACAGCTGGAGGGATCCAAGGCTCAAAGCCAAAAGGTCACCCCACTGGAAGTGGAGTACTCTAATAGCAATTGGGAAGAAGATCCCCACAGAAGCTAGGTCTCCTGAAACAGCTGCATGCTATTAGGCTCCTGCTCAGCTCTCTGAACACTGGTTCTGACAGTGGAGGAATGCCCAACTGGCTGCAGATCATTCATACTCCCTGGACATTTCCCGAAACACAGGGAGTTGTGGGAATTGGATTTAAGTCAAGGGGAGCCAAACATTAAAAAATGGTAATGAACATTTCCTAGGCCAGTGATAGCGAACCTTGGCACCCCAGATGTTTTGGAACTACATTTCCCATGATGCTCATGCACTCTGCAGTGTAGTTGAGCATCATGGCAAATGTAGTTCCAAAACATCTGGGGTGCCAAGGTTCGCCATCACTGTTCTAGGCTAATACAGTAGAGAATGTCAAACAAATACCATGGGGAGCTGTACACAGCCCTGCGGAATATATCCCAAAGCAAAAAAAAATCTAAAAAAACATGTTTGGGGGGAGCAGCGTTTTTAGTATTACTTAGGGAGGAACAATAAAAATGCAAACCTTCTTTTAACTAACATGTTTAGGGAAGGCCCTGAACCTGCTTATGAAGTTGCGCACCTGTGCAATGTATACAACCCACTGCAGCAAAACTAACATTTGCTTCTCTCTGTTTGTAAACAAATGGCCAGAGATTTCCTTTATCTATACCAGACCCTTATCATAGACAAGGGTCTAGTATAGATGTTACTGGGGGTCCTTGGGTAATGTTATTAACCAAATATGGACATGGCCATATTTGGTCAATGTCATTGGTTAAATATGGCCTTGTGTCCATATTTTGTTGGTTATGTCAATGCTATCCCTGCCTCTTTGTTAACAGGGTTGGGGATTTCTCACCAGCAATACAATGGGGCTGGGTGACTTCACTGGTTGCTAAGGACACCTGCTGATTCCTTAATGATCATTGACAGGAAGCTGTCATTAATAGCAGCAGAAGAATAACCAATGCTATATATCATGGTTGGCTATTATCAAATGAGCAAAAAAGATGGTGTTCTTAAGAACTCTTGAATAGGTACGATTTGGACTCAACCTGTGTTTTGACCAAAACAAAAGCTCTTCCCTATTTGTAATACTAAAATATGGCCCTGACTGTAGCTTTATTGTCAGTGCTTTAGTCACATGAGGCAAATAAAAGGAGTAACTGACCTTCAACACCGGAATGTGATCATGAAAGAAAACGGGTATAGAAATAAACACATTAGATTGACACAATCTAGTGAAGAGTTGACCGCATCAGTTTACCAATTTCTAAAGCTGAACTAATGAATCCATTCTAGGTGTGAATTATAGCAATTTTCTATTACAATATGATGCCACACTGCATACTTATGACTAGATTTATCTGCTTGTCTACTTCCTCAAAGCTGCAACTGTCTCATCAAACTGAAGTGCTGCTTTATTTTCAGGCCACCCTCATGGATATTTCAATATTTCAGAAGGAAATAGAAAATGATTGCACACAAACAGACAGACTTGTGCAAAGGCCGCACAGGTACTAGTGTTGGGAAACAAAATCTCTAGGGGGTGGTAACCAAACACAAAACAATAAATGTAATATACGTTTACTGCGTGCAAGGTATTGGAAACCGTGCAACCGGAAATATTTATAGTTACTGCAAAAATAGCCCAGGGAATCACATAACTGAAATGTGGCTCTGAAAAACAGGGGGCTATTATATCGTAGTAAAAACGTAGACAGAGAGTGTTAAGATGTTATTACATAATATCTAGCAAATAAAGCTGTCTATTGATGGTAGGTGTTTGCCCTTTGACAGGCACATAAACGTGCATGCCTAAAGCCATGTGTGCATGTTTTGTCCTGCAAACATACCTTTTACAGCTCCAATCATGGCTTAACAGAATGCTTTTAGCCATATAAATTCAGTCAAGCTGATCATTGTACACAACACATAGAACAAAGGGAGTAATAGAATATTGCAGTTTTGAAAATGTACTCCAACCACACAGCTGCATACACAGTTGAAATGTATACACGTGTCCTGTTTTGCCCTCTAAACCCTTTATAATTCTATTCAGTTGGTCTTGTAATCCAGATTCCTCTGCCAGATAGCCAAGTCCTAGAGCTGTCTGCAAATTACAGAGCAGTTAAAATAGGTGAGGGTAAATCTTCAAATACACTATATTGTCAAATGTATTGGGATATCTGCCTTTACATGCACATGAACTTTAATGGCATCTCAGTCTTAGTCTGTAAGGTTGAATATTGTGTTGGCCCACCCTTTGTAGCTATAACAGCTTCAACTCTTCTGGGAAGGATGTCCACAAAGTTTAGGAGTGTGTCTATGGGAATGTTTGACCATTCTTCCCGAAGAGCATTTGTGAGTCCAGGCACTGATGTTGGACGAGAAGGCCTGACTCACAGTCTCCACTCTAATTCACCCCAAAGGTGTTCTATCGGGTTGAGGTCCGGACTCTGTGCAGACCAGTCAAGTTCCTCCATCTCAAACTCGCTCATTCATGTCTTTATGGACCTTGCTTCGTGCACTGGTCCAAATCATTTGGTGGAGGGGGGATTATGGTGTGGGGTCGCTTTTCAGGGGTTGAGCTTGGATCCTTAATTCCAGTGAAGGGAACTCTTAAGGCGTCAGCATACCAAGACATTTTGGACAATTTCATGCTCCCAACTTTGTGGGAACAATTTGGGGATGGCCCCTTCCTGTTCCAACATGACTGTACACCAGTGCACAAAGCAAGGTCCATAGACATGGATGAGTGAGTTTGGGGTGAAGGAACTTGATAGAACACCTTTGAGATTAATTTGAGTGGAGACTGTGAGCCAGGCCTTCTCGTCCAACATCAGTGCCTGACCTCACAAAATGCACTTCTGGAAGAATGGTCAAAAATTTCCATAGACACACTCCTAAACCTTGTGGACAACCTTCCTAGAAGAGTTGAAGCTGTTATAGCTGCAAAGGGTGGACCAACTCATTATTGAATCATAAAGACTAAGATCGGGATGCCATTAAAGGTTATGTGTATGTAAAGGCAGGTGTCCCAATACTTTTGACAATATAGTGTAGGCATACCTGTTCCTAAGATAACTGTGCTCACACTGCACAGCACACTGATTAGGTTACCCAACAAAGCAGTAGTTTGCTAAATGGTTCAAAGTGCAGCCCCATCCTATCAGGCTGAGTATACTGGGCAGGGGATTATAGGAGACTGATATCAAGGTTAATTCATATACATATACTAGTAAAAATCCATTTACCCATATGGGCACATCCAAAGGTGCAACGGCTTTGGATCTGAGTGTACCAGATCATTCACACAGTCCTAGGGCATACCCCTTAAAAGAACTCATACAATGTTTTCTTTGGCAAAAAACCTGAGGGATGTCAATTTACATGAGTTACTTATACCTAAGCTGCTGCATGATTGACTCTTCTCAAAGCATGGAAGATCCCATCTATAACTTTGTTAGCATTCGAAGTGTAGCACTACCCCCACAGGGGCTGCTGGTAACTGGCTCTCATGCTCCTGCGCAACCAGGTAATACACATTCCCCGCTTGTATCCAGACACAAGAAGTCAGTCCCTTGGTATTGTTTTTATGTTTTATTACAGGTAACAACTTGGATGGGTAAAATGATTCATGGGATGCCCAAATTGAATCAAAAACAACGACAGGGGACAACTCCCTTCCTCTGTACAAAAGATCCTGGACTGCTTTCCTTCCTGTATATACACACAGTTCTTAGTGGATTTAGTAGCAAAAATCCATTACAGACTAGGAGCTCTCAGCCCTCTTGCAAATAGCACAAAATAACTTGAAGAAAACTGCACGCAGGAGTGTATCCACTCCTTGTGTAGATCTGCCCTCAGGTACACTGCTTGCAGGCACTATCAGCCCTCCTGGCTGCTCTGAAGATCTCACAGGCAAGGTAATAAAAGAGTTAAGCACAGCACTGTCTTTTTTGAAAGCTTGCTACATATGGAAGTCTCTCCTCTGGGTGTCCCTGGGTGTGCTGATGTACTCACAATGTCCTCCTTGCTCCCACTGCTTCTCAGGCAAGATTCCATGTCAAACCGCTCTGCTGAAACGATCCCCCTGAGCCAGCCTGAGCCCAGAATGGAGCTGGGGTCTCCCCTAGACCTAGGAGACCCCTTCTAGGCCACCGACAGTCTGCTCAGCACTCCATGTTCCACCCAACTCCCTTGCTGCCTTGACTCATCCATGACTCATCCATATTTAAGGGCTGACTCAGCCACCCTGCCAGGTCAACTGCCTGAAGATTGGCCAAGTTCCCCTAAGTATGCCGATCAACCCCCCCTTGCCTCTGCCCACTTCTAGAAATTTCTGCAAACTTCCAGAGCCAGGGGGAGACACCAGAGACCTGCATCCAGCCTGACCTGCAATAAACCCTGACCCAGATTCAAGATTCGCACTTACCATGGGCCAAATACATTTTCCTGTACTTACTAGCACACTAAAGGGTGCTACACAAGTCTCTCAGTGTTTTTTTTTTTTACCCCCCACAAAAAAAAGAATAACCAGTAATCATTCTGTAACAATGATTTTGTTATGATTAGAATGCTGCTTTGTGCATTGACATACTTCCATAAACCCAGTCTGTCTAGACCAGTGTATTTCAACTCCAGTCCTCAAGGCACCCCAACATGTTTTCAGGATTTCCCCCCAGATGAAATGGCTGTGGTAATTACTAAGGCAGTGAATCTAATCAAATCGCCTGTGCAAAATAATGGAGAGCCTAAAAACATGACCTGTTTGTGCGCCTTAAGAACTGGAGTTGAGAAACACTGATCTAGACAGTATGGTCACCTGCTGGCTCAGCACTATCTACAGGAAGCTTAACTTTTCAATAAGGCAAATATGTTGCAACTTGTTTTTTCCAAGACTTTATTTATATACCATATAGTAGTATCATTACTATATCACCAAAAAGATAATAAACAACTACAGTATTTTGCAGACAACAACACGCCATCTAGTTCAGCAGGATAGAAAAAAATATAGATATATTGCAAATATAAGTGTAGTTTATATGAATGTTAAAATTTAAGCCATATACAAGTCTACTATACAGTATATTTTCTAACTGCTATCCTCAATAAATGTTTTAGCCCAAAATTTCAAACCCTACCAAGACAATAAGTGCGTACTTCCTATACTCTTTTTTATTAATTTAAAGAAAAAAAAAACCAAAACACAACACCCCCCCCTTCGCCTGGCTGCGGTCTCAAATCTTTACACACTGCACATAGAATCTATGAAATTAACCTTCTGACACTAGAGGAGATTGGTCTTAATATACAAAATACAGAGTCCATGTCCTCCAATATTTCTCACTTTGTTCTTTCATTGACATTGTGAGATCTTCCATTTCCTGAATTTCCATAATTCTAGCCAACCAATGACATTTGGTTGGAATGACTGGGCTCTTCCAAAGTGCTCGTATACATGCTTTTGCAGCCGTTAAGAGGTGTTTCAACAATGAGCTTTTATAGCTTTTATTAGATAAGGGTGTACCATGGAGTAAGCATGCTACAGGCTTCCTCTCAAGAGACACACCAGTTAACGATTTAACTGTTTGTTCAACCATATCCCATAAGTCATTCAACTTAAAAAAAAATGAAACAAGGTACCCTCCAATTCCCGAGAGCGACAACAGACATTGGAGGTTTGAGGAAACATATGATGTAACACTGATAGAGTTTGGTACCACCTAGTGAGGATTTTATACCCTCCTTCTTGATATCTGCTCGCCACTGAGGACTTATGAGCAAATAATGAAATTCTATCTTTTTGAGTTTCCGAGAAGGTGATTTCTAAATCTCTTTCCCATTGTTGGAGGAAAGAGAGATTCTGTGGGGCATTGGCCATTATCAATGAAGAGTACAAATTTCCCTGCAAGGCAGGTCTGCTCAAACCTGGAAAGGTCTCTTATCTTTAAACCTCCCTGACAGGGTTCAGAGGTATGCACCAAGCTTATCACAGTAGAGGGAGTCCATGTTGCAATTTTTCTTCAGATAAATGTGGCATTTTTCCAATCTTTAGAATTCCAATGACAAGTGCAATAAATGCGGCATTTTTCCAATCTTTAGAAGTCTAATGACAAGTGCAATGACTTTCCTAAGATCTGTCTCTGAGACTAAAGCCCCATACACACGATAGGACTTTGTACAAACTTTCCTGTGGATTTTTGTACAAAGGGCGTTGGCCATAAGTTTGTATTGCATACAGACGGCAGGACTTTTCTAGCCAACTTTCACCAAATCACGTGGTTCTTCAGCTCTTTATCACCACCCTTTGGTCAACTTCTGTATTGTTGTCTGATATTGTGTCAATTTCGCCGCTTTTATCGGCGAGATTGACACCTTGCGAGCTGGGTTCACACTGGTGCGGGGATCCGACTTGGATCCCCGCCAATGCCAGGTACTGTGTTTGGTATGAATCTTGAGGGGGAACTCCACGCCAAATTTTAAATAAAAAAACAGCATAGGTTCCCCTCCAAGGGCATACCAGGCCCTTAGTTCTGGTATGGATTTTAAGGGGAACTCCTACGCCTAAAAAACGACGTGGGGGTTCCCCCCAAATCCGTACTTGACCCTTATCTGAGCACGCAGCCTGGCCGGTCAGGAAAGGGGGTAGGGACGAGCGAGCACTGATCGCTGTATAGATGTCAATGGTCCCGAAATAGTGTCAAAAGTGTCTGATCTGTCCGCTGCAATGTCGCAGTCCTGTTAAAAATCGCAGATCACCACCATTACTAGTTAAACATAAAAATAATAATAAAAATGCCATAAACCTATCCCCTATTTTGTAGACGCGGTAACTTTTGCGCAAACAAATCAATATACACTAATTGGGATTTTTTACCAAAAATATGTAGCAGAATACATATTGGCCTAAACTGAGGAAGAAATTTGTTTTTTTTTGGACATATTTATTAGAGCAAAAAGTAAAGCAAAATTGACGCTCTTTTTTTGTTTATAGAGGTTATCAAATACCACCAAAAGAAAGCTCTATTTGTGGGAAAAAAAGGACATCAATTTTGTTTGGGTACAAAATTCGTACGACCGCACAATTATCAGTTAAAGCAATGCAGTGACGTATCACAAAAAATGGCCTGGTCAGGAAGTGGGTAAATCCTTCTGGGGATGAAGTGGTTATTAACTACTTCAATGCAGGGCATTTTCACCCCCTTCCTGCCCAGGCCAATTTTCAACTTTCAGCACTGTAACATTTTGAATGACAATTGCGTGGTCATGCAACACTGTACCCAAATAAAATTTTTATCATTTTTCCCCCCACAAATAGAGCTTTCTTTTGGTGGTATTTGATCACCATTTAATTAATGGTGAAAAGTAAAAGTTTTAATTTTTTGCGCTATAAACAAAAAAAGAGCTTACTTTTTGCTATAATACTTTTTGCTATAATAATTTAAAAAGAAAAAAAAAGTTTTTCCTCAGTTTAGGCCAATATGTATTCTTTTACATATTTTTGGTAAAAAAAAAATGCAATACGCGTATATTGATTCAATTGCGCAAAGGTTCTAGCGCCTACAAAACAGGGGATAGATTTATGGCATTTTTATTACTATTATTTTTTTTACTAGTGATGGTGGGGATTTATGATTTTTATCATGACTGTGACATTGCGGTGGAGATATCGGACACTTTTGACACTATTTTGGGACCACTGACATTTATACAGTGATCAGAGCTAAAAATATGCACTGATTACTGTATAAATGTCACTGGCAGGGAAAGGGGTTAACACTAGGGGGTGATCAATGGGTTAAATGTGTTATCTAGGGGGTGATTCTAACTGTGGGGGGGATGGGACTGACTAGGGGAGGAGACCGATCTGTGTTCCTAAATACTAGGAACACGCGATCTGTCTCTTCTCCCCTGACAGGACGTTGATCTGTGTGTTTACACTCACAGATCCATGTTCCTGCTCTGTCATGAGCGATCGCGAGGGCCCGGCAGACATCGCGGCCGGCCGGGCATGCGCATCGGCTCCTCGGTGACGCGACGCGCGCCTGCCCCCTATACCACCAAGAAGCGGAGGATGTCATATGATGGGAGATCCCGTCTGCGGAAGTCATATTACAAGGGGCGGTATTGAAGTAGTTAATGTGTGTGTTTTTTTAATTGTAAAATTAATGTTGTTTCAATAAAAAAAAACTATTAAAGAAAAAAAAGTCTACAGTATTTTTGATTAATACTGGAGTTTGGTTTAAGACTACTTTGGTTTAAGATCTTCAAGATTGTTGATGCATAGCTTTAACAACACATCTCAGCAAATGTACTGCTAAATAATGTACAGGTTATAAAGATGTAATTGGTTAGTTAGTGTTTTACACAGAAGTAACATCACCAGCTAATTTACGTATGCTTATGACCTATACTGTATGCCTGCATCACAAAGTAATTTATTAATATTGGTCATAGCCCACACTAATACAGTACATGGATATTTTTACAAGACCTAGTTCCAGTGACAGTAAGCAAATAGGGCAGGTGGTACAATTACAGTAAGATTTACACAATAGCTGTATAGTTGTGATAAATGTGTTATTACTTATCCAATTGATGTGACAGGTCCAAAGCAAGAAAAGTATTTTACAGTTTCTTCCTCTCATTAAACTCGGTACTCATGAGGGCTTCCAAAAAATAGCTAAGAGCAGCTAAATCCATAGTAAAGGTTACAGCTTGACTATAGTAATTTATGGTTGTGAAGCCAAGAGACTTTGCTAAATAAGTCAGAAATATAGGATCATTAATCACAGCATCTCAAACCAATGCAAAATATCAGATATAGTAGAGTTGAAAGGGAGAAAAAAAATCTAATTTTTTTATCAGGAATAAAAGCCATTGATCTTTGTAAAGACGGTGCAGTTTACTGAATATAGCTGCTCAAAAATATATATTTAAAAAAAATGATGAAATCCATGCAATATTTTAAATTTAATTTTGCTAGAGAAAAGTAAATAATACAGACGCTCCCAGATGACTAGTTATATTTCTTTCTTTGTCACAGGAAATATACTATAAATGTTTACAGTGCCTTGAAAAAGCATTCATACCCCTTGAAATTTTCCACATTTTGTCATGTTACAACCAAAAATTGAAATGTATTTTATTGGGGTTTTATGTGATAGACCAACACAAAGTGGCACATAATTGTAAAGTGGAAAGAAAATGATAAATGGTTTTCAACATTTTTTTACAAATAAATATGTGAAAAGTATGGCGTGTATTTGTATTCAGCCCCCCTGAGTCAATACTTTGTAGAATCACCTTTCGCTGCAATTACAGCTGCAAGTCTTTTTGGGATGTCTCTACCAGCTTTGCACATCTAGAGAGTGACATTTTTGCCAATTCTTCTTCGCAAATAGCTCAAGCTCTGTCAGATTGGATAGAGAGCGTCTGTGAACAGCAATTTTCAAGTCTTGCCACAGATTCTCAATTGGATTTAGGTCTGGACTTTGACTGGGCCATTCTAACACATGAATATGCTTTGATCTAAACCATTCCATTGTAGCTCTGGTTGTATGTTTAGGGCCGTTGTCCTGCTGGAAGGTGAACCTCCGCCCCAGTCTTAAGTCTTTTGCAGACTCTAACAGGTTTTCTTCTAAGATTGCCCTGTATTTGGCTCCATCCATCTTCCCATCAACTCTGACCAGCTTCCCTGTCCCTGCTGAAGAAAAACATCCCCACAACATGATGCTGCCACCACCATGTTTCACGGTAGGGATGCTGTGTTCAGGGTGATGTGCAGTGTTAGTTTTCCACCACACATAGCGTTTTGCTTTTAGGCCAAAAAGTTAAATTTTGGTCCCATCGCACCAGAGCACCTTCTTCCACATGTTTTCTGTGTCTCACAAAAGGCTTCTCCCAAACTGCAAATGGGACTTCTTATGGCTTTCTTTCAACAATGGCTTTCTTTTTGCCACTCTTCCATAAATTCCAGAATTGTGGAGTGCACGACTAATAGTGATATTTTTTTATAACCTAACCCTGGTTTAAACTTCTTCACAACTTTATCCCTGACCTGTCTGGTGTGTTCCTTGGCCTTCATGATGCTGTTTGTTCACTAAGGTTCTCTAGAAAACCTCTGAGGGCTTCACAGAACAGCTGTATTTATACTGGGATTAAATTACACACAGGTGGGCTCTATTTACTTATTAGGTGGCTCCTCCCCCGTACGCGTTACGTTCAAATGAACTTCCTCAGTGGGGCTGAGCAAGTTCATTCAAACGTAACGCGTACGGGGGGGAGGAGCCACATTTGGACGAAGTCACCACTGCCATCCACACAATACTTGTACACAGTGTTTGTACGCAGAGCCTGTATTTTATCTGTACCATGTGAGTAGCCCGTTTTGGACTTTTAATAAATTTAATTGTCATGATTGCGCAGTGAGCACTTAGATCCTTCCATCTTTTTTTCATATATATCTGGAAATCGTTATCTGATGTGAAAACCCTGGAGAAATTGTCCCTTTTGATTTACCAGCTACCTACCTTGTTGTGTGGGAAATGCTTGCATTGACTGCCTGTTAGTTCAGGAGTCCATGCAGTGAGGTCAGCGTAGATATACTACCAGAGGTGGGGGGTCTGTGACCATATACTCACTGTTTGTTCTGACTGTCACCGGTGGAGCCATTTTTTGCTGAATCTTCTGAGACTTGTAGTCCACCAGCTTTAATAAGGACTTTTTTCCGGACTTTATGCCATATTTATTCATCTTTACATATTATTCTTTCGTGTTTTTTTTTTTTTAATTAGTGCGCTGCACTTCCTACTATATACAAATTTAAAATGATTGTTTGACCATAGCTTAAAACAAATCAGTAGGCATTTCTAAACATTTTCTGACTTGTACGTCACTGCCTGCTTGCAGGTTTAGGGTGCACCCATGCACACCTCCACCAGCCTTCATCGTTACCTGCTGTGATTGTACACAGCGGGAGTCTGTCAGCAAGTCCTGGCCAATGATTCATGGTTGGGACCTGCTGATCGGCTGTGTCCAATCACAGCCCAGAGCCCTGTGTTGACAAGAAGGGATAAGAAACAAAGAGATCTGTAGTAAAAACAGCACACATTACACATTGTTAGGCATAGATTTACTCCCATAATCACCCTAGATGTTAACCCCTTCCCTGCCAGTGTACAGTGTATATTATTAGCACTGATCACTGTATTAGCGTCACTGGGGATGTCAGTGATAGTTAGTCAGTTCCCCTCCAGCATTAGTTAGTAACAGATTGTCCGCCACACTATCGCAGTCCCATTATAAATTACTAATGATCGCCATTACTAGTGGAAAAAAAATTACAATATATATACCATAGTTTGTAGACGCTATAACTTTCACGCAAACCAATCAATATACATTTATAGGGATTTTTTTTTTAGCAAAGACATGTAGCAAAATACATGTTGGCCAAAATTCATGAAGACGTTTACATTTTTACCTTTTTGTTTATTGGGTATGTTTTATAGCAGAAAGTAAAAAATATTGTTTTTTTTTATTTATTTTTTATTTTCAGGTTGTTTTTTGATTATATTGCAAAAATAAAAAACCCAGTGGTGAAAAAAAAAATAATACAAATTTTGTTGGGGTACAATGTTGCATAACAGCGCAGCCTATACCTATCAAAGTAGCACAGTGCCGAATAGCAAAAAACAGCCTGGTCATGAGGGGGGTAAGACCTTTCAGGCCTTAAGTGGTTAATAATAACTGTCTTGCCTATGACAACAAAAGGCATCTACAATTATCATTATCTTTTAGGCTTAGGGAAGCTTAAGGTCAACATAACAATGGCAGACTAATTTTAAGCCTACTACACAGGGACTGAATGTCAGGTGGCATTGGGCGGTTCAAAAGAAAGCAGCCGACATTCGGCCTGTGTGTATTGCAGTCGGACCGACAGAAGCTGGACATTCGGCCGGCTTCTGTCAAAGGGGCATGACTGAAAAATGTCTGCCGATCGGCTCCTGATTAGCTCTCATAGCCAATGGCTGAGAGCTCTGACCGTAGTGTTCTGGCGGGGGGAGAGAACAGCAGGGGAGATTGCTGTACTAACGTGTGTACTAGGCTTTAGAGATACAAGAAAGGTTTTGTGCTGAACAAAGGTGATAGCAGGCACCTTGCAATGTGTGTTCTTTCTTAGGCAGGACATTTATTTTAAATAATGGAAAAATAAAGTTGAATTGCGGAAAACAGTGTCTGTGATGCATGGGTTAACTGCTAGGGCAGGGGTCTCCAAACTATGGCTCTCCAGTTGTTCAGGAGCTACAATTCCCATCATGCCTAGTCATGTCTGTGAATGTCAGTGTTTTACAATGCCTCATGGGACGTGTAGTTCTGCAACAGCTGGAGGGCCGTTGGTTGGAGATACCTGGTCTAGGAGATGGTAAGAGCACTTTTATAACCTGACCTTCAAACTCCCCTGGCAAATGGTTCCACCTTCTGCTCCAGCAGTGGACTGTCCCTCGGCATCCCCATGTCCAATGCAGGGCTATGATGCCTACAGTGGTCTTGATAATGTCAGAGAACCTTAGATTGCCAGACTGCAGGGGAGAAGAAGCTGCCCGCACCAGTCTAGCAGAGCAGAATAGCCTGATGTTGCTGTAAATCAGTCAGCTAAAAGTGCTTTAACTGATCCCCTAGGACTACTGCAACTCCCTTCTCATTGGCTTACCTCTACATAGTCTATCACCTCTTCAATCCATCATGAATGCTGCTGCCAGACTCATCCACCTTACTAATCGCTCTGTGTCTGCTACCCCTCTCTGTCAATCCCTCCACTGGCTTCCGCTCAGCCAAGGAATTAAATTCAAAATACTAACAACTACTTACATAGCCATGCACAATTTAGCCCCCAGTTACATCACTAGCTTAGTCTCTAAATACCAACCTACTCGTTCTCTTCATTCCTCTCAAGACCTTCTGTTCTCTAGCTCCCTCGTCACCTCCTCCCATGCTCGCCTTCAGGACTTTTCCAAAGCCTCTCCAATCCTATGGAATGCCCTACCCCAATCTGTCCGCTTATCTCCTACTTTATTAGCTTTTAAACGATCCCTGAAAACCCTTCTCTTTAGAGAAGCCTACCCTACCCACACCTAACAACTTTATTTTCATTTTCTCCATCAGCTCACCCCCCACAGTTATTACCTTTTGTTTCCACTTGACCCTCCCTTCTAGATTGTAAGCTCTAATGAGCAGGGCCCTCTGATATCTCCTGTACTGATTTGTATTGTAACTGTACTGTCTGCCCCACGTTGTAAAGCGCTGAGCAAACTGTTGGCGCTATATAAATCCTGTATTATAATAATAATAATAATAATAATAAATGAGCAGTTAACCCTTGCAGTGCAGACGCAGCCCTACTACAAGGGAGAACTATTTCAAATTCAGTTCATCTTTTTATTTCAAAAGTTTTAATTCTATTGTAAAGAAAAACATACATATGCATTTTGAACATTGGTACAACAGGAGAGGTATTTGTTCTTACAGGATAAGAAACAGGGGGATTCAGGAGTTCATCTTTAAGGGCTAGGAGGTTCATGCAGCAGTTTTTTCATGTCAAAGATGTTTGAGACAGAAAATCCTAGCATGAAAATCCTCTAGTGAGCCAATGATTGCTGTATTATCTCAGCATGAAACCAATGGAAAATGCCGCAGTCATGTAATATGGAAGAGAAAAAGATCACAGACATGATATTGCAAATGTGAAAAGGTTTATTTCAGTTGCTCTTAGCAACCACTTAGGTCCGTTCTTTTGTTTTGTTGATATGACAATGACACATCCTTTTATCTTTTTTTATTCAGTACAAATCATACTGTCATTTTTTTTAACAGGCACTACTCGTTCAAGACAGTTTGTGAGCCAATGAAAAATAGTCTAGTTTTCCCAGGATGAAGCACTTGATTTAGTTTTTCTTTTGAAAAAGTCCCGAAAAGAAAAATACAAGCAAAGCAATAAAATAAATGAATTACCCAAAGCCGGCAGAATGCTGGCATGCATCTTGAACTCCCCAGGCTCCAGTTAGTGATAGGTCATTAAAGGCAAAGAAACCTGAGTTTGCACAGTGACAGATTAGCTAACTATTGCAGTGGCTGTTCTACAGGTACTGTTCAGTCTGGCAAACACATTGGCCAAATTTATTGTACCCTTGGCTATTTGTTAACCTTGTAAAAGAAATGCAGTCATTTGCTCTAAGTCGGCTTAGCGTTGGTTAATTATCCTTAAAAGTCTGTCCACATCGTGTTCTCTGCATTTTACGATTTCCAGTGTGCTTTGCTAGCAGATATGCAGTGAGGTAGAAATGTGTGTATTGATGTAGATTCTTAATAAAGAAAGCCAACTTTTTCCGAGGACCGTCGTTTCTCTGAAAGCAAAACTCTTTCTTCCTCATAACAGAGCAGTCTTAGATCCAAGTAAATATTAATACATTTAGCATGTAAGGTAATATTGTCATTACCCCAGTACCAATAAATGTTAGCTTGTTTCTTAAAGTGATATTAAACCCAAAAGCAAACATTTATTATATTGCTGCTTACCAATTTTGAAATGTTACGGCTGCATTTGGTTCTTTTTTTAGGCTTTTTCTTTTATTTTCACCTGGTGATCTAGATAGTAAGTCTGTTGTTCAGTTTCAATATTTTTATTGAAGTTTCAAGATTTATAACAAGCCATGGTTTGCCCACGCCGGATAGACATTGATCAGGCATATCAAGAAAAGTGTATGAATGTAATGAGTAAAAGTCCCTATCTACCCTTAACAGTATTTTTTTTTTGCATTGGTACATGTCCCCTATGCAGTGCCTGGGTACCTGTGCCCTTTTAACAACATTTTTCAAACTGGCTTTGAAAAAGTCCAGATGAAAATAAACAGATGAAAACAACAAGACTCGGCTCCCATAGACTTCAATAAGGTTCAGCGCTATGTTCTAATTTAGTGGATTTTTTCCTTTGTGAATTGAACTTTGCCTGTTTCGTTCAAGCTTAGTGTCTGTGTGTGTTCACTAAAATGATGAGCATGTATATGTTTGACACAATCCTGGATCTTACATTGTACATAACTGTGCTTTGGTTATGCTCCCTGGCATTCACATGTACCAGTACTCAAAGTGGTTGTAAACCTCAGACATGAAATAAGAACAAAGCATATCCCTCTATAGCAGTGATGGCAAACCTTTTTGAGCCTGAGTGCCCAAACTGCAACACAAAACCAACGTATTTATTTCAAGTGCCAACACTGCAATTAGCGAGAGAGGGCTGAGGGAGAGGGGGCTGAGTGAGAGAGAGAAGGCTGAGAGAGAGAAAGGGCTGAGAGAGAGGGCTGAGAGAGAGGAAGGGCTGAGAGAGAGGGCTGAGAGAGAGAGAGAGAAAGGGCTGAGAGAGAGGGGGCTGAGAGAGATAAAGGCTGAGAGAGAGGGGGCTGAGAGAGAGAAAGGGCTGAGAGAGAGGGGGCTGAGTGAGAGAGAGAGAAGGCTGACAGAGAGAAAGGGCTGAGAGAGAGGGCAGAGAGAGAGAAAGGGCTGAGAGAGAGGGCAGAGAGAGAGAAAGGGCTGAGAGAGAGGGCAGAGAGAGAGAAAGGGCTGAGAGAGAGGGCAGAGAGAGAGAAAGGGCTGAGAGAGAGGGCAGAGAGAGAGAGAAAGGGCTGAGAGAGAGAAAGGGCTGAGAGAGAGGGGGCTGAGAGAGAGAAAGGCTGAGAGAGAGGGGGCTGAGAGAGAGAAAGGCTGAGAGAGAGGGGGCTGAGAGAAAGGGTTGAGAGAGAGGGGGCTGAGTGAGAGAGAGAGAAGGCTGAGAGAGAGAAAGGGCTCAGAAAGAGGGCAGAGAGAGAGAAAGGGCTGAGAGAGAGGGCTGAGAGAGAGAAAGGGCTGAGAGAGAGAAATGGCTGAGAGAGAGGGGGCTGAGAGAGAGAAAGGGCTGAGAGAGAGGGGGCTGAGTGAGAGAGAGAGAAGGCTGAGAGAGAGAGAAAGGGCTGAGAGAGAGGGCAGAGAGAGAGAAAGGGCTGAGAGAGAGGGCAGAGAGAGAGAAAGGGCTGAGAGAGAGGGGGCTGAGAGAGAGAGAGGGCTGAGTGAGAGAAAGGGCTGAGAGAGAGAGGGCTGAGTGAGAGAAAGGGCTGAGAGAGAGGGCAGAGAGAGAGAGGGTTAAGAGAGCGATAGGGCAGAGAGAGAAAGGGTTAAGAGAGAGAAGGTTAAGAGAGCGAGAGGGCAGAGAGAGAGAGGGTTAAGAGAGAGGGCTGAATGATAGAGGGCAGAAAGAGAGGGGGCAGAGAGAGACATGGTTAAGAGAGAGAGAGAGGGCTGAGTGAGAGAGGGCTGAGTGACAGAGGGCAGAGAGAGAGAGAGGGCAAAGAGAGGGGAGAGAGAGAGAGAGAGAGAGAGGGCAGAGAGAGAGAGGGTTGAGAGAGAGTTCTGAGAGAGAGAGAGAGAGAGAGAGAGAGAGAGAGAGAGAGAGAGAGAGGGTTGAGAGAGTGCTGAGAGAGAGGGCTGAGGGAGAGAAAGGGCTCAGAGAGAGAGAGTGCTAAGAGAGAGAAAGAGAGAGAAAGAGAGTGCTGAGAGAGAGAGTGCTGAGAGAGAGGGAAAGAGAGTGCTGAGAGAGAGAGAAAGAGAGTGCTGAGAGAGAGAGATAGAGAGAGAAAGAGAGTGCTGAGAGAGACAGAGAGAGAAAGAGAGTGCTGAGAGAGAAAGAGAATGCTGAGAGAGTAAGAGAAAGCTGAGTAAGAGGAGGCAGAGAGAGAGAGTAGAGAAAAAGAGAGAGAGAGAGACAGAGAGGGTTAAGAGAGAGAGGGCTGAGAGAGAGAGGTCAGAGACAGAGAGAGAGGGCTGAGTGAGAGAGGTCAGAGATAGAGAGAGAGAGGGCTGAGTGAGAGAGGGCAGAGGGAGAGAGAGAGAGGGCTGAGTGAGAGAGGGCAGAGGGAGAGAGAGAGGGCTCAGTGAGAGAGAGAGGGTTGAGAGAGAGTGCTGAGAGTGAGAGAGTGCTGAGAGAGAGGGCTAAAAGACAGAGGGCAGAGAGAGAGAGGGCTGAGAGAGAGGGAGAGTGCTGGAAGAGAGAGGGTTGAGAGAGAGAGAGTGCCGGGAGAGAGAGGGCTGAGTGACAGAGGGCAGAGAGAGGGCAGAGAGAGAGAGGGCAGAGAGAGAGTGCTGAGAGAGAGAAAGAGAGTGCTG
Source organism: Lithobates clamitans (assembly GCA_037952925.1). Classification (NCBI taxonomy): domain Eukaryota; kingdom Metazoa; phylum Chordata; class Amphibia; order Anura; family Ranidae; genus Lithobates; species Lithobates clamitans. Next base: position 1,528,672 of record JBBGZY010000894.1, on the reverse strand, counting down.
AAAGAGAGAGAGAGAGAGAGAGAGAGAGGGTTGAGAGAGAGTTCTGAGAGAGTTCTGAGAGAGAGAGAGAGAGAGAGGGTTGAGAGAGTGCTGAGAGAGAGGGCTGAGGGAGAGAAAGGGCTCAGAGAGAGAGAGTGCTAAGAGAGAGAAAGAGAGAGAAAGAGAGTGCTGAGAGAGAGAGTGCTGAGAGAGAGGGAAAGAGAGTGCTGAGAGAGAGAAAGAGAGTGCTGAGAGAGAGAGATAGAGAGAGAAAGAGAGTGCTGAGAGAGAGAGAGACAGAGAGAGAAAGAGAGTGCTGAGAGAGAAAGAGAATGCTGAGAGAGTAAGAGAAAGCTGAGTGAGAGGAGGCAGAGAGAGAGAGAGAGTAGAGAAAAAGAGAGAGAGAGAGACAGAGAGGGTTAAGAGAGAGAGGGCTGAGAGAGAGAGGTCAGAGACAGAGAGAGAGGGCTGAGTGAGAGAGGTCAGAGATAGAGAGAGAGAGGGCTGAGTGAGAGAGGGCAGAGGGAGAGAGAGAGAGGGCTGAGTGAGAGAGGGCAGAGGGAGAGAGAGAGGGCTCAGTGAGAGAGAGAGGGTTGAGAGAGAGTGCTGAGAGTGAGAGAGTGCTGAGAGAGAGGGCTAAAAGACAGAGGGCAGAGAGAGAGAGGGCTGAGAGAGAGGGAGAGTGCTGGAAGAGAGAGGGTTGAGAGAGAGAGAGAGTGCCGGGAGAGAGAGGGCTGAGTGACAGAGGGCAGAGAGAGAGAGAGGGCAGAGAGAGAGAGGGCAGAGAGAGAGTGCTGAGAGAGAGAAAGAGAGTGCTGAGAGAGAGAGAGAGAGAGATAGAGAGAGAGAGAGAGAGAGAGAGAGAGAGAGAGAGAGAGAGAGAGAGAGAGAGAGAGAGAGAGAAGAGTACTGAGAGAGAGAGAAAGAGAGTGCTGAGAGAGAGAGACAGAGAGAGAAAGAGAGTGCTGAGAGAGAAAGAGAGTGCTGAGAGCGTAAGAGAAAGCTGAGTGAGAGGAGGCAGAGAGAGTAGAGAGAGAGAGGGCAGAGAGTGAGAGAAAGGGCTGAGAGAGAGGGGTGAGAGAGAGTGCTGGGAGAGAGAGGGGCCTGAGTGAGAGAGGGCAGAGAGAGAGAGGGTTAAGAGAGAGAGGGCTGAGAGAGAGAGGTCAGAGATAGAGAGAGAGGGTTGAGTGAGAGAGGGCAGAGGGAGAGATAGAGAGGGCTGAGTGAGAGGGGGCAGAGGGAGAGAGAGAGGGCTCAGTGAGAGAGAGAGGGTTGAGAGAGAGTGCTGAAAGTGAGAGAGTCCTGAGAGAGGACTGAGAGACAGAGGGCAGAGAGAGAGGGCTGAGAGAGAGGTCAGAGATAGAAAGAGAGGGCTGAGTGAGAGAGGGCAGAGAGAGAGAGGGTTAAAAGAGAGAGAGGGCTGAGTGAGAGAGGGCAGAGGGAGAGAGAGAGAGGGCTGAGTGAGAGAGAGAGGGTTGAGAGAGAGTGCTGAGAGAGAGAGTGCTGACAGAGAGGGCTGAGAGACAGAGGGCAGAGAGAGAGAGGGCTGAGAGAGGGCTGAGAGAGAGAGGGCTGAGTGACAGAGGGCAGAGAGAGGGCAAAGAGAGAGAGTGGGGTGTGAGAGAGAGGGGGGACACAGAGAAAGGCGGGCTAAGAGAGACAGAGGGGCTGAGAGCAGAGTGAGGGGGGAGATGGGAGAGAGACCACTAGCTCTGTCCCTTTCTGCAGTCCCTGCTCTGTCCCCCTGTCCCAGTCTTTGCAGGTAGTCAGTGTATGATCGTGCCCAGTACCTTCCATGCCAGTCTCCGTCCTTGATCCTCGGGAGCTCTCTGCTCTGTTCCATCCAGCGGATCCCTCGCAGCCTGTTCCTCCCACCTGTCTTTGTCTTCCGGGCCACCAGTGAGCCTGTTCTATGGGCCTCACTGTTGAAGAGGAGGTTTGAGGAGTCCAGGCTCTGGGAGGCGCCAGGGATGCTGCGCCGGCTGCTCGAGGTTCAAGGAGGCGGTGAAGCTCTTCCCTCCCTCGCGTGCTCTCAGACTTGTAAACTTCCCTGCGGAGGTTACAGGACCGCCCATTCACTCATGCACATAGATTCTCCCACCTCTCCGCTGCTTGCTGCCACGCTCTCACCGTCATGAACTTGGACTCTCTCGTGTGCCTACAGAGATGACTCTGCGTGCCAGCTGTGGCATTCGTGCCATAGGTTCGCAATCACTGCTCTATAGTGTGTACTTCTTTCTGCTTCATTCATCTGCTATCAGCATGAGTTACTTCTGACAAGTTTTCCTGATACCAATAGAAAAATGGTGACAGCGGAGGGACCAGTTGATCAACAGCCTCATCTCTGTTCCTGTGTGCTGTGTGAATAGAGGTGCGCCCCTTTCCTTCAATCAGCTCTCAGAGCTCTCCTCACTGAGCTCAGCAGAGCGTAAATTCAGCTCTCTGCCACTTTTTTTCTGAATGCTCTGACAAACTTTATAAATTCAGCACTTTGAATGGCTGTAGAGAAGAGAAGACTGCAGATAAACAGGTATAACCAATGTAGGAGGATTTGTTTCAGCTCTGTGTATCACCTGGGGCCAGTCACTTCACTGGGTATATGTAAGGGGTTACAACCACTTTAAAGCAGCATTTGAATATGTGGGAATATACTTTATGAATACACTGATTTTTTTTTATCATATATTCAGTAATAGGAATGAGAAATATGTGCTTCTTAGTTGCTTAGTGGAAATTTGCTTGATAGAAAACCAGATTTACTTTCCCCCTCAATTTTGTATAGCGTGAGTTAGAATCTTTTTCCTCGCTTGCCTTTCCATTGCTAGGTTCTGGAAACAGACCAGTGCACCCACTCTGAACTGTACTATTGATATCTTAAATGGTCATTTATCTATGGAACTCCTATTTGCGAAATCACAGATGAAAGTGAATAAATTCTATGATCACTGGCAATACTGGCCATCAGAGCCCCGTGCTACAGCATGTTCCTAACCACTTGCATTGCCACCATTTTTTTTTTTTTGTCTGATGACCCTCCATGTAGAGGGTCATCTATATGCCTAATTGTCCGCCCCAAATTGAGCCATCCGTGAATGACCATTACTTACTTTTCATTGTAGAGTATAACCTGATATTGCTAAACCATTTACATGCTTTCCCCATCCCTTCCCACACCACTTTCCCAATTTCTCTCTTTCCCCTCACTTATTCCTACTACCTCTCCCTTTAGGAATATAATACCCTGCATACTAGACCCTTTCTACTTTGGGTCAGATATTGTCAATTTCCTTGTATTGTTTTGCAACATCTATGTTACAATTGTTGTACAATGACTAAGTATCTCAATAAAGAACATAAAAAATAGAAAGATTAAAAATTAAAAATAAATAAATAAAGAATCTCTTTCCTCAGTGACTTCCCTAGGGACATTTTTCTTCACTGTGTTCTGACAATAAAGAAACCTTTAGAAGTTCCTACCCTTCTCAAGTCCAATTCAAAACCCCATTTTAGGTAAAGGAATATAAGGGAAATCTCACAAGTGTAGTCACAGAAGCTTTTTCTATTTGTAGCTATGAAAGAATTTATGATACAGCTATGTTAACCACTTGACCTCCAGAAGGTTTTAGCCTCTTTATCACAAGGGCATTTTGTGCTATTCCACACTGTGCTACTTTAACTGGCAATTGCACGGTCATGCAACAATGTATGCTAATTAAATTTATTTAATTTGTTTACACAAATAGAGCTTTTTTGGTGGTATTTCATTATCATTATTTTTATTTTTTAATAAATAGAAAAATACTGTAAAATTTAAAAAAACGTTCTACTTTCTGTTATAAAACATGTCCAATTAAATTACATTTCTTCATAAGTTTAAGCCAAAATGTATTCTGCTACATGTCTTTGGTAAAAACCAAACTGATTTTTCGGGTGGCACTATACTGTTGGGGACATTAGTATTGTGATCTACTGATCTGTACAGACTGTGGGGCTGATTTACTAAAACTGGAGAGTGCAAAATCTGGTGCATTTGTGCATGGTAGCCAATCAGCTTCTAACTTCAGCTTGTTGCTTTGGCAACAAAAAAACTAGAAGATGATTGGTTTCTGTGCAGAGCTGCTCTAGATTTTGCACTCTCCAGTTTTAGTAAATCACCTCCACTATACTAGTAATGGCAGTGATCAGTGACCTACAGTATAGTGTGACTGTTATAGTGTGGCGGGCAATCTAGCGCTAACAGATCCTGGCTGGGAGGGACACTTACTGACATTAACATCGTTAGTGACATTAATACAGTGATCAGTAATAATACTGTACTAAAGGCACTGACTGGGAAGGGGTTAACATCAAGGTGAAGTCAAGGGGTTAACTGTATGCCTAACAAGTGTAATGTGTGTTGCTTTTACTAAGAAATCTATCCGCTTTTCCTCCCTGAAGTGGAATTCAGGGAGAAGAATTAGACAGATCGTTGTCTGTGTGTTTGTCAACACAACACTCTGTGCTGTGTCACAGCCGATCAGCAGGTTTCAGCCAAAATCAGTGACTGAAATCTGCTGAAACTCCAGCTGTGTGCAATCACAGCTGGGGTCAGCAGGGGGCGCATGCATGCGTACCATCAAACCAGGAAGTACACTGCGACAAGGTGCCTGGCTGTGCCACTCACTTGCAGTATATCTATTGTGAGCTGGCGGGAAGTGGTTAAGAAAAACTGCTCTAGGAACTTGCAGTTACAATATTTAAATGCAAACATGCATTGTTCTCTCTTCACAAAAACATCATCATATTATCACAAGGAGCAGATTTACATACATGTCATGATGTCATATGATTGCATCTTTGTAATGTATGTTTACAATAATGACCTTTTTTCATTTCAACATTTCTATGTATTTTTAGCACTTACAGTACATTATTATGTGTCACATTCCTATTTCAGTGTGGAAACACCTATGCCTTAGGGGCCTGTCTCACCTTCGCATTCACAGCACGTGTAAAGTAAATTAGGAGAGCGATACTTGTTTTATTCCTTCCACTTCGCTATGAACAGGAGTATGCTGCTGTTTGCAAATATATATTCTGTGCATATTAAACTAGGTAAGTTATTTCCTTGCATGCCAATGTGCAAGTCTGTACGGCAATGTAAGTCTACTGTGACATGTAGCGATATCAGTTTGCATTGATTCCTATGGGAAATCCATAACCTGCAAATATAGAGAAAAGACTGCTACATTCTTAGGGGAATTGAACAAAATTACTATGTACTAAATTGCTAAATAAACAGTAATTTCTAGGATAGGATTTTGTATAATAACCTCCTACAGGGAGATGAATCCATTTTATGTACCCTGGTAGAAAAAAAAAATTTGTGCTGGTTAATAATGTGCTGTAGACGAGCAGTGTTTTCTTTAACCTTTTCAGAACCGTGTTTAGAGAATGTAATACGGCCATAGGTAGGGTAGCTTGTGTTATTAACAGTGCATGACACGTAAGGATGTGTGCACTTTGGGACTGATGTACAAACTTTGTCTTCCAGTGAAATTCCGAACTGCCCTTCAAATTCAAACGCAACATCTTTGGGAAAAACAAACAGTTCTTAGTAAGAATATACTGATATTTAAAATAAATATACAGAACAAAGCAAAGGAATCACTAAATCTTTGCCTCCTTCCCTTGTATATATAACCTTTATTTATCTCTCTTTGTACTGGGAGTGAAGACAAGTATCCAGTTCTTCTGGGGATTATGATTGTGTGACCTACAGTACTTCCTTCCTCACACATAACGGTGACGGTGTTTGGTGATTTGACCAATTCTTTCACACAAGGCGGAGAGTGTCCTATTACTCTGATTGGAATCTGACTTGAGCTTACACAGGGAGTTTGCCAATGGCAAGTAAAGTGATTAAGGTTAAGTATTAGATACTGGTTTTAAAGTAAGCCTTGTATATGCCCTATATCCTATGCACATGTGCTCTTTCCTTTGATTCAATTAACATCTGCTGCATTCTTAAAGAGGAACTTCTTAAAAATAAATTTCTAAAGAGGAACTTCACCCCATGCTTCTTTTCTTGCCCCTCATAATAGGTTTATAATATTCATTAGGTTTCATACTCACACATGCAGTGGACCCAGCTTTGTCTCTTTCTGTTTACTAACATTTTTTGGTCCACTCCCTTCCGTCTAGTTTTTCTAGCTGCAGAAAAAGGTCAGGTCATTGCTCTTTACTTCATTTCTTTATTTCTTCTCTTTGCTCAGTGGATTTTCTCTTATTGCTCCCCTTTGTTTAGTTGTCCATCTCCCTTCCATGCCCACATCTCTGAGCTTAGTTTAGCAGCTATAAAAACATGGTATATACATTCCCCTGTAGCTATTCAGATGATATATACAGCCCCCTCTTCTAGCCATATACACAATATAAAAAGTACAGAACTCATCATTAAAAAGAACAAAAACTAGAAGTCAAAGCCCAAATTCAGGCTGCTTGTACACATGAAGGAAGGTTCCCACAGCATTGCATGGGTTAATTGTCCAATTGGCTGGGGAGAAGGAATAGCAATTAGTACACCTAGATAAGCTTGTACACACCTGCAGCAACATTCAGTACCTCTGCTCTGCCAATATTCTGGGCCTTTATAAAGCTCCAACACTTTCTGAGGCTCGATTCACACTATTGTGGGCCATGTGTCCCATGCTTGCTCAGGCATGGCAGTCTATTCATTTGAATTGGCTGCTGTCACCCGTGAACACAACAAAAAAGGTGCATGCGCCTTTTTAAAAGCGTGACCACAGGGAAACAGCATGGTCAAAAAGTTTCCCTGCATTTCCAGCACCCGCGATCGCGCTGCTTGCTGAGATGCGTGGGCCTGCCATTCAGAAGAGCAAGAGCAGTGTAATTTGGCTGTGTGTGTGGTTGCAGGTGAGATTCCTGCACCTGCAACCGGAACGCACAGCCTGCACTAGCATGAACTGAGCCTGATAGGTATCAGGGTTCCTTTCCATTGACCCATACAATGTTAAATGTTTTAGTCGGTTTAAGGGATACGGAATGCAGGCATCCAGCAGCAGCGTGAAAGACCAGATCAGAGTAGCTGTACTTAGTTAAATGGAAGCTGATAACAGGAGGAGGAAGGGAAAGAGCTTTCTGTGTGTAGTAATCATCATCTCTCCACTCATGCTCCAGACTTGGTACCAACCAGTCTACTCATTGCCACCTTTCTGCACCCAGCAGTCAATCTACCACACTTCTAGAATATTGCACTGACTCTGTGATTGCTCAGCAGAGCTGCCTTTCTAATTGGTTTTAAGCTGGGTATACACAGACCTTTTATTTTTATTCACCAGCAGGTTGAATTTAAAAAAAATATATATATCTCCATCCACATAAGTAAGGTGGATCCCCCCCTGCCGGGGGCATTGTAATCTGACAGAGGAGACTACCTGTCAGATTACACTGATCAGCACTGCAGCTGATTGACTGCAGCTATAGTTCAAATGAAACATTTCCAGCAGATCTGCTGGATAGAAATCACTTCTATTGAACAGGGAGGGCTACACACAGATCGAAATTTATCCAGTCCCTGCTGAACTGACCAAATGATTATCTTTGTGTGGACAGCTTTAGGCTCCATGTACACAGAGTCCATTATGACCACCATCCATGGGAAAACACAAAACGCAGCAAAATCGCAAAAAAAAATTGTGCCATGGTTTTGTCGCGGCATTGCCGCTGTTTGCCACAGTTTTGCTGCGGTTTGCGTTTTCCAAGGGCACTTTTTGTTGCCTCTATAGAACATGAGGTGAAGGGAAATTTTCCCATTTAGACATAGATGGAAAATAAATTAAAAGGTACTTTCACCATCCCATACTTTACCCAAAATGAAAACACCTTTTGCCTTTTGGTATGCTTCACTACCACAGCCACAGTGCTCTGGTACAAATGACAACATTGATGCTCAACATCTCTTCATTTCTTTTCTGTTTGATATCACTTGCATTTTATTTAAAGAGAGGTGTTGGGGAAAGGGGCTATGAATACAAATGTGCTGCATTTTATGTGTTCCTGGAAGTTATGTGGACTTCACAGTGATATCTTGATATCAGTCATTGATGTAGACCAGAGCCATACTATATAGGGATCTTACTACAAGACAGTTTGGGGCTAAACACAGGGGGAGATTTACTAAAACACAGAACCTGGTGCAGCCGTGCATGGTAACCAATAGGGTTTTAGGTGTAGCCTCCCTGGTGGTTTTCCCGAGTGTGGCTAAAATTCAGGACCATTAGCGGTAACCCCGAGCCACACTCGGGATTACATCGCAGAATCCTGGTGTGCCTTTACTTATCTTGTCCCCGGGATCCTGCGATGTCCCCCGCAGTGTCCGTGGGCTCCGTCCTCCTCCAAAGCCTCTCCTTGCCAGGCTCCTTTCCCTGCGAGCGTCGCGACGCACGGGGGAGGAGCCTGGCGGCAAATTTAAAAAAAAGTAAAAATCATCTTACAGATTACAGTACTGTATGAAATTATTTCACATCCCTTTTGTCCCCAGTGCTTTGGCCCATGCCCTGCATGCAGTTTTATTTGATATATACTGTTCTTTCTGCCTGAAAACTGGAGATTGTCCATAGCAACCAAAAAGTGTCCCTTTACGTCAAAAGTGGCTTTAGACCAGCTAGAAAACAGCGATAGTAAATTAGAACACTTGCAGAATTGAGCGATAGTGAATCGTGGAGAAATTTATTTTATTACTATTTATTTTTATTTTTTTTAATTATTTATTTTTATTTATTATATTATAATTTATGTTTTTGTGTTTCAAACTTTATCATACCCGGGATATCTACTAGACTCTTGTTTGGACAGATTTAAGTGTGTTATTGTTAAGAATTACAGACCTACAATATAAAACGCCAAATTTCCATGCAAAATAATTGTACCGCTTTCAGCACCTAAAATCCGAAATAATCATACCGCCAGGGAGGTTAAGCCCCCGTTCACATTGGGCCGATTTGACATGCAAATTGGCATATCAAATCGCATGCCAAATCGGAGCCTATTGCAGGCAATGCCATAGTCTGAGCCTGTGCGACACTGACTTTGCGACGCCACACCGATTCCCAAAAGTGCTTTCTGCACTACTTTTGGCGACTTAGGGAGCAATTTCAATAGACATCTATGCATGAAACCGCACAGATGTCTGTCAAATCGCCCCCGGACTCCCCGTGACATGCGGGTTTGAAATTGTGCGAGTTCAGCTGAACTCGCACGATTTCAAACCCGCCCTCAGTATGAACGAGGGCTTATGGTAAAAGCATGATTGAACAAGCAGAAGTTAAAAAATGATTGGTTACTATGCACAGCTGCACCAGATTCTTTGTGCACCAGTTTTAGTAATTCTACCCCCATGTGTTTGTAGCTTCTGTGGAAACAGGTAGCTCTCACAATAGTAATTTGGTAAATAAAGCACAATAAAACTATGAAAAATATAAAACCTGCATGAAACGAATTGATGTTTTACAAAATCAACTCCCCTTAAATAAGTCTATTTTATTGTATGTGTAATATAGTCTAGGTAGCAGTACATTGATAGCTGATTAATAAATTAAGATGAAACAACCTAAATTATTATGTCATTTACAGTATTTGATGAAGTGCCTTCATCATCCAGCAAAGGGTCAGCAATAGAACAGGAAGGAGCACAAAAGGGCTAAAAAGTGATTCTCACCCATTGATTTCCATTCTTCTCATGAATATTCTGTTGTATGTAGAAGTTGCACTCAGGGGAAATATCAATATTTAAGTTAGCTGATAAACAAAGCAAATTACTCAGGGCGGAAACTATGTGGGTTCTTGTCTATCCAGATGGATCAGCATGTTTTACTTTCTTTAGATCATATTTTAGCTAGTTTATTTCCATGTCTTTTAGATATTGTCAGTCCTATGTATAAAACACTGTACAAATGAAAACTAGCAGGATCTACCAAAACAACCAGCTGGATGTTTGCTTTGATTTTCTAATTTGTCAAAGACAAGTGACAGCTTTGTCTGATTACCCGCTACAATGAGCCCCATTGTCCTTGTTTACACTAATGAGTAAAACATTCAAATTTTTCCCATCAGAAGTTTCATATCCATAAGTGTTCCATAACACTTGTTTGATCTTCTCTATTTTGTTAGTACCTCACATGAGTAACAGGATAATTGATACTGAATATGTAGATACTGTATATTTCTGGGGTTCTTGTGTACAATTATCAGTTGTAAGATACACTGAGTAAAATTATAAATGCAACACTTTTGTGTTTGCCCCTATTTATCATGACCTGAACTCAAAGATCTACAACTTTTTCTAGGTACACAAAAGGCCTATTTCGCTCAAATATTGTTCACAAATCTGTCTTAATCTGTGTTAGACCCCTTTCACACTGAGGGGCTTTTCAGGCGCTTTCACGCTAAAAAAAGCGCCTGAAAAGCTCACGAAAAACTATTTCAATTAAAATCAATGAATGCTTTCACATTAGGGCAGTGCGCTGACAAAAACGCCCCTCTCCATTGAAATGAATGGAAAGCTCTTCAAAAGCACCTGAAAAGCTCTTTTACTGGCAGTTTAGAAGCTCCTCAGTGTGAAAGGGGCCTTAGTGAGCACTTCTCCTTTGCTGAGATAATCCATCCACCTCACAGGTGTGGCATATCCAGATGCTGATTAGACAGCATGATTATTGCACAGGTGTGCCTAAGGCTGGCCACAATAAAAGGCCACTCTACAGTAAAATGTGCAGTTTTATCACACAGAACAATGTCACAGATGTTGCAATTGGCATGTTGACTGCAGGAATGTCCACCAGAGCTGTTGCCCTACCATAAGCCATCTCCAAAGGTGTTTCAGAGAATTTGACAGTACATCCAACCAGCCTCATAACCGCAGACCACTTGTAACCAGACCAGCTCAGGACCTCCACATCCAGCATCTTCACCTCCAAGATCGTATGAGACCAGCCACTCGGACAGCTGCTGCAACAATCAGTTTGCATAACCAAAGAGTTTCTGCACAAATTGTCAGAAACCATCTCAGGGAAGCTCATCTTCATGCGCGTTGTCCTCATCGGGGTCCTGACCTGACTGCAGTTCGTTGTTGTAACCGACTTGAGTGGGCAAATGCTCACATTCGATGGCATCTGGCACTTTGGAGAAGTGTTCTCTTCACGGATGAATCCCGGTTTTCACTGTACAGGGCAGATGGCAGACAGCGTGTATGGTGTTGTGTGGGTGAGCGGTTTGCTGATGTCAACGTTGTATATCAAGTGGCCCATGGTGGCGGTGAGGTAATGGTATGGGCAGGCGTATGCTATGGACAATGAACACAGGTGCCATTTTATTGATGGTATTTTGAATGCACAGAGATACCGTGACAAGATCCTGAGGCCCATTGTTGTGCCATTCATCCATGACCATCACCTCATGTTGCAGCATGATAATGCATGGCCCCATGTTGCAAGGATCTGTATACAATTCCTGGAAATTGAAAACATCCCAGGACCTCCACATCCAGCATCTTCACCTCCAAGATCATCTGAGACCAGCCACCCAGACAGCTGCTGCAACAATCGGTTTGCATAACCAAAGAATTTCTGCACAAACTGTCAGAAACCATCTCAGGGAAGCTCATCTGCATGCTTGTTGTCCTCATCAGGGCGTCGACCTGACTGCAGTTCGTCATCGGAACCAACTTGAGTGGGCAAATGCTCACATTCCATAGCATCTGGCACTTTGGAGTGGTGTTCTCTTCACAGATGAATCACAGGTTTCACTGTACAGGGCAGATGGCAGACAGCGTGTATGGCTTTGTGTGGGTGAGCGGTTTTCTGATGTTGATGTTGACCGTGACGAGATCCTGAGGCCCATTGTTGTGCCATTCATCCACGACCATCACCTCATGTTGCAGCATGATAATGCACGGCCCCATGCTGCAAGGATCTGTACACAATTCCTGGAAACTGAAAACAACCCAGTTCTTGCATGGCCAGCATACTCACAGGACATGTCACCCATTGAGCATGTTTGGGATGCTCTGGATTAGCGTATACGACAGCGTGTTCTAGTTCCTGCCAATTTCCAGCAACTTCTCACAGCCATTGAAGAGGAATGGACCAACATTCCACAGGCCACAAACAACAACCTGATCAACTATATGCGAAGGAGATGTGCTGCACTGCATGAGGAAAATGGTGGTCACACCAGATACTGACTGGTTTTCGGCCCCCTCCAGTACAGTAAAACTGCACATTTTAGAGTGGCCTTTTATTGTGGCCAGTCTAAGGCACACCTGTGCAATAATCATGCTGTCTAATTAGCATCTTAAAATGCCATACTTGTGAGGTTGATGGATTAACTCGGCAAAGTAGAAGTGCTCATTAACACAGATTTAGATAGATTTGTGAACAATATTTGAGAGAAATAGGCCTTTTGTGTACATAGAAAAAGTCATAGATCTTTAAGTTCAGCTCATGATAAATAGGGGCAAACAAAAAAGTGTTGCGTTTATAATTTTGCTCAGTGTAATTATACTGAAGCATGACTATTACTCAATCCTTTCATATCAACCCCCTAAGCCCAAACACTCTTACCCTGCTGGTAGTTGTTCCCAATGTCCAGTACAGGTCTTTTTACTTGAAACTTTTGGATTCTTAAGTTCAGTTTGTTTTCTGTATTACAAAAGTGAAAATATTTTATGTACTTTTATTAAAAAGCAGTGCTAAAAATACATCAATATAACTATACATAAATGTATTGTCCAAAGACTTTGTGTTGTCCAAAGATTTGCATGGACATTTATGCGTTGTTATATTTATGTATATTTAGCGCTGCTTACATTTTTAATACTTTGTTTGTGATCAACAAATTTTATTCTATTTCTTAGAAGGACTGAGTGCTAATGTCATAGTTATTTTTTTTATCTGGTTCTGCTTGTATTGCCTTTAATATTATTTGTAGCCCTGATGAAACGGGTGCATTTTGACTCCTGAAAAGCACTGTTTCTGTTACTTTTGGTTTGCAATAAGAAAAAAAATTAGGCAAACCTACATTAACGTTTCTCTTTCTTGTCTCTGCCTGACATGCCTCATTTTCATGGCACATACTTCAATACACAGGGGACACTGTTCCTATGCATGGAGATATGTCATCTTTATTGTCAGTTCTCCAGAAATTCTCACTAGTGCAACAATTATATATATATATCTTAGATTTTATCATGGCTAGTATAATCTGATGTGCCAGACAGAGTACATATTATTCTTTTATTAAATCAATAAAGCATCTTGCCCTAGTGGAGCTTACAAATGAATGTCCTTAGCGTATTTACACTGGTACCAGACACATATTATGCAGTCAAATAGGGAAGAAGGCAGCTAACCTACCAGTATTTTTTGTAACATGGAAAGGCATATGAAAAGAAAACTCAACAAAGAAGAAACCAAGGCAAATATGAGAAATTATGCAAAAAGCCATCAATACAGCACCCTAGTCAATCCAAAGTGCTGCAAGACATCTGTGACAACCTTCTAGACTTCTCTATGCAGAGACTTAAAACTCTTCATACAATTGGCAATAGGTCTGACACCCCATTTAACTTTTTTAACATACATTTAAGTCAATAAACCTTAATATTGAACTCTGCTAAGAGATCAATTGTGATCCTTCATTTTATACAATACAATATTACAGACCTGCCAGCTTTAATAGTCTTTGTCTGAAGAACATTATTATATAAAAGCAGAACTAAATCCTTTAATACTACTAGAGCTGTGGCTGTCCATTAAAAAATATGTTCTGCAGCACTTACAGTTTTCTCTTATCCTGCAAGTCCTACAAATACTTGTTGACCCCACTGGTGAGGTGCACCTAATACAGCTTCTTTTTAATAGCGTGGCAACAATGCTGCACTGTTCCTGTATTCAGAGCAGAGTTGTCACTCTCATGTAGGCTTTACCTGCTTGCACTACAGTGGGATGAAAATAGTAGCAGATTGCCAAACTACAAGTCCCACCATGCCTCTGCCTGTGGGAGTCATGCTTGTAACTGTCAGCCTCGCAATGCCTCAGAAGACTTGTAGTTTTGCAACAGCCCGAGGGCCACCAGTTTGAGACCCCTGCTGTAGCCCATCAGTCAGCACCTGTCCCCACTTCATCCAATTGTTTTCTGGATTGACAATGCTGCTTCTGTTGCTGAAACCCACTGTGAGCTGCCGTGTATGGAAGGAGAAACATACAAGACACAAATAAAAGAGGATTTGGATTAGTCAGGTAAGGGAAAGCAAGTATTTTGGTTACTTTATGAGCTTGTGCATCACATAGTAACTGGATTTGGTACTTATATCAGACTTCAACGAAACTCTGAAGCCCTCAAATGGCAAGTGCTATAGCTGATCAAACGTGCGGCACCATAGGAACTGCATTTCTAAATAGAATCCAAGATAGTACCTTTCTGAGCTGTAAAGGATAAAGGAGTTTAGCTCTGCTTTAAGGTTTTTTGTTTTGTTTTTTACATAAATGGCTTTGTTTACTATTAATTTCATTCTATATAATGCAGAGTCAAACAGGATAATAAGGATTTCCTTTAGTTTCTAAAGGACATCAGCTGCTTTTTATTTTGCCTACATGCTGATGATTAGCATTCATCAGAACATTAATCTCTATTCGGCATTCTACCATTTTAACTTATTAAAATAAGTATAATTTGAACTGAAAAGGCTCAACTGCTGTTTTAACATTGTCACTAAAGGCTAATGGTTGCTTGGAAGCAATTTCCAAAGGCAATTCCTTTGTACTGAAATAGCAAGAGATAATAAGCTACAATTTGTCAAAAGGAGAGAGAAAAAAAAACAGAAATGTCTAGATACAGATGATACCTTTTTTTTTTTGTTTAACTGAGTTTTTAAGGAGCAAGTTTTTTTTTTTTAAAGAGGCTGTAGTGAAGTAAAAGTACCGGTAATTCACAACTGACAGGAGAGTGTGATTAAACTGGGTGCTCCCCTGTAAAAATAATTTTTTTATGTTCTTTTAGTGTTAGGTTATCCTGGCCAAAAAACACTTTAGCACATAAAATTATGGCTATTTGATTTAATATCTGAATTTGACAGCACAGTAAATCCCTGTAACAGCTGAGTTGATAACCATGGCTCCCTGGAATTCAGATTACTTTAAACTATTCTTGGAGGAAACTTTTATATAGTAACAGAACAGAAGGTACCGCTACTTAAAAACAACTTTAATATTTTTTAAATAGCGATATCTTTGATGAAAGCCAAGTTTGAAATTTAAAATTATTGCTGGCTTTATGTAGAATAGATTGTTTTCCCTCCATATGGCTGTTTTCTTCCTTTGTAATAGGAACTCATGTACACGGACTTTTCGTTCTGCATGTGGCATCCGTCACTGAAGCCTCAAGAGATCTCATTAGCAGCTTGCACTGTAAAACACTGCACTAAGCAAAAAGTCCATTGAAATAAACTCTTGCTACAGTCTTCAGCAGGTTTTTATTGTGCATTGTCTTCACTTGTGCAGTTTGTCCATAACAATTAGCATGTGATCATTAGTTTGCTGGAACTTCAGTGCTGGACAATAAGTATACTTTTGTGGTAAAAATATCAATGACACGATATGCTGGTCCCTGTACTTGTTCGATTCAGTGTTGATATGGTAGAAGGAGCTTTAATGCAGCTTTCTATGCTGCGTTATGCTCTGAAGAAGTAGATGCAATCACTGAGCTCTACAGGGGGACTGATGTTATGACTCTACTATCTAAAACCAGGAATAAAAATGCACTGCCTTGATATCTATACCCTACCTTTTAGCTCTACGAGGCATTTTGTACAGTTGACAATTTTCCAAATACTTGTAATCTCAATAAAAGGCTCATTTGAAGAGCATGAAATCTCAGAGACTTTTAATATAAAAAAAAAAACAACTTTACATGGCTTTATTTAGCCTATGTAATATAACATTATTTTCTAAAAAATGTGTGGTAATACCTTTGGTGTCAATAATTATGAGCAGTCACTTCACTGCTATCTACAATATATATAACACTGAGGGTGGGGAAGCCTAGTAGTCACAATCTCCTTATGCAGGAATATTATGAGAACAAATCGCAGGCAGGCTCTGTGAAGGAGTCTGTATCACTCACTGGCTTTGATCCACCTCTAAAATGCTGCTGCTGCCTGTGATTTAGTTAGATGTGAACTTAATAAGGCACAGTAACCTATAGATACACTTTTTTTTTTCAACACAGACCTGGAGCATGCTCAATGCAGTGGTAATGCTACAGAGGCTAAAGGAGCCTACGTATTGTTGCCACCACAAAGCAGACAGAGTAAATCACTGGAAGGTTCAGCAGGTTATAGCTATATTTATATATAGTTACATAGTTATAGCAGGTGCAAGCTACATTCAAGAAGGCACAATTTTATTTTGGAGCCTGTGACGTGTTTTTTTTTTTATTTCAAGATTACAACCCACTTTAAGTAAACTGAAGTTAACACAATGTACCTGGTTTCTACTTGTCTAGGCTTTTGGTCACAGAACCAACATTTAAAGGAAGCCAGAAATCTGTCTGTTTTTTTCAGGTACAGTAGGGTAAGTATCTATGCATGTATTTGTCTAGTCAAGAAAGATTATAATTATACTTAGCATGGATATTAGATATTAATTATATATTATAGCAGTCTGGATACCAAATGCCCTGTGATCTTAATTTTCCAGCAGAAACAAAGGTGTTTTCATGGTTTTAATGAGTAAACTTAATTGAATTATTTATTTTCTGTTTTCCCAGATATTAATCATTTGGGTTTATTTCTTATCCTTTCCAATCGATAAAACCTTTCTATCAAAAAATATGAGCGTGTTTAAAGTTCAAGTTCACCTACTGACACAAAATAAATTGTTGAACTAACACCCTACAGCCTCCCCACCCCACCAGCCCTTGCTGTGCTTTCCTCCGTGTCACTGCCCACAAAGGGGGTGCATCGGTTGAGGGATTTCAAATCCCCGCTTTCCTTGCCCCTCTTTCTGTAGGGCTTCTGGGACAGATCAGCAAGATTTCGATTAGTCAAAATGGTCATGTGCCATCACTGACCATTTAGATTTGAAAGCTCATCACCCACAGGTAAAAGCAGCAGGGGCTTGGGGTGATGGGTTGGGGGGATAAAAGATGGTAGTTTACCTTTTTATTTTTTGTGAAAAGTGAACTTACAGTTTAAAGAATTCATTTATAATTTCTTCAATCCTTCTTAGCATATATAAAGAAGTAAAAGGGGTGAAAGCTTTGAAAACATACAAGACTTTTGTGTTGTAGGGAAAACTCCCAGTTCATAGTTGAATTGGCCTTGATTCTCACTTGGAACATGGGGGTAAGTATCTGAAAGTGACACTGGGGGTTATTTACGGAAGGCAAATCCACTTTGCACTGAAAGTGCACTTGGACGTGCAGTCGCTCTAAATCTAAGGGGTAGATCTGAAATGAGTGGAAGCTCTGTTGATTTTATAATCCAATCATGTGCAAGCTAAAATGCTGTTTTTTATAGATCTTCAGCGGCTTTACTTCCAAGTGCACTTGCAGTGCAAAGTGGATTTTCCTTTAGTAAATAACCCCCACTGAATATTTGCCTATGCTTTGGGTGTACTGGCTCAATGTTAGAGGAGATCATCGATTGGAGGGGAAGAGGCCAGACATGCCACCCAAGACAGTTTGTGACAGAACTGGCAGAGAAATTAGGCACCATTCATGCTGTGGACAATATATGAGCCCTTGCAAGATAAGAGAAACATACAGAGTCCCCTGGCGTTTTTTTAAATCCTGTGGCAGGAAATGTTTCACAGAAACAATAGGGCAGAGAAACCTTGCAAGTATTCTGAGCAATGTGGTACTTTTACAAAATGCCAAGCCTGCCATAGAAGATAATTTTGTCAGTTGCATTCATTTGGGAAGTACCATTTATAAGAGTGAATATAGTGGAAAAATCATAGGCAAAGTGTCCTTCACTTGCTATCATGTACTTTATTTTTAGAGAGTTGCACAGTTTTTTCCAAATAAGATACTTTAATCTAGGGATTTAAAAAACACAGTTTCCCATCATGTTCTATTGTGCTAAATCTGCTGTAAGTTTCTAAATTAAAAGTTATGTTGTCCTAAGCCATCAATACATTTACAGGCAAAAATTGGGTTACCAAAATGTGTGTACTCTGATTTGCAATGCTATTCAACTCAGTTTCACAAATCTAGGAAACTTGCCAGGACAGAAATATTAGAGCTGCTGTTGGTCACTTTTGTTGTTGGATGTTTTTGAGCTATCATTCATATTCATTCTGCATTACTTAGTGAGTCACTGACCTAGAACAGGCATGTGCATATTATGTATGCTTACAACTGATATGATTTTGCTTATTCTTGGTCAGTAACTCATAAAGTAGTAGAAAGAATACGGATAACAACCCCAAAACAAGTCACTGATGTCAGCTCTAATATTTCTTGCCTGATTGGATCTTCATCAAAATCCCCATACTTACATTATTTAACTGTTCTTTTGTAGACATGTTACATGGTAAGCCTCAATTTTTTTGGTGAAAGAATGTGAGCACTGCAACGAGACCAGACATGCATCAAAGTTCTTAATGTTCCTAGTAGCCCGTATATTTATTAATTGGTACTAATAACTAAGATTTTGAAGCTCATGAAGCCAGTAAGGTTTCATCTTTTTGATATAGGGTAACCAGTGGCAATATATGGCAGGTAGTAGAAGTTGTGTGGAGATATATGGCATATGAAGCTCCAGAAAAATGGGGTTTGCTGATTAGATGTAAATGAGACAAACATGAAGGCCACTGAATAGTAGCAAAGTCTCTTCTTGCTCAGGGGGTTTCTGGATTGTGTCCATCATTTCCTGGTAGTCAAATGTTTTTAACCTTGTAACTGGAGCTACAGGAGAAACATTTTTTTTAAAATAAATATAAACCCCAGTATACAATTCTATTTATATAGCACTGAAAACATACCCAAATTATTTAAAATCGTATACACCTACTATACAATTACTATATTTTCTACAATTTTGCTGGACAAAATTAATTATCTTGGTAGTTTGTGCTTTTAAAAAAAATAATTTTAAGGCTCAATATTTGGACAGATTGGCTCCTAAATTCTGGAGCAGTATGTTCTTTCATGTTCCATTGTCTCATTGGTCATAAGGCATTCAAGTTATTACAATGTTTTTATAGAATGATCAGAATATCAGACAGGTATTTGTAGCAGGGCTGCTGTTAGAAGTCATGGGGCCCTGTACAGTCTAGCTGACAGCAACAGTGAACCAAGCCTAATAGGCGGCTACCATCTGCATGAGCAAACTACTTGTTCATGCAACCAGAATATCTATGAGAACGAGCCCTTAAATATGTTTTTTTTTAAAAGTATTTTTTACATTTTTTTTTTTAACAGCCCTGTGGGAGTTGAGGAAATATCAGGGGTCTAAACAGACACCCAAAGTCTCACTTTTGAGACAGAAAGAGATTGAGGACAAAGATTCCTCAATCCTTTCTCTGCAGCCTCAACAGCAGATTAAATGAACAGGTAGCACTCTGTACAGAGGTTTCCTGTTCATTCACAAACTTAAGCATTGTAAACACAGGGAGGGCCACAGGGGGATTGGTTCCAGTAACTGCACCCACTCCTGCTGCTCTGGGCACCCCTGTTGATCTTATGGGGCCTGGGCCCCGTACAGGAGGGCAAGTGCTACCCCCTTATCAGCGGCCCTGTTAGTAGGTATACATTTCAAATATGTAAGGTCCTGTTAACTTTTATATTCAAAACCTTAGTGTCTGAAGACATTCATGCTAGGTACATTGCCACTGAATTTCTCCAGTTTTGAGTTGCGTTAATATTTTAGTATCACTCTTTGTCATTCCAAATTTATGAATGCAGATATGTGTGTGTCTTCCAAGTATTTTAGAATCCCTGTCATGCAAGGCTTTTCTGCCTTCTTGGAAATGCAAAATGTTATTTAGGATTGTAGAAACCCTGCACTGTGTGAGCTTGTCATGTCCACTGACAATCTGCACAAACTATTCTCACAGCTCTAATCCCTGATGTTTGTACTGAGCATTCAGGACTGCTAACTGAACCCGTTCTATCTTCTGACACATTACAGACAGGAGATAGAGACATAAGCACAATGCACAGGTACGCAAGAAGAACATGATGGATGGGGAGAATGAAAACAGCTTGTCATTAAAACACCTTGAACAAGGGGTGTTACACATCTCTTTGTGACCACATCAATTAAGTAATGTAGGAGAAAAAAGAAAATCTCATGCATAAAAAATGGTTGGAAAATTCATTGAAAATTACTATTTGTCAAACCAAAGGCACGCTTCAGACAGACATGTAGATGCTGAAATTGAGTTCACTCAGAAATACAATGTTCCTGCTAAAGGCTGTCTGTTTTATTTTGGTGTTTATTCTTTGTTCATTGCTGCTTTGCTAGTTAAATTGCAGTAGTTAATATTCACAGCATTTGAACTGTCCTGAACCTAAGCCTTTGAAAATGTGTTCTGTGCTTCTGCACTACCATGTCTCAGAACCCACTGCAGCCCCATATACACATTAGAGCAGGAAAGAGCTGCAAGGGACTTTCACGTTTAAGACCGAATCCTCATAAAATGGACTCTTCCGTCTTTTGTATCATGAGACACAAGACTGTAATTCCCCATATTTAAGAAAACTATTAGTTTGTTACATAAAAAAAAGTTAGAGGCTGCCCAATACTTTTACATAACAAGAGGCTATTAGAGATTGACCTCATGTTCCAAGACTGCCACCATACTACTGAAAAAGTGAAAAGTGGTCAATACCCTGTGCTGATGTGCTAAATATAATTTATTACACAAGCTTTTGATATTCACAGTGTTAACTAGATTAAGTGTATATGTGTCCAAGAATCCTCAGATCTAGGTATGTTTATGTAAATATTGGTATGGTGATTGAATTGTATTCACATATACACTTAAAGTGTTACTAAACCCCGGACCCTGCATTCACTATATCTGGTCTCCCACACTACACAGAACATGGAAATGCATCATTTTAATAAATATAAACTGATAAATACCGTTTCTCATCAGCAGAATATATCAGTCTTGTGACTTCTATCAGTGCCTAGGTAAAGTTTGTAGGAGGAGTTTTTATACTGCACTGCTTGTCCTAAGAGGATGCATGACCCCTGACCCTCCATCTGGGCAGTGTTGATTGGCCCTGTGATGATCACATGCACTCTCCCAAGAAAAAAAAAACAACTCTCTAGCAATACTCACCAACTAAGCATGTGCAGACTGACTCCACTAACTCTGTCTTATCTGGAGATGTGTTGGGTACAATGTAAGAAGGTAAGGAACAGAGAAGACAGAATCAAACAGCCCTTTTACACAATGCAGAGGATTATCCCCTTAGGTTCCACAGTGAGTATAACAAGCATGCTTTACTGCATATACAGACTGATCTTACTCTTGTGGGTTTAGTAACACTTTAAGCTAGCTAACACTCTCTTTTTCAGGCATGGTGTTATCACAGTATTACTAGTAAGTGTGCAGGAAAGCTGTGTTCCAACAGCCGGTGCTGGAAGAAATAATTCAGTTATCTATAGTTCTTGTGTGATATCATAGGTCACATGACAAGAGATGTGTTATTTCTTGCAGCACTAACCAATCACAGCTTCTCTACATTATCTAAGGGGACTTTGTATCAACAGCTCCCAACCTGACACATGGTGGAGTGTATCTGCAATGCTATACACTGAGTGAAGCTCTGTCCATTAAACCACATTTAACAGTTCACTGTTAGGTATGGAAGCCTGTATAAACAGGTATTCCTAACTTTTATTGGTAGAAAAACCACTACACTACTTGTTGTCCTCATTTATGTCACATCAAGTTTATGTCTTGTGTTCATAACAACAGCTTTGAGTTTAAGCTAAAAAAAAGATGGGGCTTTGTATGCTAAAGAAGCTTGACAGGTACATGAAGTGTTTATGAATCCAGTTAACATTTTAGATCTGTGTAGGGATTTAACTCCACAATGACAGTACTTGACTGCCCTAGAGGGTCTCAGACATGGGTGAACTGTCATGTTATTCATCATATCTGTTGTGCTAGAACTGCCTTGTTGACTGAACAACAAAGGCAGTTATATCACATAAAATGTGTTTTCTTGCATTTGTACCTCTAATATGATAGGAAGACACTGGACAACAATCGTATATACTGTATATCTGTAATAATCACATATATATATATATATATATATATATATAGTGGCTTAAAAAGTATTCATACCCCTTCAAATTTTCCACATTTTGTCATATTACAACCAAAACACAGTTGCACAAAATTGTGAAGTGGAAGGTAAATGATAAATGGTTTTCAATTTTTTTTTACAAATAAATATGTGAAAATTGTGGCGTGCATTTTTATTCAGCTCCCCCCTGAGTCAATACTTTGTAGAATCACCTTTCACTGCAATTACAGCTGCAAGTCTTTTTAGGGATGTCTCTACCATCTTTGCACATCTAGAGAGAGTGACATTTTTGCCCATTCTTCTTTGCAAAATAGCTCAAGCTCTGTCAGATTGGATGGAGAGTGTCTGTGAACAGCAATTTTCAAGTCTTGCCTCAAATTCTCAATAAGATTTTGGTCTGGTCTTTGACTGGGCCATTCTAACACATGAATATGCTTTGATCTAAACCATTCCATTGTAGCTCTGGTTGTATGTTTAGTGTCGTTGTCCTGTTGGAAGTTGAACCTCCACCCCAGTCTCAAGTCTTTTGCAGACTCCAACAGGTTTTCTTCTAAGATTGCTCTGTATTTGGCTCCATCCATCTTCCCATCAACTCTGACCAGCTTCTCTGTCCCAGCTGAAAAAAATAATCCCCACAACATGATCCTGCTACCACCATGTTTCACAGTGGGGATGGTGTGTTCAGGGTGATGTGCAGTGTTAGTTTTCCGCCACACATAGCATTTTTCTTTTAGGCCAAAAAGTTAAATTTTGGTCTCATCTGACCAGAGCACATTCTTCTACATGTTTGCTGTGTCCCCCACATGGCTTCTCACAAACTGCACACTGGACTTCTTGTGGTTTTCTTTCAAAAATGGCTTTCTTCTTGCCACTCTTCCATAAAGGCCAGATTAATAGTTGTCCTGTGGACAGATTCTCCCACCTGAGCTGTGGATCTCTGCAGCTCTCCAGAGTTACCATGGGCCTCTTGGCTACTTTTCTGATTAATACTCTCCCTGCCCGGCCTTTAGGTGGGCGGCCATGTCTTGGTAGGTTTGCAGTTGTGCCATACTCTTTCTATTTTCGGATGATGGATTGAGCATTGCTCTGTGAACTGTTCAAAGCTTGGGATATTTTTTTATAATTTAACCCTGCTTTAAACTTCTCCACAACTTTATCCCTGACCTGTCTGGTGTGTTCGTTGGCCTTCATGATGCTGTTTGTTCACTAAGGTTCTCTAACAAACCTCTGAGGGCTTTGCAGAACAGCTATTTATACTGAGATTAAATGATGCACAGGTGGACTCTATTTACTAATTAGGTGACTTCTGAAGGCAATTGGTTCAACTAGATTTTAGTTAGGGGTATCAGAGTAAATGGGGCTGATTACAAATGCACGCCACACTTTTCACATATTTATTTGTAAAAAATCTTGAAAACCATTTATCATTTTCCTTCCACTTCACAATTATGTGCTACTTTGTGTTGGTCTGTCACATAAAATCCCAATAAAATACATTTACGTTTTTGGTTGTAACATGACAAAATGTGGAAAATTTCAAGGGGTATGAATACTTTTTCAAGACACTCTCTCCCTCTCTCTCTCTCTCTCTCTCTCTCTCTCTCTCTCTCTCTCTCTCTCTCTCTCTCTCTCTCTCTCTCTCTATATATATATATATATATACACACACTTTAAAATCCAATTATAAGGCTTATTTTTCATTGTATCTCTTAATAATTTAGAATGTACTAATTTGCAATAGCCAAGAAGATATACCATCTCAATGATTTTTTTTTAACAAATTGTACATCTCTTGGTCAACATTCAGTTAAAAAAAGATAGCACACATTATACTGTATGTGCTCTGATATTGCTTTCATTTGGAAGCATACAGACTTTAGTGGCAGAGCTCTAGCACAAAGAAGAAATATTTCTTTTGATTAGTCAATACTTTTCCCTGTAGGACTACAATCTACAAAGGAAGTATTAACTGAGATCCACATTCCCGCCCCCCCCAAACTAAGACCTTATAATTAAATGAATATCTAATAGTCCTACAGCTACAGGCACAAGTCTTACAAAGCGGAAAAGCATAGTATGCATTTTTTTAATTTTACGCCTAGTCTACTAAAACACTACGTTATGAACAATTGCCAAGTTTGTTGTCTTTTTATAATTGTTTCCTCTCTGCCTCAGGAAAAAAATCTGATCTTTTAATTGAGAAACACTGTGAGGACAAACTTGTTTCTTTGTATCAATATAAAATTCAAACTATCCACATTCATAATCCATCCAATGTTGTTGCTACATCACGGTGTCCATATATCATATAATTAGTGTGTATCACATTTATAAGTGTGTTCCCAGTGTTGCTATAAAAAAAATATTTATTCACAAAAATTATCTAAAATTAGTATAATCAACTGACTGTATAGAGATGGCCTATCATTTTTTTGTGACTAGTTTCAATAGCACCGACCACAAGATATAATTTATGAATTTGCATATTCATCTTGTGTATATCAAAAGTTCTTGGGGATGCCTGCTGTTTGGGGCCAATCCGCTATGCACAGTTGTTCACAGCTGTCAAATATTATGATTGCTTTTAAGGGATATTCCTGTGTCCTTACTAAACATTAATCCCTATAGAGGAGATTAATGATAGGGTACTTGAACTTTGTCACAGTTTGATCATCCTACACCTTGGTCTTGCAGGCAAAAGCTACGATCCTCTCCAAGGTTCTGATCCTCAAGCAGACTTTATTGCAAATGAGTTGTATCTGTACAACAAGCTAATGGTATGGGTCTCATGGCATTCATTTTTCTTCTCTGTTTTCAATAAAAAAAAAAAAGTTATTTGTTTTTTAATGAAGACTAAGGAGGTTGTCAGTGTATGCCACGTACATATGAGTGCATATAAGGCTAAAACCTTTCTTTTTATTTTGGATAGAATGGTGAGAGGTTATAACCCCTGTCATAATTTAATTTCTGACCTTGTTCATGTAAGAAAAAAATCATGCACTTTATTTTTCCTGATGACCATTGCCCCTGGGGCTGAAAGTGAGACAAAATATGAAATTTTGAGTTATTTCCAGGTGACGACTGTGTAAGAAGGTTTTTTTCTTCACTTAGGATAGAGTTCCTCTCACTTCTCATTGCATGCACAGGACAAGAAGTAAAGGGAAATCTCCCAAATAGCACACAGCTGAAAAAAATTCCTTGCTCTAAAAAAATAAATAATAATCATTTTATTAATAATAACTGTTGGTTTTAGATATATATATTACCAGTTAATTGCAAAGATGTTCCAATATGATGGAACTGTGCAACAATTTCAAATCAATATCTTAACCTTCTAAAGCTCTTTACCATCCAAACAAATCCAGTGATGTTCTGTTTGGTCCCATGTATTTATCAAATACTAGGTACTGTCAGAAATGTCAACGTTGAATAGAAGATTTTAGGGCAGTGAGAAAGAAGCAAAGTAAACATAAGCATGAAATGGAAACAGTCATACGGGCACAGATTAAGCTGTGGCTAAATTATGATGTGTATGTATACTGAATACACTGCAATATTTAGCAGTGCATTAACCCCATATACTGTATTGTAAATCCTCATTAGAGATGAGTGAATGTGTTTGAGTTTGGTTTGCTCTCTCTTCGCTGAACCCATCATGAAGTCCAAAATTTGCAAATTGCAGTAGAATTTTAGCCTAACACTAACTAGTCCTAAAAATGTTCATGTCCCAACATTCAACCCCCCTCCCCCCGCTACAAATGCTACCTAACCTGTGTGAAAAAAATCTGTATACTTACCTATTTTATTTTAATTCTGCACTGGTCCAGTCATGCGATCCACAGCTCCAACTCCTCTTTGTCAGTCAATAGCTGCTGACAACTGTTGGTACATGGGAGCCGATGAGTAATGTCATGGTTCCCGGAATTCAGCTATTGTTGAGTGCGCTCTTCTCTCCTCTGCAGCCACCACTCACTAACACAGGGGATCATGTGACTGGACTGGAGTGGACTAAAATAGGTACGTATACAATATGCCTGTGAGATGCTTTTAAAGTGGTTGCAAGCCTCGATCATGAATTTAAACAAAACATATACCTCTATAGTGTGTACTTGTCTCAATACAGGGCACTGAGTCTGCTGCCTCATTTCTCTGCTATCAGCATGAGTCACTTTTGACAAGTTTTCCTGACTCTAAGAGAAAAATGGTGACAGAGGGGGGAGCTCCGGCTGATTGACAGCCTCAGCTCTGTTCCTGTGTGCTGTGTGGAGGGGTGTGTGTACCTTCCCTCCAATCAGCTCTTAGAGCTCTTCTCACTGATGTAACTTCATCACTCCATCCCTGCTTTTCAGAGCTGAGAAATCCTGTGTAGATTTTGCACTTTGAATGGATGTAGGGGAAATACAGCTGTAGATAAACAGGTACAACTTATATAGGATGATTTATTTCATCTTTGTGTATCATCTGAGGCCAGTCACTTCACTGGATATATGGAAAGGTTTACAACCACTTTAAGCTGTGTGTGGTGTTACAAAACAGTACAGTTCTCACAGACAGTGACGCCATATTCTAGCATCACATATTTTGCATGTGTACTCTATTTAATTACTTTTAAATTATTGTTTAGCCTAAATACAACAACTCTCCAATCAGATTGTATCTAGTGGTAATAGGTATGAATTAACGTAGGAACCACAACAAATCTGAAAACTACTGAAACTTTACTCTTACAAAAAGTAAAGCTAAAGCCCTCAGCTTTGTACAAATTCAGCATCAAGACAATACATGAGTACCTGAACAGACAGTAAATAGAAAAAGCTCTGCAGTGTGGGCCTTTTTTAAGATATCTGCTGCCAACAGCACCATTGTGATCTGCAGCCTATAACTACAGTGTCTCAGCTATTGTAAAAGTACCAGCCATTTGGGTACCATATGCATGAGGAAATACATGATGATGCTATGCACCAAAGAGCTCAGCAGGAGCAGCACCTCAATTAAACAAATCAGCAGCAAAATGCTTGCACTCTTTTTAGTTAAGAGTGCATAGCAGCCACTTTCTTTTAGAGTGCTAATATAAAAATAAAATAAAGTGCTAAAATAAAATAAAAAAAAATTTTTAATCAAAAAAAAAAAAAAAGTGCTGCTTTTCCTTCTTGTCCTCCTCAAGGGTACATAGCAGCCATTTTTTTGTTTGTTTACCCAAGTTCTTTGCGCTGCAACTCAGTCTAGCCACACGTTTCTTGCTCTTTTTCTCCTCCGGGCTTCTTCCTCTTCCACCTTATGGGTCCACCTTATGGGTCAATCAAATCTATTTTGTGGGGTATGCATTTGTACCTTTTTCCTCCTCCTGTGCATATTAGCCATCTTGGAGCGTGCTTTTCCTCCTCCTTCTCCTCCTTTTTACAGGTTCATAGCAGCCACGAATTGTTAAGTGATTCTAATGTGCCCTTTCCTTCCTCCTCTCCCGCTTTTTCCTCATATACTACCATACCTCTGCCAAGGTTTACAAAACATTCCTTTTTGTCTTCTTTATTCTTGTTCTTCTTCTTCTTATTCTTTATAGCTCATGTGCTCTTTTCCTCCTGCTCCTTAAAGTGGACCTTCAGTCATTTTTTCAACTTTCAATCTATTAAATCTTCTGCCCTTGTTGTTTTAACTTTGGATAGTAAAACATTTTTTTTCTGTCAGTAAATACCTTATCCACTACAGCCCTGGAAGGATTTGCCCCCTTCCTGATCAGGCCATTTTTTGCGATACGGCACTGCGTCGCTTTAAATGACAATTGCGTGGTCGTGCGATGTTGCAAAATTGTCCTTTTTCCCCACATATAGAGCTTTCTTTTGGTGATATTTGATCACCTCTGCGGTTTTTATTTTTTGCGCTATAAACAAAAAAAAAGCAACAATTTTGAAAAAAAACCCCACAATATTTTGTACTTTTGCTATAATAAATATCCCCAAAAAAATAAAAACAAAACAAATTTCTTCATCATTTTAGGCCAATATGTATTCTTCTACATATTTTTGGTAAAAAAAATCGCAATAAGCCTCTGTCATGAGCGATCGCGGGTGCTCGGCAGTCATCGTGCCCGCTGGACATGCGCCTAGGCTCTGGGGACACGCACGCCTACTAAAGAGCCGATGTACAGCTCCGACGGCTCGCGCAGCTGTGCCAACCTGTCGCAGTGTAACTGTGGCGGCTGGTCGGGAAGAGGTTATACAGCCCACTTCCTGTTTCTTATCTGGTCATTAGCCTAGACTAATGACATCATGCACAGCTCTCTCTCTCACTCTCATGAGATTTTGCTAGGAAAGGAGGGGGGATAAGTCATAACAGGGTTAATGAGAGCTGCTGGGCTGCAGAGCTGGGGGTGTGCCTCTGTGTGTCTGTGTAAATCCATGAAGTGAACAGGCAGCAGCTTCAGATGCCAACAGTTAAAATGGATGCAGCCGGACTCAGTGGAGGGAGATTTCTGCAGCATTTTACAGAACCACAGTATATATAAAATAATATGCAAAGTGGTTGGAGGGAAGCTTCAGAATAGCAAAGATTTTTTTATTACAACTTATCTGAGCAGACTGCAGTTCCTCTTTAAGTGTGCAGATCTTCACATTAGCCTTTCTAGTACTGCTAACGCACCCCTTTCTCTTTCTCATCAGCTAATCTTCCCCTTTCCCTGCTAACTGTCTCTAAGGAGTCAGTGGAATTTGTTGCTGCTATCCCTAGGTTAGGTCCACACACCATTGCAATGCTACTGTGGAAGTTAAATAAAAAACAATTCTCCAAATCACCCCCATGCCCAGTGTCTTTATGCCAGCTTTTGCCGATCACTCTTTTTACACTTTTACCTGTGCCATACCACATTGTCAGGTACTCAGCCACCATTATTTTTTCTCCGAGGGCCATATTCCAGCTGCCATTAACTGGCATCCTTGCATCTCTGTCTTACATTACTATTTGAATGTCATTTATCAGCACAAGGCAAAGGAGGAATAAGAGGAGGAATGTTGGGGTGCTGGCAGTAAGAAGGAGGGCTTAAGGTGCTGATGATGAGGTGAAGGAGCTTTGATAGTGATGGCAGCGAGGAGGAAGAAGTTGGTTAGAGGCTTCGAGGCAAACATTTCACCTGTCCCCAAAGGGAAAATCTGAAGGATCTAATGCTACCATCCCAGAATGAGCTGAACATGTTCCACTTTGAGGATATGATCTGCCATCCTGATGATGCAAGGATCCACCACATTAGAGGCATAGCAGCAGGTGAAAAAAACAATAGGCTGGTTGAAAGGTCGGGCAGCAGCAAATGGAGATACAAATCTTAATACAGCTCTTAATGTGCCCATGGTGTCAGGCACTGTGAAAACATGATAGACATGCTTCGGCACTGCATCGATTTAACTGACAAGTGCGCGGTCGTGCAAGGCCACACCCAAACAAAATCGATGTCCTTCTTTCCCCACAAATAGAGCTTTCTTTTGGTGGCATTTGATCATCTCTTTATTTTAATATTTTATAAACAAAAAAGAGAGACAATTTTGATAAAAGCACAATATTTTGTACTTTTTGCTATAATAAATATCCCCATTTTTTTTTTTAAAAAAAGCAATTTTTTTCTCAGTTTAGGCCTATATGTATTCTTCTACATATTTTTGGTAATAAAAATTGCCATAAGCTTATATTAATTGGTTTGCGCAAAAGTTATAGCGTCTACAAAATGGGGGATAGATTTATAGCATTTTTTTAATTATTTTTTTTACTAGTAATAGCGGTGATCCGCAATTTTTCATCGGGACTGCAACATTATTGCAGACACATTGGACACTTTTGACACATTTTTGGGACCATTGGCATTTATACAGCGATCAGTGCTATAAAAATGCACTGATTACTGTAATATTGTCACTGGCAGGAAACGGGTTAATACTAGGGGGCGATCAAGGGGTTAACTGTGTTCCCTCTCTGTGTTCTAACTGAGGGGGGGATGGGACTGTCTAGGGGAGATGACAGATCGCTGTTCATACTCTGTATGAACAGACGATCAGTCTCTTCTCCCCTCAGAGAACTGGGTTCTGTGTGTTTACACACACAGATCATGGTTCTCAGTGTGTCATGAGCGCTCGCAGGAGCCTGGCGGTCATTGTGCATGCCGGGCACTTCCATCGGCTCCGGGGGCGAGCAGTGGGCGTGTGCCCCTGGTGGCCACAGGGCGAAGCAACGTTACATAACGTAGTTTTGCCCAGCCATGCCATTCTGCCACAGTAAAACTGCGGCGGCTGGTCGGCAAGTGGTTAAAGATATATATACACGTAGCACCCTGCTCCTGTTGATCAGGTGCTTGCATGTAAATTTAGGGGTTATCTGTTCTGTATATAGTTCAGATTTAATCTGTGGCTAAATTAGCTTTTGTTCCAGCACTGGCTGTGTTGCGTGTAGTTCCACACTGTTGTCTGTAGGTGTCGTTGTCACCACATGCCAGTGTTGGAAGAGCAACAGGCTAAAGTGTATTGAGTGCTCTTCTTTTTCAGAAGAAACCCAGCAGTGGTGGTCAACCGATGTGCATTCTGTGCATTCTCTCTTGCCTCCTGGCCCTCCTGGCCTAAGGTATGTGACAACTTCTTTCCTGTCTCGGGACCATGCTGGTCCGAGGCTATGTTACTGCAAGTAGGCCCAGAAGTCGTCTGGGACCTACTGGTTCAGAGGTGGTCCTGTGCTGTCTATCCTGCGGGAAGAAGCCAAGCAATGGAAAGTTCCAGGGGAGGACTCATCTTGTATAGGACCGTGTGAAAGACTGGTATCTCAAGAAGAGCCTGGTGACTCAATTGGAGGATGCATCCTAACTAACCTACCGCACAGTACTGTAGGGTCGGCTTAAAGGTTCTGGTACTGTGTTTCTGTACATCTAATACTAAATCCTGTGGCAGAGGATCATTCAACTAATACTACATCCTGTGGCAGAGGATCGTACAACCATTTTTGTTCTTCTCAAGTCTGTGGTAGAAACTTTTCATCCGTGTGCCATTCCAGCTGCGAGGTCAGTGAGAGAGACCTATCCGGGTGGGCAAAGATCTGTAGACTGAAAGTGTGTTTGTCTTCAGGATCTTAAATTCCTCAGTGATCTGCAAAAGGTGTTTGAACTCTCCTGCAACTCCCTTTCTACCTCTTTACTGCTACTTCCTAAAAAAAAGTTTTGCAATAAAGCATTAGAAACAGAACAAAGTGACTGGTGCATACATTGGTGGGCGTAAGGCCTAATATAGACTCTAAGTCCCGTATATGGTGGAAATACAGGTAAGAGGGTGACGGCAAAGACCCAAATAAAATCAGACGCTCCTTCGGGGGTAAGCGCTACATACATATAGAAGTTTACCAATTTTTTGAGTACCAAGAGTTCCAAGGCGACCATTGAAGGAGGGAGGTTTGTAGCCGCCCTGAGCAGGACGCCATCATCTGTTCATAGGAGCAGTGTAAATGCGTTAGATCTATCACTTTTGTGAGAGAAGGAGGTAAGGGGTTTTTCCATTTACTCATGAATAAAAATCTTGCTGCTAGGAGTATGTGGGTAATTGTATGTTGTGATTTAGGTGGGAGAGTTTCTATGCCCAGGGATAGGATTGCTAGTCCTGGGTTCATAGGGACTTGATGTTGAGTTATTTCCGAGATAAAAATAGCATTCCAGTATGTTGAGAGTGTAGGGAGACCCCAAAGGATAGTTGGGGACTGTATCTTGAGATTTTGTCTGGGGTCTGGTACCATCTCAGTGACATTTTTGTGGTCAGTTCCCATAGTGTAGAGCAGCAGGTAGCCTTCTGTGTGGCTGTGCACACTTTAATCCACTGGTGTGTCGTGAAGGTCTGCCATATATCAGCTTCCCATTGTACATAAGGGAGAGATTTAGTGAAGGTACATTTCTGCTGGAGAATGTTATAAAAAGTTATGATTCTTTTTTGGGGTAAGTTAGGGGATGTTAGAAAAGACCTTGCTGGGGCTTGGATGGTCTGGTGATCGTAGGAGATTTTTAAGAGGCAGTATCGTATTTGCATGCATTGATATGTCGCTTTGTGGTAGATGAAATTCTTTTTGAAGCGAAGGAAAGGTTTTAAGAGAATTCCTGAATAGGTTGTGAAGGAATTTTAACCCTTTGTTGATCCAGGATGTGAGGGATATTTGGGCTATGAGGGGGGCCAGTGCTGATAGAGGGATTTTGAGGGTAGTGTTCTTTGGGTATGTGTAACCTGCTGGAGCAGCCGGTTCCAAGACTTGAATGTTGCTATCATAGTTGGAGGAAGGAAGGATGGGACTCGTGCTCCTAGTTGAGCACTGAATAGCCATGATGTTAAAGTGGATGTAAACCCGAAAAAAATTATTATTTTTTTATTTAAACCATACTGTAGAGTATACGATTTCCTATCATTTGAGCCCAGTCTTGCCACACAGAGTTAATCCATCTCTGAGCAATCCTCTTTTATTGTTCAGTGAGAAAAATCTTGACAAACTGAGAAAAACTTTGTCAAATACTCCCCCTTGCTGTGAGTGACAGCCTAAGACACATGCATTATTTTTTAATTCCCTCCCCCACTCCTTTCTTCAGCAGCTCTGCAAGGATTGGCTGTTCCACACCTCAGCATGATTTGACATGCTGAAGTCATGTGGTTACTTTCCTGTCTTTTCACTGAATGTTAGAGATCATAGCAGAAGTTCAGCAGAAGTTCATTTTTAGAAATACACAGAGAAAATGCATATTGACAAGGGGAGTGTAGAGGTGGGCGGGGAGTCTACTGACATCACGACTCCACCCACCAAGCTCCAGACTACAGACCCACCCACAGAATATGCAGTTTTTTGTGTCTAATAACAGACAGAGGGGATACATTTGACAGGTAAAGATACATGCAGGAGGCATGTATATCCTTATAGATAACCCCTATGGCAGTAGTTTAGAAAGGATGACATTGGGTTTACATCCACTTTAAAGTGTATTGAGGGCTATATGTTGATTCTATTGATCCCCAGATCGTTGTCAGGGAAGGTAAGAACCATTTTTTAAGTTGCGTCAAGATTGATGTAGAGTAATAGTTGTGGAAGTTGATATATCCTACGCCCCCACTAAGTTTATGTTTAATTATTTTGGAGTGTGAGAATCTGGACCTTTTCCCATTCCAAACAAATCTAGACAGAAGGGATTGTAGGGATTAAAAGTAGCTGATGGGTATCGGGATTGGAAGTGTTCTAAAAAGGTAGATGATTTGAGAGCGTTGCATCATTTTGAATACAGTCTACCCATCCATGAGAATTCGCATTTGGCTATATTTTGGAGACCTTGTTGTAATTTAGTACGGAGGGGAAGGTAATTATGATGCAAGAGTGATTTTGTGGATCTTGCAAACTGTATGCCTAGGTAGGATATACTTGTATCTGCCCAGGTTTATGGGAATTGTTGGGAGGTTTCTCATGACAGCGTCAATTTCCAGATCAAGGATGTATGATTTGGTTTTGTTTGCTTTGTAATATGAGACTTTACTAAAACACGTAAGGGTTTTTTGGATTTCTATGAGGGATGATGAGGGGATAGATAGCATTAATATCACATCATCAACAAATAGGCTTATTTTGTGTTCAAGTGGTTCGATGTTGATACCTGTTATTTTGTTGTTGGATTTAATATGTTCAGCTAAAGGTTCCATCACTAAATCAAAAATTAAAGGGGATAGGGGACACCCCTGCCTTGTGCCGTTTGTGATTTGAAATGGGGTAGAGAGAAGGTTGGATGTGTAAACTTGTGCTGAGGGTTTAGTATATAGGGCTTTGGAAATTTGTCCTTCAAATGCAAATTTCTTTAGGACAAGAGAGAGGTAGTTGCAACTGACTCTATCGAACCCCTTCTCTGTGTCTAGAGATAGAAGCAGAGAAGGCGTCCCAGTGGTATTAGCATGGTGAAGGATATTGATTAATCCCCTGGTGGCGTCTGAGGTTTGTTGGCCTTTAGTGAAACCAGTTTGGTCCCTATGGATCAAAGAGGGAAGAATATCTATCAGTCTATTAGCTAACATTTTGGCCTATGTCTTGAGGTCAAGGTTCAATAGGAATATGGGGCAGAAGTTTTGGGGGGATGTGGGCTCCTTTCCTGGTTTTGGCAGGGTTATCACAAGTGCAGATAGCATTTCATTTGGAAATGAAGAGGAGGAGGCAGCGTGGTTGTACATATCACACAGATATGGGGTTAATATTGATTGAAAGATTTTGAAGTATTCTCCAGTAAACCCATCAGGACCAGGGGATTCGGAGTTCGGTAACTTTTCTATTGCCTTTTTAATTTGTTCTGTAGAGAATGGTGTGTTTAGAAACGAGATTTGGTCAGACAATAATGAGGGAAAGTTAATGTGGTCGAGGAAGGACTGAATTTCTGAGATGGTTGGTGTGTGTTTTTGTTAGCATTGAGATTGTACAGGTTGCTGTAATAGCAGCTGAATGCGTCGGCTATTGATTGAGAGTTTAACAGTTTGTCACGGGTGGTCGGGTTGTAGAGATATGCTATTTTGGATTTTAGACAGCCCCCTTTAATGCGGAGGGCCATTGCCTTCCCTGCTTTGTTACCCGTTACATATGATTTAGCTTTGAGCTTGCGTTTCTTTATTTCAAAGCTTTTAAGTAACAAAGAGATAAGTTCATGGCATAACTTGAATGATTGAGTTTGCAGAGATGGAGAGGGGTGTGATTTGTTTTGAAGATATGCGGTTGCAATAGCTGCCGTCAGTTCTCCTAAGCGCAGCATCCTACTTTTCTTGAGTTTTGAGCCTAGTTGAATAAAAAATCCTCTAATGAGGACTTGTGAGTATGCCACAGGATTGCCGGGTCAGACACTGATCCTGCATTTATAGTGAAGGATTCTTCTAATTTTTGGGATAGGTGCTCAGTATTGGTTGAATTTTGAAGGAGAAAATTGTTCACAAGCCATACGTAGGTTTGTGGATTTGATGGTTTATTTGTGATTTTAATGCTTACAGGTGTGTGGTCTGACCAGGTGATGATGTGGATTTGAGAAGTGTGAATATTTTGCAGTAGCCATTTATCAGAGAAAAATAGGTCTCTCTCATAATATGTGTTGTGACGTGGGGACAGGTACGTGTAGTACCTCTCATTTGCATGGCAACACCTCCAGACATCGTTTATAGATATAGTTTCAGTGTAGTGTAGTGAGACCGTGTCAGTAATCTTGACATTTGTGTATAGCTAGAGTAGGGACAGTTCAGATAGCGCCAGTGTAGTGACGGTTGAACACCATTTATTTGATTGTGTTACTGCTAGTTTAACGCCATTTACTTCTGTGTGCATTACTGCCAGTTTTACACCATATCGTTTTGTGTGCGTTACTGTCAGTTTAACGCCATATCGTTTTGCATGCATTACTGCCAGTTTAACGCCATATAGTTCTTTGTGCATTATTGCCAGTTTAACGCTATATCGTTTTGTGTGTGTTACTGCCAGTTTAACGCCATATAGTTTTGCGTGCATTACTGCCAGTTTAATGCCATATACTTCTGTGTGCGTTACTGCCAGTTAAACGCCATTTACTTATGTGTGCGTTACTGCCAGTTTAACGCCATATAGTTTTGCGTGCGTTAACACCATATTGTTTTGTGTGCATTACTGCCGGTTTAACGCCATATCGTTTTTCGTGCGTTACTGCCAGTTTAACGCCATATAGTTTTGTGTGCGTTACTGCCAGTTTAACGCCATATAGTTCTGTGTGCGTTACTGCCAGTTTAACCCCATATAGTTTTGTGCGTTACTGCCAGTTTAACGCCATATAGTTCTGTGTGCATTACTGCCACTTTAACACCATATAGTTTTGTGCATCACTGTAAGTTTGGCGCATTATATTGCAGTATATTATAGTGTATCCGTGGAATGTGTCTGTGTTGTGTGGGTATGCAACTGAAAGTGCACCAAACACCCCTTTATGTTAATTAAAGTGCATCTATGTACAGATTTCAACTTCTTTTTTACGTTTGCTTGTAAGCACCGCCCCTCCCTCCCAATAATGTCTGGGAGGACAACAAGGAGAGGCAGACGTTCCCTTGGCACTGTCAGGGGGCCAGCAACAAATATGTCCACAGGCAAAGGTGGACGTGGTGGTCGGTCCTCATGCAGGGCATCATGTCCTCTGTTTAGTGAGTTTGTCCATGCTATCTAGCCACAGCATGCAGAGGAGGTGGTGGACTGGCTAATAAACCTTCCTCACCCTCCTCATCCTCTGTCACGGAAGCAGAGTCAAGTGTGCAGTCCCCTGCAGTTGCCAGAGTGGATAAACCTGCCTCCTTGTCCACATCTATTCCTGCCATAGCCCCAACATCAGCCATTGAGGAGTCAGCTGAGTTATTTGACCACAGCGTCAGCCACTTGCTCCTGAAGCCATTACTGGATTCAGATGTTGGTTCTAAAGTTGAGGATGACAGGAACATGAGCCTAGAGAGAGGGAGGAACACTGGTAGAATAATTGGCATTCATGTTCCCCAAGCCGCAGCGTATTGCCAAGTTGTCTCCAGTGGTAATGATGAAGATGGGGGAGATGGAGATGATGATGATGATGAGGTCACTGATGAGACTTGGGTGCCAGATAGGGCAAAGGAGGAAACTGTAGGTGAGGTGGCACAACCCCAAGGAGGCCAACATCAAGAAAGGGTAGAGAGAAGCCACCCTATTCCATCATATTCTGCAGCTGTTATCTCCTGGCCCGCTCCCCAAAGCTCAGCTATCTGGGCTTTTTTCAGCACATCTGCATCAGATCGCACTATTGCTATCTACAAACTGTGTCTCAGGCACATCAAACGTGGAAAAAACACCAACCATTTGGGTACCACATGCTTAACAAGGCATTTAACATCTAACCACTCAGCCCATTGGCAAGAGCACCTAAAAGCCACACAAAAGGGGCACAAATATTTCCCTCCTCCTCCTTCTCCTCCTTACCCACTTCAGTCTGCCCCTGCGATACCGAGTCATTACCTTTCAGCAGCCTCCACTGACAGGGATGATGGTATAGCACAGAGTGTCCCAGGTCCTAGCAGCAGCTGTAGACTGTAGCCAGCAAATTTCTCTACCCCATCTGCTGCAGCAGGAAAAAAATACATCCCTGCCACCCATATGCTCAGCATCTGAATGCAAGCTTGTCAAAGCTGTTGGCTCGCCAACATCTGCCTTTCAGCCTGGTGGATTCTGCCCCCTTCCGTGAATTTGCACAATGTGCTGTACCGCAATGGCAGGTTCCCAGTTGCTACTACTTTTCATGTAAGGCCGTTCCATCTCTCTACTATCACGTGCAAGGGAATGTTCTGGCATCGTTGGGCAAGGCAGTCAGCCGTAAAATCCATCTTACTGCTAACATGTGGTCCAGCAAGCATGGGCAGGGATGATATATTTTGTTTACAGCACTCTGGGTAACGCTGCCTGCAACTCGAATGGATGCAGGACAGGGCTCAGTGCTGCAGCTTGTTATGCCCCCATGTCTACATACAGCTGGTGGTGATGAAGCCAGACCTGTGAGCTCTACCCCCTCCTCCTCCACCACCTAATGCCCTCCTCTGCAGAATTGTTCTATTAACATTAGGTACCCCCTAAGCATTCAAAGGGCTATTCCCAAAGTCAGGCTAAAAGGTGCCATGCAGTGCTTCAGCTGGTGTGTTTAGAGGACAGGAACCCCTAAACCCCTTGCAGCTTTGCAGGGAAAGGCCCAGAGATGGTTCACACCATGCCAGCTGGTGCCAGGAATGGTGGTGTCTGATAATGGCTCAAACCTCCTGTCCGCCCTTAGACAGGCAAATTTAATGTATGTGCATGCCATGCCAAGGGGAAAAGATAATAGAATTAACCCTTGCAATCTGAAACTATAACTTGGTTTAGGGTACCAGTCCGTCTTGGTGAACGAGCCGTAAACAGAGAAACAACAATAGGTAAAAATGAGAAACAGAATTACAACAAGAATTCTGCAAGAAGCTGACCATATGTGGGGGTTGAGTTCGGTAACAAGTGTCATCTAGCTGGAGGCCTGACCGGGGATATAGGTTGTAGCTAGGATATGATGCAGCAGGACGATTCATTTAAATTTGGAGTTTTGGTTCTCCTTTCGTTGGTATCCATGTTGCAGAGGACCTGAGGAGGAAGCGAAGTCACCCCTGGGCAGCTCTGGGATTATATCCCAGGAGTGTAGGAGCCGTAAGCCGTCTTTGTTCCTCTTATACGGTATAGGTTGTCCTATTGCAAGTAATCATTAGAGTAGTCGGGTGGTGCCATTTGTATGGGATTTTGTGGTTATTGAGGGCTTTTGTAATTGTTTTCATTTGTCTTCTCAGGTTAAGGGTATATTGAGAAAGATCAGCATATAGATACATGCCATTATATGGTGCTGGGAGATCAGGGGTTGATCTAGCTTTAGCAAGGAGTTGCTCTTTGGTTGAGAAGAAATGAATCTTCATTAAAATGTCCCTGGGAATTGATGCATCCAGGTGTTTAGGCTTGGGAATGCAGTGGATACGATCGATAGTGCGTTCAATTGGTGGCACCTCAGTGAGTAATTTGGAAATCATATCGCTGGTGTATTTATGCAAGTCTGATGGAGGGATGGATTCGGGCACCCCGTATATTTTGTCATTGTTGCATTGCAAGCGATCCTCGAGATCTGTGAGCTTCACTTTTATCCAATCATTGTCATTGTTTTATTCTTTGTAAGCATCTATTAAATCGTTTACTGTAGTGGTGCATTCATCCATCCTATTCTCATTGTACTGCACCCTCTCTCCCATACCTTTCAATTCAGATGTAAATTTGTGTATAAGGGAGGAAAAGTTTGCCATGAGGAATGATTGTAAGGAAAGAAGCATGTCTTTCATTGTTGTGTCAAGGACTGGCTGTCCTGAGGCAGGGAAGGCCGCAATAGATGATTGTAGGTTGAGGACTATGTGATCTGGGTGCTCAGTTGTACTCACTGTGCCTGAGGCCTGGAGAGAAAGATCCATCCACATCCTCGCTTTGGCTGGGCTATTTAGGATCAGACTGCTAGGGTGTGATCTCAGGATAGCTGTAGGTTTTGGTGTGATATCCCAGTCCCCCTGATCTTCATCTGGGAGGTCAGTGTAGGATGATGAGGTCCGTGAGGCCATGCCGCCATCTTGAGGCTTTACCTGGTGCTGACTGCATGAAGAAGGCTGTGAGCTTTTTCGGGTAACGCTCCTCCTTCCTCTTGTGAGACATCGTTAGAGCAGGCTTCGGTGGTAGCTTGGAGTTGTGTGCGGTCTCCGGGGGCACAGGATCGATATGTTGGATTAACCCCGGTCGGCTGAGAGAGCTACCAGCTTATGCAAGCCACGCCCCAATATTTTATATTTCGATCAACAATTGGTAATGCTGACAGCTGGCCAGGACCTGCAGGGCGCATGCACAGCTATTCAGAAAGCTGACGCCACTCTGCACTGCCACTAGGAGAGTAAGGGAAACTGTTATTTATTTTATTATGGCCTAGTTTTTCGCAGGCCTTTGGCAGCATATAATTGTTATTAGCAGTGCTGGAAGTGAAGAGGAGGAAATTTTTTTTTTTTGAGGTTTCAAAGGGGGTATTTCCTCCCTCACAGATAAAGGAGTAAAATTCTGGGGAATCTACTGCCACCATCCAATAATGGGTCACAAATGACTCACTTTGAAGACGGATTGCAAAAAAAACTATTTTTTTGCATTTTCTGATGGTGACTGGATCCCCTTCACTGTAGGCATAGCTGCAGGGGTAAAAGCTATGAGCATAGGCTGGCCATCCTTCTATATCAAGGCTTTGGCTTGACATTTATTACTAACAGAGGGAAAGCTGCCCTTTGTTTGCAGCATAACATTGAATAGTTACGCAGTACAGTGGTGTGCACCAACGCACAGCATATTTATCTTGTCTTTTGCTATAATTTCCACTACATTTTGTAAATCTTCTTTATTTAAATACGAAGGCAGGCAGCCCTAAAGTGAGAGACAGTGGCTCGGCATGCTTTTTAGGCAGTATGTTGTATCTAAAGATTTCATTTTTTTAATTTTTTTTACATTGTAGTGCCATCCTTGCCCTGTTGAGGCAAACAAGGACAGGGACAGCAATGCAACCTGGGTACTACCTTTAAAAAAAAGGAAGTCCAAGACCTAAACACCACCTATCACTATGCAAAAATTTAAAAAAATAAGTTCTTTGTATGATAGGGCCACCACAAAGGTAATGATAGATACAAGGGGTTCTTTTGGTTTCATATGCACATGATTCACTGATGCAAAACAGCTTTTCAATTTGGCCTCCACCACACCCCTGGTCTCTTCTGTCAATGTGGAGGGTATTGATAGCATATTAGAAAAGGTAGATACTGATGTTTTAAAAGAGTTTGGGGTTTAGAGTCCCACCTCATTGAAGAGAACAGGAAATAATAATAACACATACAACAAAGTTGTGAAGCAAATCAGTGAATAAATGTGTCTTATTGAAGTCATCAAAACAAAGATTTTATCCAATATTAAATTCCTACAGAACATTGTACAGTGTATCAATAAACATCTAAGTGTAGATGGTTTAATGTCAGCCAGTCAAGAAAACAATTAGAGGACTGTAAAGTCATCTGAGATGAAAACTGCTAGAAAGCAGCAACATGGAAGTGCATGATGAGTACAATGAAACTCTGGATAGTCCATTGCCTTGCACCAATAACACTTGACTGGCAGAGGTGAAGGCATTGACTACAGGAAATGCTACTCTGAAAGTTAGAGTAGAGGGGAATGTCAATACTGGGTTAAATAGGCACAGAGAAAACGAGATTATCATGGGAAAAATTATTAATGGACCCTTGGTGATACCTGCACTTTGGAAAGGGTGTGAGCGCCTAAAATAGCAGAGGCATAGAGTCTAAGCACACAAACCCTGAAAGTTATGGCTCTCAGACACACCTGTGCAGATGGCAACTGAACAAGAATAGACCTAGAGCGTGGTACACAGTTGGCGGGTAATATCAGAAAAAAGGACAGTCAAAAGGTTGGGGTGGGTGGTGAACCAGTGTAATTAGATACAAGCTGAAGTCAGTAAACAGAGAAAAAGGAATGCAGGAAATAACATAGACTGGGGCTAGGAAATTAACCTAATGCTCCGGTAACAGGTGTTGGCTGAACATAGGTGTTGTTTATGAAGCAGTAAAAAAATTTCACTGCTCCATTCTCTGGCATTCACAGAGCAGATCATTCTCCTCTGGATGCCAGTTTATACAGCAGTGTAGATCGCTTCCCCTTTGGAGGAGTGAAGTGATCTACAAACGTTTTGAACAGTGAAAAACGGTCCCTGATACTGGAATCTCATGAGACTTTACGAGATTACAGTATCAGAAATTCACAGAAACACTGAGGTGTCCATTTATTAAGCAGTGATAAATTATCACTGCTCAGTCCACGGACATTTCTGGAGGAGACCGCCCACCTAGTTAACAAAATATCTGTCCCTCTACACTATATATACATATATACACACACACATTATATATAGAGTATCTCACACAAGTGAGTACACCCCTCACATTTTTGTAAATGTTTTATTATATGTTCTATATTTCATGTGACAACACTGAAGAAATGACACGTTGCTACAATGTAAAGTAGTGAGTGTACAGCTTGTATAACAGTATAAATTTGCTGTCCCCTCAAAAAAACTGAACACACAGCCATTAATGTCTAAACTGCTGGCAACAAAAGTGAGTACACCCCTAAGTGAACATGTCCAAATTGGTCCCAAAGTGTCAATATTTTGTGTGGGTTCCTCGCCCCCTCCGGTGTCACATTTGGCATTCAGAGGGGAGCAAATACCTGTCTAATACAGGTATTTTGCTCCCACTTCCGGGCATAGATACCCGTGACATCTGCGGGTATCTACGCCACTTCCCCCCCGCTGTATTCTGGGAGACACACAGGTCCCAGAAAACAGCAAGGACCTGTGGGATAGCGCAGTGCGAGTCGCGCATGCACAGTAGGGAACAACACTTCCTGATTTCCTTACTGGGGATGGGGATGGAGGCGGCAGCACCCGACAGCTGAGGGACAGATCGGCTTTGGGTGCCGACATTGCGGGGGCCCTGGACAGGTAAGTGTCCATATTTTAAAAGTCAGCAGCTGCAGTATTTGTAGCTGCTGACTTAAAAAAAAAAAAAAAAACAACAGTGGAACTCTGCTTTAATAGGGTTTAGGCTTGGAGACATGCTTGGCTAGTCCATCACCTTTACCCTCAGCTTCTTTAGCAAGGCAGTGGTCATCTTAGAGGTGTGTGTGGGGTCATGTTGGAATACTGCCCTGCGGCCCAGTCTCTGAAGGGAGGGGATCATGCTCTGCTTCAGCATTTCACAGTACGTGTTGGCATTCATGGTCCCCTCAATGAACTGTAGCTCCCCAGTGCCAGCAGCACTCATGCAGCCCCAGACCATGACATTCCCACCACCATGCTTGACTGAAGGCAAAACACACTTGTCTTTGTACTCCTCACCTGGTTGCACCTGTCCATACACGCTTGACA
This sequence comes from Lithobates clamitans, assembly GCA_037952925.1. Lineage (NCBI taxonomy): Eukaryota > Metazoa > Chordata > Amphibia > Anura > Ranidae > Lithobates > Lithobates clamitans. The sequence continues at coordinate 1,485,813 of JBBGZY010000894.1, read as the reverse complement.
CCATCTGAACCAAAAAAGTTTATCTTGGTCTTATCAGAACACAGGACATGGTTCCAGTAATCCGTGTCGTTAGTCTGCTTGTCTTCAGCAAACTGTTTGTGGGCTTTCTTGTGCATCGTCTTTAGAAGAGTCTTCCTTCTGGATCGACAGCCATGCAGACCAATCTGATGCAGTGTGCAGTGTATGGTCTGAGCACTGACAGGCTATTCCCCCACCCCTTCAACCTCTTCAGCAATGCTGGCAGCACTCATACATATATTTCCCAAAGACAACCTGTGGATATGACGCTGAGCATGTGCACTCAACTTCTTTGGTCGACCATGGTGAGGCCTGTTCTGAGTGGAACTTGTCCTGTTAAACCGATGTATGGTCTTGGCCACCGTGCTGCAGCTCAGTTTCAGGGTCTTAGAAATCTTCTTATAGCCTAGGCCATTTTTATGTAGAGCAACAATTCTTTTTTTCAGATCCTCAGAGAGTTCTTTGCCAAGAGGTGCCATGTGAGAGAGTGAGAGCGATAACACCAAATTTAACACACCTGCTCCCCATTCACACCTGAGACCTTGTAACACTAACGAGTCACATGACACCGGGGAGGTAAAATGGCTAATTGGGCCAGAGAGTTCTTTGCCAAGAGGTGCCATGTGAGAGAGTGAGAGCGATAACACCAAATTTAACACACCTGCTCCCCATTCACACCTGAGACCTTGTAACACTAACGAGTCACATGACACCTGGGAGGTAAAATGGCTAATTGGGCCCAATCTGGACATTTTCACTTAGGGGTGTAGTCATTTTTGTTGCCAGCAGTTTAGACATTAACCACTTGACCACTGGGCACTTAAATCCCCTTTCTAACCAGACCAATTTTCAGCTTTCGGTGCTCTCACACTTTGAATGACAATTACTCAGTCATGCAAAACTGTACCCATTTGAAATGTTTGTCCTTCTTTTCACACAAATAGGGCTTTCTTTTGGTGGTATTTAATCACCGCTGGGTTTTTTATTTTTTGCGCTATAAATCAAAAAAGACTGAAAATTTGGCAAAAAAAAATAAAAAATTATTTGTTTCTGTTAAAATTTATTGCAGAGTATTTGCAAGTATTGGCAGAGTATTGGCAGAGTATTGGCAGAGTATGGCAAAGTATTGCCATAGTATTGCAGAGTATTGCCATAGTGTTGCAGAATATTGCCATAGTATTGCAGAATATTGCAGAGTATTGCCATAGTATTGCCATAGTATTGCAGAGTATTGCCATAGTATTGCAGAGTATTGCCAGAGTATGGGCACTGAGCAGCACTGTGGGCTCAATCTGTAGTGCCCACAGCACTGCAAACTATCTCTTCCTCTCTCCTCTCACACTGTACCGATCGGTACAGAGAGGGGAGGAAGGAACCGGCGTCATGATATGATGCCGGTTTGTTGGTCATTTGACGGAGCGATCACATGGTAAATGGCCGCTATCAGCTATCAGATTGCAGCTTCATAAACTGGCCGTTTCTGTGTCAGTCAATCAAAGATTCTCAGTGGGTGGAGATGATCAGGGGAGAACATGTTCTCCCCTGATCATCTCTGTTTCATAAACCGTTAATGGTCTGTGATCAGTGGTGATCCTTGGGATCACCACTGATCACAGTTTCATAAATGAACACCATTGCCTTATCCTGAAGACAAGAGTTCCAACAATGCCTATACCTCCCAGTCCTGGAACAAAGCATGCTGTAGCAAAGAAGGAGAGACTGCATGGTTAGCAGAACCATATGTAGCAGAACTGGTTGCTGCTTATTTGTGAGATAGATTAGGTCTCTTTAAAAAGAAATGGGAGGTTAGTGGTCTTTTAAATAAGATAGATAAGGCAGAGGCCTAAGCTTTGATAGTGCTGAGATCCAAAACCTGGTCCAATCTCAACCAACTCTCCGCTATGTTTCATGTTTTAATTTTATGTATTTGCAGATTAGCATTTTTCATTTAACATTTTTTCCATGTAAGATCATTCCTGCCCAGCTTAAATAAACACAATGGGCAGGGACATCAAGACTACAAGTGAAATTCTTACAAGAAATAATATTCCCTGAATTAACATCAGGCGTCAGGACAGCCTTTTGTAGTGGACACAGACATGTATACCAATGGTGTAATGTTTATATGGCTCTGCATCGCTAGAAAAGATATTCCATTTAAAACAAATAGAACTCCAGATTTGGATGCTAAAGCAAAATATCTTCTGTGCAGCTTACTTTGTAGTGATAAAGGCAAGGAGGCCAAGTAGTTCAAATCTCATGAAGATTTTCTGATTGCTGAAGCAGACATTACACTCTTACCTGACAAAGATGAAGAGTTTGCTAAGAATGCCTCAGCTGACTTTGCTTAAACAATCCAAAGCTTGCGGCAGAATCATCTTTTATTTGTTGTGGAAAAGGAAAGAACAAAAAATATTTTTTTCTATTTATGCAGCTCATTGTGTAAAGCTGAACGGTATAAGCAGCTACTGACTGCAACTTACTGTTTTGTGAACTCTACTAAAATAGTTGCAAAATTTTGCATGTTATGCTGTTAAGTCATAATGACTATTTCACCTAATAGTAATCACAAAAAGAGTTTTCAAATAAATAAAAAAATGAGGACACTTCAGAGGATACAGTAGTATAAAATCAGCCAGCAGTAGAACAGTTTATACAGGCTTACTAAAGCTAACTGATATATGCCTAATTTTTTTCTTTTTTATATATGGGTACAGGGTGGTGCAAATAATGGAGGTGCAAACTAACATAAGCTTGTGGATGGACTGTCAGCAACACCTGATATGCTCTATTCACCCCAAACCAAAATTTATAATGTAAAAAATAAAAAAAGGGCAATGACCTTATTTAATAAAAAAAAGTAGCTCAATTGTTGGTAACTCGAGCAAGCTATCAATCAGCTATTGCAGACAGATAAACATTTTTTTTGGGTGTAGAGACAAAGTACACAGGCAAGACACATGAGAAAATATATCTAACTTTTGCAATTGAACAAACTCAAACATAGTTTGTTAAAGTAGATGTAAACCCAAAAGTAAGGCCGGCCATACATGGATCGAAATTCGGCCAGTTAAGTAAGGACTGGGCAAGATTCAATCCATGTACGGGCAGGCTGATTGTACCCAAGCTGATCCATCAATCAACTTGGGTACAACCAGCCTGTCTGATTTTGTATATTCAATTACTGCCAGCTTCCTGCGCCCCCCTTCATCCCCACCGACAGAACGCAATAGAGCTGTGGGAGGCATTCCCTCATTAACACTGACTGTGTTGATGGGGGAACCAATCGGAAAGGGAAATTGAGTAGACTATGGGCTGCTTTAAAGGTAAAAATAACCTTTTAACAGCTAGTGATACTGATATAGACCCATGTTCAGGCATTTGCTATGCTATTGGGTGAAAACTCTCTGTCCCTGTCTCCCATAATATTCTACCTGCAAGTCACCCTGCCAAATGCCTTCCCAAAAGAACAGAAAATGTTCTGAAATTACACAGTTTTTTTTTTTTTTTTTTTTTTACAAAAAAGGCCTTGACCTCTGAAATTACACATACAGCCACTTAGGAATGAATCTCATGAGAACTCAGGGACAGGCTGTGAAAAAAGCACATTACTAGACATGTGCAGAATGAAAAAAATTGTTTTGCTTAATTTCAGATAGATTTGTTATGTTACTAATTTTGTTTTCGTTATGGAATTTGTTTCGTTTGGTCTCGGAATTCGTTTTGTTTCATTTAGTTTTCATTAAACTGCATTTTGTTAAAATATATTTAGTTTATTCATTTTTATCAAATTCCAACTTTTCAGAATGATTAGAATTCCAGATAGGTCGAAAAATGATCAACCAATTTGAATTCTGTATGATGAATAGCTGGTTGCTAAGCAGCGGGCCGGGAAGCTGGCTTCCCCACTGACAGAGGAATGCTAAGAAAAGAATGACGGCATTGCCTGGCAATAGAAAAATGTTTAAAAAAATGGCGTGGGGTCCTCCCTCCAGTCCATACCAGGCCCCTATACGAGCATGCAACCTGGCAGGTCAGGAAAGGGGAGGGGGCGAGCGCCCTCCCCCCTTCTGAACAATACCAGGCCACATGTCCTCACATGGGGGTGGGTGCTTTGCTTTGGCTCTGCCCCCCCCACCCCATAGCACCTTGTCCCCATATTAATGGTGACAAGGGCCTTGTCTCCACACCCATGGCCAGTGGTTGTGGGGGTCTTCGGATGGGGGGCTTATCTCAATCTGGAAACCCTCTTTAACAAGGAGCCCCCAAATCCCGCCCCCCCCCTATGTGAATGAGCATCGGTTACATCGTACCCCTACCCATTCACCAAAAAAAATACAAAAAGTAATAAAAACAAGAGACAAAGTTTTGAAAATTGCTTTATTAAAAAATAAATAAAAATAGTGTCCCTTGATGCCTTGATGTAAATTCATCGTCAATCAGGCCGCCCGCTGACCCGAAAAAAAAACAAAACACTCTGTCTCCTGGGATCGCCTCCTGCCGAATGCCTGCTCTGCGCATTGACATTTCTTATATAGGTAAGGGGCGGGGCCACCTGTCTACGTCACCCGGTGGCATCATCCCTTTTGACGTCATTGACTGGTGCATGCTGGGCATGTGAAGTCACAAGGGGCGGGGAGGCCAGGTAATGTTGCCAGGTGACCCCTCACCTTATCTATATAAGAAATGTCAAAGCGCAGAGGAGGCGGAACTTTTTTTTGGGTAGGTGAGTCGGCGGGCGGCGTGATTGACGATGGATTTACATTGAGGCACACTATTTTTTTATTTTTAATAAAGTATTGGTCAAAAACTCTTTGTCTCTTGTTTTTATTACTTTTTGACACTTTTTTGGTGAATAGGTAGGGATACGATGTACCAGATACTTATTCACATAAGGGAGGGTGGGTTCTTGTTAAAGGGGGCTTCCAGATTCCGGTAAGCCCCCTGCCTGCAGACCCCCGCAACCACCAGCCACAGTTGTGGGAATGAGGCCCTTGTCCCCATCAACATGGAGAAAGGGTGCTTTGGGGTGAGGGGGCAGAGCCCCCCCGCACCAAAGAACCCACCCCCATGTTGAGAGGATGTGGCCTGGTATGGTTCAGGAGGGGGGGCTTGCTCATCGCCCCCTTTCCTGACCTGGCTGCATGATCGGATAAGGGTCTGTTATGGATTTTGGAGGGCCCCCAGACTGTTTTTTTTTATATTTTATGTCACACGGTATTTGTGCAGCGGTGTTTTAAACACAACTTTTTGGAAAAAGGGACACTTTCACGAATTTAAAAAAAACGAAACAGTAAAGTTAGCACAATATTTTTGTATAATGTGAAAAAGATGATGTTACGCCGAGTAAATAGATACCAAACATGTCATGCTTTATAATTGCACGTACTCGTGGAATGGCGACAAACTACGGTACCTAAAAATCTCTATAGGCGACGCTTTAAATTTTTTTTACGGTTACCAGGTTAGAGTTACAGAGGAGGTCTAGTGCTAGAATTATTGCTCTCACTCTAACGATCAAGGTGATACCTCACATGTGTGATTTGAACACCGTTTACATATGCGGGCGCGACTTCTGTATGCATATTCTTTGCTGCGCGAGCTCGCGGCGACGGGGGCGCTTTAAAAAAATGTTTTTCTTATTTATTTTATGTATTTTTATATTAATAAATTGTTTTTTTTTAAATTTTGATCACTTTTATTGCTGTCACAAGGAATGTAAACATCACTTGTGACAGTAATAGGTGGTGACAGGTACTCTTTATGGAGGGATCGGGGGTCTAAAAGACCCCCGATCCCTCCTTTGCACTTCAAAGTATTCAGATCGCCGTTTTTGGCGATTCTGAATACTGTAATTTTTTTTTAAACTGGTGCCATTGGCAGCCGAGTAAACGGGGAGTGACGTCATGACATTGCTTCCGTGTTTACAATGAGGAGGCTGGAGCGAAGCCACTTACGGCTTCGTTCCAGACTGTCACTAGCGGCCCGAGGCAGCGGATTGTTAATCGGGCCTCCTGGTGGAACGGGAGGCCTGGTAAAAAGGCGGGAGGCGGCGGGAGGCGGCCGTCTACTCCCGCTCCACCGGTATAACAGCCGAGCTGCTTTTAACAGCATCGGTTGTTAACGCTGGAAAGCCGATCACCGGCTCTAAAAAACAGTACTGGGATGATGCCTGCAGCTGCGGGCATCATCCTGGTATAACCCCCGAAAGCCAAGTACGCACATCTGCGTACGCTCAGTGGCAAGGGGTTAAGGATGTGGGCGGCTGACTTCCTGCTGATTAACAACCATGTATTCTTCACACTTCACACATTCTTCAGATTGTTTTTCAACCGTTCCAAATTCCAATCATTCTGAAAAGCTGGAATTCTTTGGAAAAAGATTAAATGAAACTAATTTTAACGGATTTCAACGAAATTCATTACTATTCGTTACTATTTCATTTGAAGATTCAGATACATTCGAAACTTCGAATAACCAAAAATTTGTCCGAATGTATCTGAATTTTTATGACCGAAAAGAATTTTTCTGACCGAAAAGAATTGCACATGTCTACACATTACAGACAACAAAAAATATTAAATATGCCCTTTTAATAACACACATTAAGCCAGTCAAGACTGTAGATAGTGCATGCTGTGAGGCCATAAAAAGACTGCATGGCACACATCAAGCAGCATTACAAGTAAAAATCCCTCCCTTCCCTCACCCCAAAAAGTATTTGAGATGCATGGAATTTTCTCCATACAGGACATTCAGTAAAGGTTTACATCTAATTTAAGACACCAGTGCCTCAAGTCCTACACTAATCTGCCTCTATATGTGTGTGTGTGTGTATATGTGTACACCAGGGGTTTCCAAGGTCCTGTGTCAGGGTCCGCCTTTGGACCGCCCACTTACATGGGAGGGGCACCAGAGTCAGTTTGATTTGTGCCTCCTTGATGAACACATATATTTAAGTAGCTGTAAGAGATGAATACTGTTAGGCTCTGAAGAAGAAGGTGCTACCTTTGAAACGCGTCAGCCAGCAGCGGTTGTACGTCCTCTTTGTAGGATTTGAAGACTGCTACCAGTGAATAGATTGTCAAAAGTTTAAGACTATCTGAAGCACGATTCTCATCTACCTTTGTGAGTAGTTTTTATTACATGTTCTTTTAAATAAACTTGTTAAAGGATAATGCACAAGGCCGGTGCGCCCTCTCTTTTCTGTTTTCTTGTTTGATCGCTAGGACACCCCTATCCTGGAGGGCAGCAAGGCTGAAAGTTACCGTCCATCCTGAACCTTGAACTGTTGGGCCAACACATTTATGCGCAAGAGTTTTTGTTTTGTTGTATTGACTAATCTGCCTCTATCAGGGTTGCCAACTTTCAGTAAATTTAAGAACAGTTTGTAAAATCCATAATGTTTGCATCTGCCCATGAACGTCCATTATGAACATGCAGACTGTTTGTCCATAATGGACATTCATGGACAGATGCAAAAATTATGGATTTTACTTTCTATGCTTTCTCTATTAAAGCTAAGCCCATTTCAATATGGCGCCTGGGAACCCTTCTTATAGTGTGGGGCTGGCACCTTTCCGGACATGTCTGATTAGGTAATGAAATGCAAAATAATAAAAAAAAGTATTTCATACAATATGAACATGTCTTGTCTATAAAAAACATTCAAATCTTGGGGAAAGACCACCAAGCTTAAGTAAAGTCAGTTGGAGCACTGTTTCAGGCACTAATTCAGTCTAAGGCACCCAGGGACTGAATAGAAGCACCAACATATAGCTGTCTTAAGATCAACTATAATGAATCATACGATAGCCTCTAACTAAAGGCCTGTGGGAATCAACAATATCATTTGTTTCCTTTAAAAAAAACTAGGTGTTTGTGGAAATATATGATCCAGTTTTCTCTCTTAAATTTATTGAGTCCAGCACGATGATATTAATTACCTCTAAAGTATGCACTTAAAATAACAATAGGTTAGTTTCCAGTTCCTTGTAATAATATTGTGTTTGTTTTTGTTCACCTGAGGGAACCACTAGGAAAGACAGAAATATGCAGCCAAAAAGGTCACACAGCCCTTTTCCAGAATATATATTTTCACACTTCCTAACACTTGTGTTTGACATTTTACTTGGCTTATTCCGCTTGTGTGGACTTCTGCAAGCAATATTCAAGGCTTCCAAACCTCAAGCAGAATTTACTTTGACAAAGCATCCCTGAAGACACTCCTAGTTATAGTGATTTAGGCCAGGTATGATAGGAAACTCATTCTACTCTAAATTCCATTTCTATTTAAGGAACTGGTATATGAATCAAATTGTATGATGGGTTTTCTATGAATTATACTCTGATACACTTCTATCACAGCTATGATTCACCAAGATAAAAAAAAGGACAGCAACACCATAGTTTAAAGTCAAAGAGCCAAACCAGTTAAACATAAAAAATGCAATTACTAAAAAAAAGTCAACAAAACAATTTTAATAGACACTGTAGTCAAATAACAAAATAATTTCAAGCATGTATGATGTTCAATACCTTGCTATAAAATATTTTTATTTTCAGTAGAGCCAGTGCTTTGATCTGTTAAAGTAAATATAGTTATGGATGGCTTGGTGAGAATCTGCACTGTACTTAAAGTACAGTAAACCCTAACTAAATGACATTTAGTTTGCTCCATAAATGTGTATCATATACAGTTTTGTATAGTAGTACACAAAAAAATGTTATATTCCAGACCCTCAAGGTGCTGCCTACCTTATTAATAAGTCAGAAAAAGTGAACACAATACTAACATATGGGGATTGGATACCCTCAAAAATGTTAGAAACAAACAGGACTGCATTGGCAACCAGCCTTTGACGCAGCCGACAGGGATCAGTGAAACCAGTCAAGCCAACACATCCCATTTTTGGACTACATGCTTTTGACCTGTCTATGGTATTACATACTTTACAAGGCTGTCGTTTTCAAAGATAAGGGAGGAACACACCCTGGGAATTTGGATTTGTGGACTTGATCACAAGCTGATAAGTATACCTCATTTTTTGGAAAGGACTATCACCTTTTGGAAATATCTACCTCTTCATATGGCTGTCTCATTTGGGGTTGGAGAGCGAGTCTCAAAGGGACTCTGATTGGTAGAGTGAGAGGGAGGTTAAGGAAGACTGTGTTCACCTATTTATGGTTCCAGCGAGCCACACATCACCTTAATGGGCATTTAAACACAAACACCATCCCACTAGTATACCTCCTCTTGACCACTGTTACCCAGCAAGGCTCCCCCTTTCATCACAGTCATTTTCTACTTCAACATACAATCACCCTCTTGTCCACAGTTTCCCAATGCAGATCAGGAGAACTATTGATATTCCTTTATAGTTCCAACCTTGTGGTTTGACTTCATTCATCCTCCCCCTTTGATTACTAGTTCAACCTTGATTCAACATCAGGGTCACTCTTCATAGGTAATCAGACCTGGGGATATAATCCCAGCTGTATTACAGCAGTAACAACCTTTGAAACCTGGGTGGAATTACACCACCTATCCAGAGATGGTCCTTTTGTTATTGCTTTTATAGCTCCAATGCTATGTATGTATGTTGTTTTAATGTTCTTTTCTTAACTTTGACATCAATAAATTTATTTTGCTAATCATGTTTGTATGGTGAGTGAAGTTTCATAGATATGTACTACCTTAGGGCTGGTTGAGCGTTTACAGGTTTTTATTTCTAAGTTTGTTACCAACAAACTTGTTTTTACTTATTCAAAAAAGAGGATAAGTTGGGAGGGGATTATCATGGTGCTTGCAAACAATAATAGAAACCGTATATATGAAAGATATAGTTTAATAAAGACAAGATTAAAAACCAAACAAAGCCGTTTGTTGAGTAATGTTTAACATTTCATTGTGATGGTGGTCACGTGGTGAAAGTTCATGTTGAACAGGGATCTCATATTCGTATACCCTTTTTGGGTGGACATTGGCAAATGGTGGTTAATGAAAACTGTAGGTTTTAAATTATACTAAATATGACTTTTGACATTTCCCCTCACATGATAAATATATATATGAGATTTGACTGAATAGGTTTACAAATACTGCATCTTAATACACACAAATACAGTAAGTATAAAGATTTGTATGACATTATTTGTTTTTTTTTTTTAGAAATGACAGAAAATTATTACTGTTAAAAGACAATGAGTGCATTAGTTACTTTATGTGCCTTGTAAAATCATATATAGTACAATAGTACCAAATAGTTATAGTTATTGTTATTATGAGATCAACATAACTTTTTGGGGTTCATTTACTAAAACTGGAGAGTGCAAAATCTGATGCAGCTCTGCATAGAAACCAATCAGCTTCCAGGTTTTTCTGTCAAAGCCTAATTGAACAAGCTGAAGTTAGAAGCTGATTGGCTACCATCCACAGCTGCACCAGGTGTTGCACTCTCCAGTTTTAGTAAATCAATCCTTTTGCATCATTTGCAGTTAAGACTTATTATACATGGAGAGATAAATGGTGAATGCAATCTCACACCAAAATATAATAAGTTGAGCTCTACCAGCCTAATAATAATAATACCATAAAAATCTAGGGTCAGAAGAACTAAATGATTGTTAGGAATAAAAATGTGCTAATGCTTCTTTGATAGCTTACATTGGTGGTCTTCACTCAAGATTAATACAAGTGTTATCCTATTTATATCATCCTGCATCCTTAAAAAGACAGAAGGGAAAGAGGAAAACTGCATATCAGTGTTGAGATAATAATTTTCATAAATGCTCATTAACTTCTGTCAACCTCACTCACAAACTCATTTTTCATAGCATGACTCTTTTGTCTTAATCCATGCTATAGCAAGAGGGGTTAATGAAATCATTACAATACATTTAGAATAAAGACTCTATACCGAAGGGCTGAGTAAATCTTTTATTTTTACTTATAATTTTTATTAGAAAAAAAAGCAAATAAACATGAATACAGTTTCTTATTTGGTAAAGCATTAAAGAAAAACAAAGAACAGGTTAATGTTGATAATGTTTTATACACTATTATGCATGTCAGCATGCTTTCTTTGGGTGCAAATAAAAAAAAAAAATAACACATGCCCCTTATTCCTCCGACAACTTATTTCTACAATATTAGCCAGATAAAGATTTTTATAGCATAATAACGGGTTACTGAATTATGTCAGAAAAGCCTGGCCACTTCTCGAATAACAACAGAATACAGGATAAAGACAGTTGGAATAAAGTTGGTTTATAGCAGGAATGTGAAGGGCAGGTTCTTGAAAAGTAGTATCACCCCATCATAAATAGGATATTTTGGAGGTGTTGGATATAAAGACAAATATAGTGTACTTTACCCCTCTAAAAAGGATGACCACACTGCATTTTAGTAACCACAGCAGCCAAAAACATATAAACATTTTTAAACATTAATATCAAACATCATTAAACTTAATAAAACATTGCTACAGAACACCTTAAAACAGATTTAAGATCAGCTCCAGTCATGTATACAGTAAGATCCTTGATGATCTGTGGGGTGCTAAAAATATTTTTGCCCTCAATAGAAAAATGCCTGCAGCCACAGCACAAACAGCATTTTGGGACTTTCACTGACTAGCTGAAAAAACAGGTCATCCAAATTCATCAACTAAGTTGAAAGTAGTAGGGGATCTATAATTAAGATGGGTACCAAATGCCATCCCAACTTAATTATGAATATCACCTTCAAAGATTCTCATCACCCTACCCTGCCATAAATCACTACTCACAAAAAACTAAAACAAACAAAAATGCTATAGGGTGAAAATGTTTTCCTCATGCCTGACAATCTCTGACCGCCTGCTGACCCATCCACTGGCTCCTGTTTTTATTTCTGTTTCTTGCACCAATTGGGTAATCTGTTCGGTAAGTGCTTGCTCCTCCCACTCTACTTTACCCTTAATCTTTACCCTTTTAGCTACCTGGTCCCATTTTAAAACCAAAAAGCCATGAATGCTGTAACGAGCCCCTTGCTCGCTCGGTTCCACTCTCCCGACACTCCTCTGTGGCTATAGAATCAGACTGCAGATCGCAACATCTGATGGTTCGGTCATCCAATGCTCCGGGACTAGAACTACAGCTATGTTCCATTCCAATCCAGTTGTGTAGCTCAGAACAAACACCAGGCAGGCTGTATGTAAGTTCAACCAGGAATCTCTTTTATTGAAAAATACAGGCTCTTTTATACACTAAAAGAGGAGGTGCGTACCTCCGGCTCATATTACTCTGAACATACACCTGTGACCAGAAACCTAATTAACATGGGCTAATTAACTAATCCCTTTAGACAGCCTAGATGACTCAGACATGACCTTTAGGCCAGACTGATCGTCTTGTAGCTCAGAAAACCCAATCAACATTATCAAAATAGCAGAGTTAATTAACACAAACAATAATGGGGATCTAATGACTCTTAGATCCCATACTAGAGGCTTATTTACAATACACATTCTAGCAGGCAACAGACAGACAGGTGCTGCAATTGACATCAGCATCTCCTAACAGTATTTGTCCCAGCATTATGAATCAGCCACTATTTCTAATATGGCAAATCCAGGGTCCCCAGAGTCTGTGTGTCCTGGGGGACCAAGACCCGAATCCACAGTAATACCACCTCAAGGGTCCCCAGGCATACAGCTCACAAAGAGCATGGTTCCCCCAAATGCCAGGGCCCACGATCGATCGGCAAGAGGCTAGCATTCAGTCCCCTCCAAAAGTCTCTCTCCCGGCTAGGTCTGTCACAAATGCCTAACATCTCTTAAGTCCATAACTCTCTGTTTCAAGCCTAACTGGATTCTTTGAAGTTATGACAAGCAAGCAGTTTATCAAGCTTGCTCACTAGTTATTCTGTAAAATGGTTTATGCGTAATAAATTTTTAAAATTAATTTTTTTAAATCAATTGGAAATATGTAACTTGTTGGTTTTACACAAAAGAAGGCAAATGCCTTTGATGGCACTGCTAACGTTAAAGAGGGTATATTATTTTACAACTACAGCATATACTTGAATGTATTTTAGTTTAAATTCTTTTTATTCATTTTTAGAAAAGAGATTTACAAATACAATACATCACAATAAAAATCAAGATAACATTCATAAAATAAGCAAGCAAGAGTAAAATCTCATACACAACACTACATACATACTATTGCAAACATATAAAAAGGTGTATATCCTATGACCTTACCATACTTTAATGGATTTTAAATCTTTTTTCTGAAGTCTGCTATTTTGCCTACATGCCTTAAGCAGTTTACTAAGAGCAGCTGGCTGTTCACCTTCAATATTTTTCAGAGATTTGGCTAGGATCTTATGAAGGAGGCAGGTGCCCAAATGATAACACACACAAACTCTAGCTAATGCTATAAGCCCATTCAGAAGGTAAAAACTTGCTTTAGGGTTTGAACTTTGTATTTACCCATGCAACATATAATAGGTAGCTGTACTGTATATCAAATTTACGCACATCAAATTTATTGCAAAACCTTCTGCTGCCATTGCTCAATGACCATAAGAAATACATCAAAATATGTATTTAAAAAATGTAATGCTAAATTTTGATAAATATTTAGTGTTTCAGAGTCTGGAAGATAATATTTTAATATGTTCTAATTCAGTTCACTGACATCACTATTTCAAAGAGTGATCTTAAGTGCTTTGTTCTGCATTGTCAGGCTTTAGCGATTGATTACAAATCAATATTATCAATCAGCTATCTAGCAAAAATAATATTTCAGTACATGGTTTTTTTCTCTTTTAAAGGGGAGTGTAAAGTGATCTAAAACCTTAAGTTTATTTTTACCTTAATGCATTCTTTGCATTAAGGTAAAAAAACCTTCAGTGTGGCAAGATCCCCCCCCCCCAACCCCCTTACACAAACCTTAGCCAGATTTCGATCCAGAACAGTGCACAAGAGCAGCGGTTCTCTCCACTCTCCCCCTCCTCACAGGGCAGATTGATACAGGCGGGCACCACTGGCTTCTGCTGCTGTCAATCAAATCCTATGATGAGGGGGTGGGCTCGGAAGCAAGACGGCACTAGTACCCCCCTTAGCAAGCGACTTGTCAAGGGGGGTACACAGAAGAGGAAGGAGCTAGGAGCATTGGGGGGACCCCAAAAGATGAATATCAGGACTGCTCTGTGCAAAACCATTGAACAGAGCATGTAAGTTGTAGCAGAGCGTCCCAGAGAGAGCCAGGAAAAGTCCTGTTCGGGGTTTATATGTCTCCCAGGCTCCTCTCGTACACATTCAGAAATCTCTAATCCATGATCCAGTTCGGGTCTTGGTCCTCTTCCCCAGGCTAATTTAAGCTCACCTGAGCAGACAGCCTTTGCTCTCTGCCTGGGAAACACAGACAACACTGGTCTGTGAGAGCAATAAGGTTGGTAACAAGCTGTTAAGCAGTTTATGTGGAAACTAACAAGCGGTAGGCTTGCCCAGCCTGGTAGTTAGGGCCTGAATAGAGTGTAGTTAGAGCCGAGACATGCCTAGGTTTTTGTTTGGCTATTTTGTTCTGTTTTTTTTTTCTGAACACTGTACAGCACCTCTATAGACTTGTAAATACTACTAACTAACTACTACTAACTACTTTACTTGTTCTGGTACCTGTGCCTGAAAGCCTGCTTTTCCCAGGGAGCTTTTGTACCTGCTACCTGTCCCCCAGGTTACAAAGTATAACATGTTTATTATAGAAAAAAATTTAATATCACTTTAAGGCACATTATTAAAGTTGAACTTTAGGCTAACATTCAAATACAAATCATTTTACCTACTAAATGATTAGTATATCTGTTAATTCATTCATTACAATTAAGGAATACAGTGGTGTCCATGCTCCACCCATGCTCCGGAGCGGAAAGTAAAAGAGCAGCAGGACCCTTCCAGTCTGAATGCTGCTGTACAGGATATAGCAAGGATCAAAATCAGTACTGAACGTCAGCATGTAAAATATTTATTTAATGATTAAACTAAAAAAAAAAAAAAACACAGAACTGCATTCCTTTGTTTCTTATATATCTGCCTGAAAATGCAGCTTTGACACTAAAGCATAAGTATGCCCAAAGCATTAAGTTGTGCACTCCTGTGATCCAGATTCAGCTAACAATGGGTTAAAGCCCGCTGTCAGCTGCTTTCACAGAGCCAGTACAGGCGCTGTAGGGATCCCAACAGTACTGTTGGGATCCGCCCAGATTCCTGACAAGCAGCTGGTTCAGCCTCTCAGAGCGCCGCCAAAAGCTTGAGCCAGCTGCTTCTGCCCTCCACAGCCCAGCCCTGGAGGGGAAAAGCTCAGAGCAGTGGCTGACAGTCACCACTCTCTGCTTGGAGTGGACCCAAGAACTGAGCGATCAGTGGTCTTTGATTGCTCAGTGTAGAGCCGGCAGGGACAGCTGCAACATCGGACTGATGCTGCATCTACAAAGGTGAGTGTCATAAACCAGATGTGACCAGAACTGTGTGACTGCGACAGAGTGAACCAGACATAAATAGGTGAAAGTAAGTTTATTTAAGGAAAATGCATATGTGAACACACCACAAATACAAGTGAACAACCAAACAATCAGTGATATAAAACCAACCAGCATATGTAGCAAGAGGGAGTACCAGAATCGTAGTCAAGCCAGGCCGGGGTCATAAACACGGAATCAGTAGCTGGGAAGGGAGATAAACAGGACAAGAGAGGATGGATGGATGACAGGAGGGACGGGTCAGGTACAAGGCTCAGAGTCCAGGGTTCAGGGTTCAGGTAACGGACAGGAAACAGGATCAGCAGGTTCCAGGAATCAGGCTTCAGGTACAGGTTCAGACTACAGGATCAGGGTAACAGGATGCAGATCAGGGCTCAAGGACATTACCAGGGCAACATAAGTGTGCAATTGCCGGGTATTTATACTGCAGCTCTGCTAATTACGTCAGGTGACACCTGTCTGCAGAGGGGAATACCTGCTCAATACTGCCAGGATCCATCCGCTGGTGGACGCCAGTACTGCGGCCCAAAGATGACATAACATTAACAGGTAAAAGCTCTCCTGACAGTTCCAAACTGCCAGGAGACACCTGCTGGTGGACCTCAGTACTGCATGCCAAATAACAGATATTACCAGCGGATGGAACATTTCCTGACAGTGAGTATGTATGTCTGTTGTTTTTGAATTCCACATTTCTCTTTTAACCCCTTGATGCCAGGCGCATGCAAATTTGCAGCCTCTCGGCAGGTGGGCCTTGGCACCCAGAGGCCGCATATTTGTGTGAGGAGGTGCAAATAGAGCTGTGCCGAGAGCACACGCCCAGTGGCTAATGGAAAGTTCCCGACCTCTGCTTGGAATCAGGAGCTTTCTGATCATGTGACTCCTGTGACAGCCAATCATGGTGGTCACACAATCATAAACCTTGCCCACATCCTGGTATCCTAATCCTCCCAAAGGGCCGGGGGCACTGGTGCCAAGAGGTTAATGCAACGCACCAGTTGTTTTCAGAATAATGCTGTACCTTTATTCTATTTGAGTGAAAAAAATAGGTATTCAGAAACAACATTTTGACAAAGAATAATGATCATGATATCTGCATGTAATTTACATTGCAGCAGACATGTTGGCGGGCCTCTTTCAACAAAAAGGCTTAAAGCTGGGTTGGAATTGGGATTATCAAATAAATACCTTTGCTAGAAATAGGACTGCTGTAAAAATGCATGCTCATACAGTATGCTCATACAGTATAGTTTTGTGTTGCTGCCAAGTGCAAGAAAAAAACTTAAAAATGTTTGAACTACTTGTAAACAGCCAATTGCAATTTTTATGTTATAGTTAGATTTAAACATAGATTATCTAGTTTTTTTAATAATGTATTTAAATTAAATGGCTGAACATTTTTAAGTCAGTGTTGATTTAATTTAATCTTATGCAAATATCTAGGACATATTAGTATTTATTTGACACAGGAGGAGCCCTAATAGTCAGCTTATACAGTTCCCAGCAGCACTTTGTTGGCAGCCCACAAACACTGAGATGAACCATGCATATGCACATGCAAACTTACACTGAACTGTGCTGTAAATGAATCACTGTGGTTCTGCAACATGTACGTGCACAGTTTATTTTGCTAGATTAGACCACACACTGATTAGCCAATATAAAACACAGCAGTGGTATCAGGCAGCATGCAGAAAAGTAGAACAAACACAGTACTAGTGAAGAATGAATTAAAGATCCCAATAAGGACTAAGAACATCATACAATTGTTTTATCTCCAAAATATAGTGCCTAATAACAGTGAAATTCAAATAATGAATCAAAATTCTGTGAATATTTATTATTGAATTGTGTTGTTTATCTGGAGTTACCCTTTAAGAGGTAAATACACAGAAGTTATTGGTGTAGGGATTTAGAGAATGAGCAGAGAAGAGCAGAAAGAGGTAGACCTAGTAAATTAAAATAAACATTAAATATTATTTAAAAACAAACTGTCATTTATTCACAAAGGTAAATGGTGAAGCAGCACCATGGTGAATTGTGTTGTTTATCTGGAGTTACCCTTTAAGAGGTAAATACACAGAAGTTATTGGTGTAGGGATTTACAGAATGAGCAGAGAAGAGCAGAAAAAGGTAGACCTAGTAAATTAAAATAAACATTAAATATTATTTAAAAACAAACTGTCATTTATTCACAAAGGTAAATGGTGAAGCAGCAAACCCAAGGCAATGAAGGTCAACAGCTTTAGCATGCAAACTGAGGCCAGCAACAGGCCTGTTAGTATGACTACCCAGCTAACTGTCTACATCCTCTGGAAGAAAATGCTTAGTAGTGTAGAACAAGGGGGCCATCAGTTGCTTAAAAGCACCTCAGAAAAAGAGGCGCTATTGCTTCCGTGTCTGTTGCTATGACAGTGATGTGTTTCAGAGTCACAACCCTTTTCCAGCCTATCTTGTTATAAGTGTAGGAGATTAGGTATATAAAATGCTATTGTGATTGAAATAACCTATGGTATTATTACTATAGGGAACTATATTATTTAGGAAGAGGGTAACCAAATAAAATGATATATATATAGAAGTATACATTTGTTAAACTGCTGAACTTCTTGACCTTGGATGTGCTAATCAGTTTTTTACATTTTTCAATGATTTTTATTGCATTTGAAGTAAAAGTACAGAGGAAAACAGACATTTGTTACATAAATGTGTCAAAATTCTATAGTCTTGCCACAAATATTTAATTGAATGAGAAAAGAAGAAGATAAAAAGGAAAGGTAAAGGACTTTGGGGTATTTACGGTACCGTGATTTAAAAAGTTCAAACATGTAATGTTTGAGCAGATGTATAATTAAGCCAAGGATCCCAGACCTTCTGAAAATCATCTATTTTCTCATTTCAGTAGCTGAGAGATTATTATTAATCAACCCATTAATCATTAGTCAATCCAGTTCAATTTTGAAATAAACCAATCAAAAACAATTGATGGTGAGTTACATGGCCTAGCAATTGTAATTTTGGCTGCAAAGAAAATGTAAGAAATGTGTTTACTAGAATGTATAGGAACATTGGGGACAGTGTGGTAAAGGTGAACCATAGAAGCTGATACAGATAATGATATTTTAGTAAGAGAATACCAATTTGTACATTTTGATTCAACATATGTGAACTATTGGACAAGACTATGATGAAAAGATGGGTGCATTGTCTAAAACACAAAGGAAATCGATTTGCCACATATTTAGCTACCTAACTTTATAGCTAGTAGTATGATTGTAGTATCGATTGAGGGAACTTGTTTTGTAAATGTATACCAATCAGTAAGATTAATTATTTCTCCTAGGTCCAATTTCCAGTTAGTCATATGGGATAATTAAGGGATGGCATGATCCATGATGATGTCAATTTGTGATGAGACACGTTGGGAGGAGCAATGATGTCACCGCGCGCAGTGTTTGCAGACTGAGACTCAAATACACTATTTCATTGTACAGACAGCTTATTTGTTGCTTGCCATGTGAGTTTTTAATCTGAGGGTTATCGACCCCTGAGAAGCTGGAGGATATCCCATCATCCCCACAGGAGAATACATACATCTCTGAACACTATTTTACCACTTTCTTGTAAGTTTTGATTCTTCTAATGATGATGTAAGGTTATGCATTTGATTCCTTTCAGTTATATATTTTTCACGTTGAACTTGAACGTTAGACATGGACACTTATAGTTATGCACATTATTTTTATTGGTGTGTAAAGAAGGAAGGGTAGAAGTGGCGCTGTTCTAGGGTGAAATGTCTTACACCCCTAAATTAGTATATAAAATACATCTATGATGAGAACATAAAAAATAAAAAGTGTAAACCCAATACATATAACCTGCTTTCTTGTGCAACAATCTGATATGTCACTGTTCAAATGTCCTCAGAGCAATTCATATGCAAACAAAGGCAAACACAATATAAAGAGCGATCCCAAAATGCAAATGACCTATATCCTGATGCAACAATCTGATGTGTCACTGCTTGAAAAATCTCTGTCTGACTTGTAAGATCAACATGCAAAAAATATGTGAACCACAACATAAAAAAATAAAAAAAGGTATAAAAAAAGATGTCCTTTGGGTGATATACTTATAACACTTTTAGTTAACAAGTTATGCTAAAAGAATGCTATGTGCACAAATAGTCCATATGCCGTAATAATGAAATAAAAATAAAAAGTGACAGGTGCTCTTCATAAACTGAAGATATGCACAATAATTCTGCGCTGCCTGAAGGGTGGGGGGGGGGGGGAAGAGATAGCAGCTGACACAACCAACAAATGTAAACAGCATCAAGAAAACAACTTCAGTGTAGCGCTCAATTGGGAAAGGAGGGGGAAACAAATGTGTATGATGAAACACAAAGGAATCAAAGTTCAAATGCTGACAATAATGTCTCTATAAACAATGTGTAGTCCACTGGACCGGATAGTGAGCCCGTGATGTAAATCCTCTATGAAGGAGAGCCCACACACCACCAATAATAACAGGGAGGCTTACCGGACTCGGTGGACCCGACCGGGCGTACGCCAAGGGGGGTCAAACAGGCTTAGGTGGTGCTGGGCTGGAGTGGATACTGGAGAGCAGGGATGATGAGATGGCTTCCAAGCGGCCTTGCTCCTGGAGGGTGATCCGGGCTAAGATCGTGATGCTCAGATCCGTGTTGAAACGTAGAAAAAGAGAAATAGGGCCAAATAGTGTGATTCCGTATAAATAAAATTTATTTGAAGTGAAAATACACACTTACATGGAAAAAAGCTAGCGCTGTATATCCAAAAAAATGGCGACAGTGGGGTCCTACCCGACGCGTTTCGTCTGCATAGACGTCATCTGGGGGGATCCCCCCACTGTAGCCAACAAAGTATATATAAGAAAACCTTAAAAAATTATGTAAAACAGCTCCAGGGACGCTAAAACCGTCACTTCCGGTATCGGGAGAAGATGGCCGAACGGCGTGCGTTCCACGTCGGCCACCCTGCGCTCCAAGCCTCACTTCCGGTATCAGGAGAAGATGGCCGAACGGCGTGCGTTCCACGTCGGCCACCCTGCGCTCCAAGCCTCATGTCAGAGCACACCGGAAGGAAAGAGAACTCACATGCGTTCCAAACCTCACAGTGGGGGCCGCCTGACCGAAAAAGTGAGAGATGTATAAAGAGGGATGTATCCCTGATCTCAAGTGACTATGAAAGGGAATGGCAGTGTGTTGCGATGTGTTGCGCATGTGTCGGGATGAAGGACTGACTGCGCATGTGTCAGGACGTCGGAATGACGTCAAGAAGATACGTGCGATGTGTAAAGGAAATGTGAAGTGCGAGTGTGTTGCCGCATAAAGGGGCGGGTACGATGTTGTGTGTCCAAGGTGACGAACCCGGGCCCCGAGAGTGTATGTTACAGTGGCAAGCCACATAGAAAGACAGGCTATGAATTGCAAATCATAAATGCATAAAAGCAAAAGGGTGATAAGTGAATATCAGTGTATAAAAAACAGTAATTGTTACATGTCAATGTGGCCGATAAAAAAGGACAAGCAACAAGCGGAGATGGACTCAAAAGAGGAAAAGTGATATTTCTTAAACCAGGGGTAGAAGAATTAATACACAAATCGGTAAGAGTTATACCATCCTGGAGCTGGTTTACACAGAAAATTAATATATGTATATATACCACATCTTCTGTATGTAAAACAAATTAAGATTCCATAAACAATGAACAATACATATATCTATGTCAAATGCATATAGACAAAATCCAAAAATGTAAAATATACAATGTACATGAAGGTGTATATGCACATTGAACAAAACTTGATGTGAAAAGCAAAAAATATATAAAAATACATAAAAGTAAGGAAAGAGGACTTCTGCGGAAAGGGCAAGTATAGTGTCAACCTCAGGCCTTGTTGATGAAGGCGTTGACATCAACATCAACGCTCTTCATAAACTGTACTCTGTGCTTCTTATAGGTGCCCTATAGGTAATGCACTCACCAGAACCCTTTACCCTGCGCAGGGGTATTGCGCCTTCACAGTATCTGCCACTGTGAAGCAAAGAAAGGGCCTTTTCCTGTGTCAGCTGATTGTTTCCGTGTTTGCGGTGTGAGATATAAGGGTCTCCTTCACTTTTCCCTTTGTAGCTCCCACATGCAGAAAAGAGATTATTTTTGTATGCAAGAGCTCCCACATGCAAAAATTGATTATTTTTGTATGCATTATCTACACTTGTGTTGTTTATGTAAATTTAAAGAGGGCAAGGCATCCCCTTTCAGAGCACAGTCTGAAAATAGTCTGAAAATAGTGCAGCAATGTTAGATATCCTATATCAGGATATTATACATGATTTTCCCTGGGGCATATTTTTTGCTGAAGTGCAGACTTGGGCTATTATATCTTCTGGATTATTATTTTGTAAAGAATGTTAGAATTTCATGTTCAATAGACATGGAGAAAAAATCATCATTGAATAAGGATTCATTTTAACACCAGTGAAACGTATTAGTTTCATTCAAAAATAAGAAGTTGTACTGTTTGGTGGACCAACTGAGACACAGAAAAAATGTAAGCTTAGGAGACAAAGTGAAAAAGTGATGGTTAAATAAATATCAATTGGACACTAGGGGCCAGACACACGCTACACAGCGCAGCTTTAAACCTTGAGGTATCAGCCTTTTTGAGCTTCCAGCCTGTTCCTCACAATGTTTGAACAGGCTTTATAACTTGAATACACACTGGTTGGTCCAGATTACCACCACCTGTGTCTCTTTAGCTGTGTGTGAGTGACTACTCTTCCCTGGTTATATCCATATAACTTTGCTTACCAGCAAACCATTATGCTGCTATCTCTGCGGTTTATGACCATATGATTTCTATGCTCCCGAAGAAGCGTATTCCTACGCGCAACATGTAGAGCGAATTAGCGAATGCTTTGTGCCTGGATTCATATTTTGACCCACATCATTCTATGTTTACATCTCTGCTTGGAGACTATTATTGGAATCTCAACCATTGTCCTTTTGATGTATCATTGTAATTCTTTATTTTGCTAAGTAGTGTCAGAGTCTGTATGTGGGCTATACAATATTAGTTTCATGAATTTTATATATATCTATATGTAATAATTTCCCCCTTTTTTTAACAACCTTCTACAAAATAATAAAAAATATAATTATTTTTATATGGTCTACCTGTGTGCCTTTAAAGTCCACCTTCTTAGCCTTTGGTTCCTCTATATCTATTATAGGGGCGTTGGCACACTGTTACCTGTGTATTCACAGTGTCACCCTGTGAGAATACATGTTAAACTCGTAAAATATCTCTCAATTAATATCAGGGTGGAAGCACCCATTTCCCTTATGTTGGTGACTTTTTATAATAAAAATTACTTTGTTTAAATTCAATACCCATACCCCAATAGTCTAGAGTACATTTCCATTATGGATTTTGTAGGTACAGCCTGGCTAGGATACATGAATGAGATTCAGACTAATTGTCAAACTAACACAGGACAGGAGTTAGGGCTAAATCAATATATCACCGAAATGAAAAGATTGCTAAAGAAGAAGTCCAACCTGCACTGGCACATGGACTTCTTCCAGCAATATGCCCGTGAAAATATCATCCCTATTGGACTGAGGATCCAACTCTTTCCCTCTTTCCAGAATGTTGGCTCTGACTTTAAGGTATCTTGGGAAAAAAGTCTAACTCAATGTAGCCCAGAACTTATCAAGCTACTCATTTTTCATTATCAAACTAAATTAATATATGGTTTATACGTGAATAACAGTTGCATTCATATGTGTAATCAGAGTAATCTCTCGTAATAAGATTAACATCCCTCCACGAATCATTGATGTCATATTGGGGAAAAAAACAAGTGCTAATGTCATTATTTGGAGGGTTGCTTAATTTTAGGTTGACGAGGGACTGATTTATCTAGCTATGGATCTAATGTTAATTTAGATTCCCCTCATATAATACGTTGACCTGCTGTATGAGCAGAATGAAAAAGAGTAAATAGAAAAGTTCAATCTATTTAGTATTGGGAGCATAATATGAAATTATGGATATTGTTTGGTTGTGGATGGATATTTCCAATGTTCAAAAGTCATGAAGGGAACATTTTAAACATTCAAATTTTGACTCCTTTCTTTCTCTTGGGCTGTAAGGTAGAATAATTATGGTGGAGGTAAGCTGGTACAAATAATTTTGAGAATGTGTTTCTTCAAGTAACAGAATGTTAAGTTTCATGAAGATATAATATTGGGATGGCAAGGTTCTTTTATCAAGAGCAATAGGACCTTGTATTATGGGTTAAACGTTTGTAAACTTCTGTAGAAGCGGTATAAGATATAAATGATATGCTGTGGAATTAGTAGAACATATAATATACTGTCATACCCAAAGAAATAAAAGGATGGAGGTTAGAATTGTGGATAAGAAAAGAATAAAAATGGGTAGAAAATATTCTGCAAAAACATAGCCAAAATACCAAATAAGGGGAGCAATATAATAAATACTGTACAGTATATATATAAGTAAATATAGCTTACTAGCAATAGTACTTATAGGCCCAAATGCTTGAAGTAGTAAGTCTAGAGTAATTTTCTTTATCTATGAAAATAGGTCTATTTTGAGATGCATGTTTCGCCCCTCAGAGCCATTATAGCTTAAGATACAGTATTTCACCTTGATTATAGGAGATATATTATATGGCTGTAAAAAGTAAATATCTTACATATTTACTACTGTTAAGCAGTAAAGAGATTATTACAGTAAATACATTGTTATAGATCCTATTTAATAAGTATAACTCTAAATTCCATATTATAGCATTACTATTATATAACCCTGCTGTGTGACAGAGTGGTGAGGGATGAATAATTACCACTGAGGTATTTTATTTATAATTTGATGAAAAGAAGGTCACTGTGTGTGAGGAGGTCAATATCTGATGTGAAGAATAACCACTGGCACAAAAATGAGAATTCTGTCTTATTTGGGATAGGTGGTGTCATGGATCAGAATGTCTAGCTGAAAGGTCCAAGCAGAGTTCGGACACACAAGTCATGAAGAAATGTCTAAGTTCCATTTGGTGTATTTTGGAGAGTTTGGGACATAATTGGGAAAAATACATTCATTTCCAGCTCTTGGAAAAGAGGATTCTGATTGCTCTCAGTTTATTGGGCCCAGGGGAAGTAAATTATAATTTCCTTCTTGAAAGTTTGAAAAAGAGAGTGATTTGAGTTTACATGTAAAAAGGAGACCAATAAGAAAGGTTCAGCGGTATTTTATATTCTGACGATTTAAGTGGATAAGAAAATGTTTAAAAGATCTAAACCTATGTATTATGTATTGTTAACCGTTTCACCCCTGGAAGAATTTACCCTGTTCCTGACCAGAGCACTTTTTGCGATTCGGCACTGCGTCGCTTTAACTGACAATTGCGCGGTCATGCGACGTGGCTCCCAAACAAAATTGACATCCTTTTTTTCCCACAAATAGAGCTTTCTTTTTGTGGTATTTGATCACCTCTGCATTTTTTATTTGTTGCACTATAAACAATTTTGAAAAAAACACATTATTTTTTACTTTTTGCTATAATACATATCCCCCAAAAATAATTAAAAAAATTTTGTTTCCCTCAGTTTAGGCAGATACATATTCCTCTACATATTTTTGGTAAATAAAAATTGCAATAAGCGATTATTAATTGGTTTGCGCAAAAGTTATAGCGTTTACAAAATAGGGGATAGTTCTATGGCATTTTTATTAATAATTTTTTTTTTACTAGTAATGGTGGTGATCAGCGATTTTTATTGTGACTGTGACATTATGGCGGACACATTGGACATTTTATACACATTTTTGGGACCATTGTCATTTATACAGAAATCAGTGCTATAAAAATGCACTGATTCCTGTGTAAATGACACTGGCAGTGAAGGGGTTAACCACTAGGGGGTGGGAAGGGGTTAAGTCAGTACTAGGGAGTGTTTTCTAACTGTAGGGGGGTGGGCTAGCTGTGACACATCACTGATCTCTGCTCCCGATGGCAGGGAGCAGAGATCAGTGAGACTGTCACTAGGCAGAATGGGGAGATGCTTGCTTACATCCGCATCTCCCTGTTCGTCCTCTCCATGAGGCGATCGCGGGTATCCCCGCGGCAATCGAGTCCGCGACCGCCTCACGGAGCACCCGGCTGGTGCGCGCTGCCGGTGACAAGCACGCAATGGCACAGTGGGGAATTCAAATGGGACTTACAGGTATGCCCATTTGCCCAGCCGTGTCATTCTGCTGACATACATCGGTGTGCGCCGGTTGGGAAGTGGTTAAGGGAGAAAAATGTACAAAGATGTACAAAGATGTACAAAGATTTGAACATGATGGCCAATATAGTTAAACTAGACTGATTTCTTATAGTTAGCATGACAAATTCTTAGTTTTGAAAAAATGGGGTTTAAATATAATATCTCTTGGTGGACCATCTGAAAACATTTTGTGAATGCGGTCTGTTTCTAGAGGATGTTTAGAAATGTCAGGGTGGAGTTTCCTTATAAATTCTTGGATAGTATGTAAAAGTCTGAAATATTTGTAGGAAGACCTGTAATCCGAAAACTTATATTGGCTTATTCATTTTTCAGGATCTTTGCATTCACCATTAGCCTGGTCAAGATGTTGTAATTCAATTACAGAATTAGTATTCTCATTGCCTTTTGCTATTGTGGAGTCCATTTTATTTTCAGTTGTTTCCAGTTTTACCCACCAGTCTTTGCTGGGCATAAAAATGACTACATGTTAGAAAAATAATAAACTTTGGTGGCTTTCCTGAGGATGCAGTTTATGAAACTAGTAGGAAGCCCCATGGGTGTCATCACTTCCGGCTCTACACATGATCCCGGGAGGGGAAAGAGGCAGTGTACAATACCTGTGAGGATGTATACACTAGTGACGAGCCAGGGCACAAAAAATATTGAGTGGAATATATTATTTGTGACAATATCAATTTGGTACAACAAAATACTACACTATAGCATTTTTTTTGTCCAATGTGGTGATATCCTTTGAAGAGGATTACACATTTAGGATACCGTTTGGGGGATCTAAAGGAGAGGTTATAATCGCATTGGAGGACTAATTAATTACCCCAAAGCACTTGTTGATCTTTATTTCATGGTCACCAGAGTGACGGTGAGTGTGCAAGTTCTTACATTGGTGGTGGCATTTGGTGTTCCATTGAGGAATCATTCACCAGAATATAGAAGATCATGCATTTGTTGGTGTGGGATGTACCACATTTATTTATGGACTTTTTAGGCACAATACATTTTTAAACATTCTTTGAAACATATTAAACATACATGAGATTTTGTATTTCACATACAATCGCAAATGTTTTACAACATACATACATCAGATTGGACATAAACAACATTGTTATAATAATTTAATGTCAAATTAACATTTAGTAATCAAAGTATGGACTTTTTAAGTTAATTTAAAGTATGTTATTAACGTCGGTTCCTATTTTTTGTTCAATACATGTTAGAAAAGGTGCTGGTGTTTGAATAATACAACTAGCAAATCAAACACATGGATATATGAATAATTTACATAATACTGACCAGTCTGGATGGGGATGCTTTTTAAAGTGTATCTAAACCCATACATTTAAAATAAATATGTTGTTGCCCATATTCCTGTAATGTCAGAAATTGTATTATTTTTATATTTCCTGCTTCCAACTAAATCATACCTGATAATCCTACCAGTAAAAAAAGACACATCCTTTTCTACAGTGACAACACTTTCTCAGTTCATCTGTGGTGTTGGGCTTCCCGAATTAGGATACAAGTAGATGTGTTAATGCACAGCCTGCTGATGTGTTCTACTATAGGCACCACAGTAAAGCTCTACTGTTCAGCAACAGCTGGAGAGAATATATGTTCATAAAAAATTAATATAAAATGTCTACCTTGTCCACAGAGCAGGGAAAGAAAATATGTACAACGTTATAGCAACACTGCTATTTTTTAATAAAGAAAATGTAATAACTTATTATTAATTCTCTACAAAAAAAACTATTCTTTTGTGAGAGTTTAGTTTTAAATTAGAAGCAGAAAATGTTGTATTAGAGAAATTGAATATTTTACCTAGACATCTATTAATTGAGCTGGTATTAATTAGTATGCAGTATGTGAAGTCATTCAGATCACTAGGAACCATACACATTACTGATCAGTGAGGTGCATCACCATCCATCACTCCTCAATGATTGCTTTCTAGTTTATGGTGTCAGAACCGCTATCTTATGCTCAAAAATAGTTGGCTTCACTTCACTAAGTAGGCACTCCTCCAACTTCAGATGCTGATTATAATAAAAATTCAATGGAAAACTTTTGTAAAATGAAATAGAAATTTAATAGTATTCAAAAAAAATTGCCGTTGTTGTAATATATGGTAAAATTTCCAATGATAAAATTCCAGTATTATTTGAAAAGATTTAAGTACATGAAACCATTAACAGTGTTGTAAATATAAAAAAATGATAAATACATCTGGGGACTTAAGCCAGTTGAATGTATTGGAATTAGCACCGATGAATGTTTAATTCTTAATGCATCCTGACTCGGTATGTTTAGAGCCATTTTATTGCATTATTTAATACAGCAATAAAGAGGCATTTTGCTGACTAAAGCTTGAACATTTAGATGATCCAACACATTTTCAGCCTAATACTTTTCGGCAGATAATCACAAATTAAAAACACATTTGGTGTCTAAACCTTTCAACCTTTCTAATGGCAGCAAATCATTTGTTTTACTTCTTTCGCTAGGTTATTTTCCAGTGCAAAATAAAAAAAACAAAAACATTCTTTGCAAAAGAAAAATAGACAACCAGCATACACAAATGTTTTGTGTGGCAGTGCAAATGAGGGGCAAATATTTAAAGAAACAGAGCAAGTTAAAGAATGTGTAAATTAAATCACTAAATTCTAAGGTGAGCTTTAACATGTTCAAGTAAATACAAATATAATTTCAATATTTTTAAATCTGTCGCTCATTAAAATAATACCTGGTGATCCTGCTGTTAAGCTGTATGTCGAGCCAAAAATTAGTTTTTTATTCTATGAATTCTTGAATAGAGTAATAAAGGGTTAGAACCCCTGTTGGGTTTTTACTTCTACCTGGGGCTCCATCAGAGAAATTTACTGCCTACTTTATGTGAAACAACCACGTGAAAATTGGACCAAGTGAGAGTTCTGCAGAGCTGTTTGCACAGACCACTAACTAGTCTAAAAGACCTATGAGATGACCTCAAATACCACTGGGAGGCTCTACTTTTGAAAGTATGTATAATATGCTCAAAAATGGTGTGTGATCTACCTGTCTATGGCATTCTTTGACGCTTTAGCCTTAGCCATTTTATTTTTTCAATAGTTTGGGTTTATTAAGATAAAATAGGATGACTCTGCAAAAATATGGACATGAAAAAGCTGATTTCTATTAAATAATGGGTTTTAGGAATCAAGATCCATCATAGAGATTATTGTGTGCAAACCAGGCAGTAGGGCCCTGGAATAGCTAAACCCTGACTTCCATGGAAACTTCTCCTGTGGCCAAATGCTTCCAGCAAAATGGTCTTAAAATGTATGTTTTTGTCCGAGAAGTGTACAAAAGGGTGATTAGATAAGTACTATGATTTATAGATAAATCCTATTTTGGAAATTGCATTCAGTCACTTGCATTGGCACTTAGAGGTATACGATTGGGCCCTGGTGTACAAAAATACTGTTGACTGGGATTTTCCTAAGTTAAGTCTTGCATAGTCTGTGCAGCATGGCAACTAGGGATGAGCCCGATGTTTCAGTTGAATGTAAGTTCGACTCGAACATCGGGTGTTCGCCTGTTCGCCGAAAAGCGAACAATTTGGGGTGTTTGCGGCAAATTCGAAAGCAGAGGAACACCCTTTAAAAGTCTATGGGAGAAACCAAAAGTACTCATTTTAAAGGCTTATATGCATGGTATTGTCATAAAAAGTGTTTGGGGACCTGGGTCCTGCCCCAGGGGACATGTATCAGTGCAAAAAAAAGTTTTAAAAACGGCCGTTTTTCGGGAGCAGTGATTTTAATAATACTTAAAGTGAAACAATAAAAGTGAAATATTCCTTTAAATTTCATACCTGGGGGGTGTCTATAGTATGCCTGTAAAGTGGTTTTCCATGTTTACAACAGTCCCTGCACAAAATGACATTTCTAAAGGAAAAAAGTCATTTAAAAGTACTCGCAGCTATAATGAATTGTCATTCCCGGCAATACACATAAAAGTAATTTTAAAAATGGCATGGGATTCCCTCACAGTCCATTACCAGGCCCTTTGGGTCTGGTATGAATATTAAGGGGAACCCCGAACCAAGATTAAAAAAAAAAAATTTAGTGGAGGTCTCCCCAAATTTCATACCAGGCCCTTCAGGTCTGGTATGTATATTAAGGGGAATCCCACGCCAAAATGTAAATAAAAATGGCGTGGGGGTCCCGTGCCAAAATTTTAAAAAAATGGCATGGGGTCCCCCCAAAAATCCATACCAGACCCTTATCCGAGCGCGCAACCTGGCAGGCCACAGGAAAAGAAGGGGAGACGAGAGAGCGCCCCCCTCTTGAACCGTACCAGGCCACATACCCTCAACATGGGGAGGGTGCTTTGGGGTAGCCTCATCCCCACAACGCTTGCCCGGTGGTTGTGGGGGTCTGCGGGAAGGGGGCTTATTGAAATCTGAAAGCCCCCTTTAACAAGGGGACCCCCAGATCCCGGCCTCCCCTCCTGTGTGAAATAGTAACGGGTACAAATGTACCCCTACCATTTCACAAAAAAAGGGTGAAAATGGTAAAAATGACATGACACGGCTTGGGGACAAGTACTTTATTAAATAATAAAAAAAATTAAAATGTCCCATGAAGTCTTCTTCTTCTCTTGCTCCGCCGACTGTCCTCTCAGGTGACAGTTTTTTTATAACTGAGGGCGGGGCCACGTGGTGATGACGCCGGGTGACCCCGTCCCCTCTGACGCACGGGGACATCCCTATGGCTTCCTCATAGCGTCAGAGGGGGCGGGGCCACCCGGTGGCGCAAACAAATAACCTAACCTAAAAAGCCGCTATAACACTCAAGGTCAAAATACAAATCCTCAGTAAAACTTTTTAAAACATAAATAGTGCAGCGCTAATTAAAAACAAAACTAAAATCAATAAGGATTAATAAATGTATACTTTTAAAACTTCAGAGAGAAAGTCCATATGTAAACAAATACACAGGGAGTAAAGCAGATAGAGTCCTCAATTGTGAACACTTGAGCTGGTAAATCTGTATCTAATAAATCAATACATAAATTTGGATTTGGCCTGCATCTTAAGTTCTTTAAATGATATATACAGTAGGACTGCGCTCAAATTTTCCACTCGCACTTTGCGAGTGGAAAATGATGGCTGGAGAACGTGGGCTGCCTGGGAGCGGGGGGAGCAAGCATCACCGGCAGGTGGGGTTGAATGGGAGCCATTCTCCCAGTGATCGCTGAGGGGAAGAGAGAAGAGAGAGCTGGTCGGATCATCAGTGAGCAAGGAACATTGCTGTAACAGCTTTCTTTTGAAATGCTGAGTGTTCTCCTCACTCGCTGTCATATACAGCCCCGCCTCCTGGCCTGGGTATTTCGATAGATGGAGCACCCATCCAATCCCGGGATGTGTGACGTATATCAAAGTACCTGGGCCTGGACGTGGCCCTGGCTGTATGTGACTGCGAGCGTGGGGAACACTCGGCATTTCAAATGTTACAGCTGTTACAGCTATGTTTCCCGTTTCCTGATAATCCTGCTGGCAATCCTCTTCTTCTCTTCTCTTCCCCTGCACTGGTAAAGCAACATTGATGGACACAGGTAGGCTGCATTGTTGGGCACAGGTTAAGCAGAATTGATGGACACAGGTGAGGCTTCATTGTTGGGCACAGGTGAGGCTGCATTGATGGACACAGTTAGGCTGCATTGATGGACACAGGGGAAGCAGCATTGATGGACACAGATAGGCTGCATTGTTGTTAATATTTATTTTTATAACTTAATTCTGCATAAAACATGTAAGTGTCATTCTATGAGATAATTTATGAGGGTGTGTTCAGGGGCAGGGCAGGGTTGGGTGGGGCAACTGGTGGCGAGTAACCCTTGAGGCCTGGCTAGTAGCTCAGGACTTTAAATTTTGAGCCCTGCAGTAGGACTTTTGAACATTTTTTAAAACAATTTTTTCATTAGTGCTGCTACAGTTTTTATGGGTAAGGGAATAAATCTAGCCATTTCTTATTGTATGACTGCCATAAGGCATAGTGGAGTGGGGGCCAGCACTGTCTGGATGGAACTGATTTATTAAAGCAGCACAGAAATTTGGCCAGCACTTAGGGTACAATTTATGCATATACAATTTAGGCATCTTTAGCACACTGCTATGAATGTAATTACTGTGCTGTAGTTATTACTTCAACAGCCTCAAAGATAGAGTTTGTAAAGTCAAAGAGGCATATAATGATTTTGCTGTGGTATGCCACCATATAAAGTTACATTTCTGGGCCAAAGATAAATTATATATTCTAAAAGTGCTGTATCTATATTTTGAAGTTTGTAGTTAAACACTTGACATGACAACACTGGTAAAAACGCAATGCTCTTTATAGTATATACGTTTAAATCCTTGTTTACATTATCTTATATGCAATCATTAACACTTATCCCTGCGTGCTACTTTTAAATAGACCTATTTACTTATTAGGCAAATATCCAAGTAAACTTGTCTTTACTAAAACAAGGAAAAATGTGCCTCTTAAAAAGGCAAAATATTTGTAGTGGATCACAACAATATGGAAAAGTTGTCCTAAACCCAAGAACACAAGTTTAAAGGAGAAGTATGGCTAAGCTAAAGCACTTAGTTCTGCTCTCCTGTAATCCAGATTAAGCTAAAGTCTGCTGTCGGCTGACATCACAGAGCTGGTCCAAGCTCTGCAGAGATCCCAACAATAATGACCTGCAGATGTCTCAGCCCCTGAGAGTCTAAGCCAACCGCTCCTGCCTTTTCTCTGTCCGACAGACAGCACTCTGCTCACTGAAGACCAAGAACTGGTCTTTAATCACTCAGTTCTCGGTGTAGAGCCATCGAGGGAGCTGATCGATGTTGTAGCCATCTAGGTTAGTATGTACAGTATATTATTTTAGTTTCCCACAAATCTCTTTTAATATATTTCAGCTTAGCAGTGCTCTGATATGGTGGCTGAGTTAGTGTCTTTTTAAGGCTTCTGTTTGCCTGGTAATCCTGTCAGTAACACACTCCCTGCCCTTGGGTGACAACATTCACTCATTGTACCAATAAAGGAGAAATGTTGTCAGTCTAGGACCAAACCTGTTTTAGTACTAACCTTCTCATTTATTCCACATAGAGAACTGAGAACAATCCAAGTCTACATAAAGTTTTTTTTTCTGTTTTGTTATGTCAAAAAAAGGTATGAGAAGCTGAGCACCACATGGGGGCATGCACCA
The DNA here is from genome assembly GCA_037952925.1 of Lithobates clamitans. Lineage (NCBI taxonomy): Eukaryota > Metazoa > Chordata > Amphibia > Anura > Ranidae > Lithobates > Lithobates clamitans. The sequence continues at coordinate 1,452,668 of JBBGZY010000894.1, read as the reverse complement.
GTCCAAAAACAAAACAAAACATGCATAGCGGAGAGGTGGACACATGGTATTTTAATATAACTTTAAGGGCAGCATAAAAATACACAGATCCCTTAAACCACATGCCTGGGGGATGCCTTAAAGCTGTATGTGGTGTTATGGAACAGTACTATTGTCATGGTCATTTATAGTGATAGTATATGTTGGCTGTAGTATTGATTTTTTCAGTTTGAAACAGCTTTTTTAGGTAGTTTTAGCAGTGACACAGACCCGCTTTGTTTAGAAAATAGAAATTGGCAGGTAGTCCACTATGGACTCAATCAACCACAAAATGAAATACAACACCCCCCCCCCCAGTAATAAGAACAAAAAAAAAATGGCCAAGCCACATGCGTGTGTGCGTAACAGCCATGGCACAGGGTTTACTACCACTTTAAGGTTTACATACACTTCAAAAACAATAGTGTGTCAGACATATTAGTAAACCTGTGTCTCAACTAATATAGAACCAAAATGAATCAGAGTTACACTTCCTATATGTTAAAGCTATACTGTATATCTATTTATTTTGTGAAGTTATGCTGTTTTTTGAAGTTTAATACTTTACATGACCTTTATTTTAAAGACTAGAAATTAAAAGGTACATGTATTTCTTAAAGCTGATCTCTGGGAATTAGCCAAAATATACACTTTCAGTGCCCCCCCCCCTGCATTTCAAATGTTCATTGCTTGTTAAGTTTAGAGGGAGATGCAGAGGAAGTAATACTTACCTTTACCTCACTCAAGTTGGCTCCAGCACTCTTCTTTTTTGTCCCCAAAGTCTGTGGGCAGTTCCTGTGCAATGCAGAGCTATTCGGCATTGTATATGAAGGTGATGAGTGTGCCCATGGCTGGAGTGCCCTAGAGAAGAAGCATCACTGGACTGGTTGCTTGAGTCAACAAAGCCTGCTGAAGCAGGGAATAAGGGAAGCATTACTCCTTCGTGCACCCCTAGACCAATGGGCAGTTAACCATGATATCATTATACATTTTTGCATTGTTATTCCAACTGTACATGGCCCATAGGAGGTGCTATAATATCTTAACCAAGCTGAATGTCATGTACCAAGCTTGGAGGTATGTCTGCTGTATCTCCAGCAGGCTTAACCAGAAATAGGTAGCTGTCACTAGTACTGGGCCAATTATCCACACTCGGCTTGCGTGCTTTTGTCATATACAGCATCCTCCCAGTCTGAATATAGATATCAGATATTCCAACAACAAGGCTATACTCGTTTGGTTGCTGAACATGGACTGTTTATTAGAACAAGAATACAGTCTTATATACAGTTGAAGAGGAGGTTCCCTCCTGCTGCTCATATTACTCTAACAATACACCTGTAACCAGAAACCTAATTAACATGAGCTAGTTATCTAATCATTTACCCAGACCTGGTGACTCAGAGATATGACCTTTCAGGGTAGACTTGCCATCTCCTTACTTACAACTTACAATACACATTCAGTCCCCTCCAAAAGCCTCTGTCCCGGTTTAGTCTGTCATATGCAGCTTTAGGGCAAATAATGTCCCAGGTGCAGGTGATTGGCCCATGTCTGAGAGCTTCCTTGCGGGCTCTCAGACATGGGGTTTCATCCTAGTTGAAACATGACCAAGCTCATTGTTGCTAGGAGCCTATTTGATGAGCTGAGCATTTCTTTAAAATATTGTCCACAGGTGCACCTTGGAAGTTCCAAACAAATAGCAATGACTAAAATCACTAGATGGTTCAACATGCCTGTGAAACAATCAAAGGTTCTATTAACTTATTTCAGTAGAAAGTACATTCTTGTTGAACAGTTGAGTTGAAATCTGTGAGGAGCAACAGCACAGGAGAAGGTGACATCAAGGAGCCCTTATATCTCAAAAAAAGAAAATCTCAATATGTAAATATGGAACTTTTATCATTTCTAAAAACCTACTGAGCAACAACAGAAAATAATATTGTAATCAGCCTCATTAAATGTAATAGAAGTGACCATTTCAAAAAGTATATCACTAAAACTGTTTCTCTTTCACTGGAATTCTTCCAGCACTAAGCTAATTGAGAGTTCAGAAAAGAGAAATGGGATCAGAATGCAAATATGAACATTAGGATCATGGTATAATCTGAATGATATTTAGTATGGATTACTGCAGGCATTGTCTTGAGACTTCAAGAAAAAGTTCTTAGAATTTCTTAGAATTGTTTCTACATTAATGTTTAGGGATTCTGCCTCATAACTGACCCTTTATGCAGTCAGTTTCTAAACATCATAGTTCTTATATGATTGGATGCTACTCTTTAGGATTTCTACACAGAAATAGGGCTGGATTTTAATGTATCTATCTTCAGATCCCCCCCTCATCCTGGTATTGTGCCAACCAAGCAACCACCATATCCAGTACATATTCACTGCAGGGCAGGGGAACATAGCAAATACTTAAAGACTATGGGGTTGATTTTCTAAAGGGAAAAAGACTGTACACTTTGCAAAATGCAGTTGCTCCAGAGCTTAGTAAATGAGCAGAAACTCTGCTGACTTCCATCATCCAATCATGTTCAAGCAAAAATGATTTTTTTTTTTTCCAATCAACAGCTATGGCTTTGCACTTATCAGAAATATATGAAAAAACCCTATCAATGGTATATTTAAGAGGCCTCAAGAGAGTAAATAAGTCTAAGGCCAGCCGTAGAAGGTTCAAATCTCGGCCGGTTCAGCAGTAACTGGTCGAGGTTCGAACCATGTGTGAGCAGGTTAAATGTGCCAAGTTGATCGATTGATGGCTTGGGTACAACCAGCCAGTGGGAATCAATTGCAATAAAATTTACCCCAAACCAATAATAGATATGAATAAAGCAAAACTTTATTTAGATTTGGATAGAGTGTTGAGGGGTTAGAACCAGTGTCAGATTTTAACGCTCGAATATGTATAGCTTAGGTGCTGGATTGGACTCATCAATGGCTAATTACTGAAGAAAATCAAATTAAAAAGGGCACACAATGGCTCCAGTAAAACTGTGCTTAAACGCAAACAGGGTGCTCTTCAAACGGAGGACCTCCGATTTGGAAGTTCAAAATAGCACCGGACCAATAAACTGTTTAATATTGATGTTCCTTTAGCAAGACAATATAAAAAAACTGTCAATATGTTTTGGGATTTAAAAAGTATCCCCCTTCTTTTGGGCTTTAAAACAAATATGGAATTGAGACACAAAAATGGCTATGGTGAGGTTACCCTTAAATACCAACAGGATGCCCCTTAAGCAGGGGACCTCAAGTTTGGAAGCTACCTACAAAGTCCAAAACCAATGAAGTGAGAGTTAAAAAACTTTTCATTTTGGTGTTCATTCACTAAGATAATATAAAACAGTGAACACAGTTTGGGTGTTCAAAGGTATCCCCTTTCTTCAGGACTATAAATCAAGTATGGAACTGGTACACAAATGGTTGTGGAAACAAAATATTTTTAGCTAAAACTTATATAATCAAAAAAGCTTATAAAATCTAATCTCATATAACTAATTATAAAACACATGAAGAAAAAAAATCTTATTAGAAAATAAAAATAATAGTTGAACATTGTAGTTCTAAAACAATAATACTGTATATATTGTAATGAATTAAGAAATAATAATTAATACAGTGTCTTTTATGACTGTCAATGCAGATACCAAAATTCACGACAACAGATTTGCGCTTACTCTGAATAGTCAAGAAGATATAAGCAGCTAACACCACAACTAGAATCGTTGCCACATAAATAGATAATAAACAAAAAATGTGTAGCGCTATTTAAGACAAGATATCTTAAACTGATAAGTTAAAATAGCTTATAACCAAAGTGTAATATACACCAATAAAGGTAGCATATATAAATAAAATTGAAAATAGAAAATATGTTAAATGGACAATCAGTGAGTTGGGACTGGATGGGTCACTACCCAACACGTGAGGTGAGGAGCGCCTTCACCGACATACAGCAGAAAGAGTCTCAGAGGTTAATATTCTGCAGCCATTTAAAAAGTCTCATCAATAGATGGAATGTTCCATATATGAATCACACTATTCACCACTGTGTCTTCAAAAACATGCAGTGCGCTTGGATGTAATAGGTGGGGGCTTACCGGAGGGTTTGAACCCAAAGCCAGCATATGCTGTTAGGGTCAAACCAAGCTTTTATTGCACCCTGGCAATAGTGAGAAGATCTTGGCAGGAGACACTGAACCGGGCTGCTCTAGTGATGCATCTTCTCCACAGGCACTACTGGATCTCTCCACGCAAGGTTCATAAAAGGCACAAAAAGGGACTACATAGCGTGATACCGTAGACACCGTATTTATTAAATAAAAAAGAAATACACTTACATGATGAAGCAAATAAAAAGCGCTTGTATATAAAAGGGGCGGCAGTGGAGTCCTCCCGACGCGTTTCGTCTCAGTAGACTAAGTCTAAGTCTACTGAGACGAAACGCGTCGGGAGGACTCCACTGCCGCCCCTTTTATATACAAGCGCTTTTTATTTGCTTCATCATGTAAGTGTATTTCTTTTTATTTAATAAATACGGTGTCTACGGTATCACGCTATGTAGTCCCTTTTTGTGCCTTTTATGAACCTTGCGTGGAGAGATCCAGTAGTGCCTGTGGAGAAGATGCATCACTAGAGCAGCCCGGTTCAGTGTCTCCTGCCAAGATCTTCTCACTATTGCCAGGGTGCAATAAAAGCTTGGTTTGACCCTAACAGCATATGCTGGCTTTGGGTTCAAACCCTCCGGTAAGCCCCCACCTATTACATCCAAGCGCACTGCATGTTTTTGAAGACACAGTGGTGAATAGTGTGATTCATATATGGAACATTCCATCTATTGATGAGACTTTTTAAATGGCTGCAGAATATTAACCTCTGAGACTCTTTCTGCTGTATGTCGGTGAAGGCGCTCCTCACCTCACGTGTTGGGTAGTGACCCATCCAGTCCCAACTCACTGATTGTCCATTTAACATATTTTCTATTTTCAATTTTATTTATATATGCTACCTTTATTGGTGTATATTACACTTTGGTTATAAGCTATTTTAACTTATCAGTTTAAGATATCTTGTCTTAAATAGTGCTACACATTTTTTGTTTATTATCTGTCAATGCAGATAACCCTTGAATATCATGAATAACATACAGCAAAATCATTACCTGCGGCGTTATCTGCATGAATCAAAAGAGAGTTATGGTAGTTGATGTATCACTTCTTGATGACAGGAGCAGGAATGAAAATTTTGCTTTACTTGTCTTCTCCTTCTATTGTTCTGGTTCCATTATCTGCCATATGTCTGTAAGCCCTTCCTTATTCCCCATGCTCCCCCATCGTTCTTGCACCCATTCATCTATTTAAATCAATCTTTCTCAGAATTGGCAGCATGCTGATGCAATTTTGCTCCCAATTTTGCAATTGTTTATCTTTCAAACAATAAATTACACTTTACCCAGCCATGTAGCTGGCTTCCACTTTTGTTACAAAATGCTCCACAGACCTTTGTTTTTATACCATTGCATTCATTGCTGTGTTCTTTTACATTCAGATTGATTGTGACAATTAAAGTTTATGCATGTTTCACAACTGAAAGTTTATGCATGTACTGTCTTTCAACTATTCTAATAATATCTTGTAACTGGACGGTTATTCCTAGATGTAAACCTACCCCTACTAGGTCAACCCCCACAGCGCCTAGGATGTTTCACCCAGATAGTGTTACACCTCCGGTGAACTGACACCTACCTATAGCTGCCACTTAATATGTAAGACAAATATGCAATGGAATTTAAAATTGTGCTGGGTGATATCCAATCACCCCCCGTGACAAAATTAAATTGTGGCGCTCTCTCTAAACAATTTATCTCCTTCAGTGAGAGATACAAAATCTATTGACTAAATCTAACCCACACCCTAGTAATGGTGTGTATCAAAATGCTAAACGACTGTACAACAGGTATTAAAAAATGCCTGCTGATACCTTCACAATGTGTTTATTGTAAGAGGTAAGTGAAAACAACAATAGTGACACCAACAATAACTAACGTGACTTCGTGTTAATATTAATCAGATATTGCTATATGAGTTCCTATATAGTAGATAAGTATACAATCTATATATATAAGTGCATAAACACAATACAAACAATAGTGTCCGTGATAGTAAACAAAAACAACATAAAATGTGCAACGGCAAGTCCTTCTGCTGTAAGCATGTGAATACTTCTACTCGAAATCTTCCACCACACCTTCGTGCTCAGTGACCACTCTCCCTATGGACAGTCACTCACCAGCTCCTCATGCCTTCACTTTCGTGAGAGGCTAACAAGGCATAGATGACTGCTGCTACTGGCAAGGGTCAAGCCATGTCCATCCAGGAGGTACGTTCCATATAGAAAAAAAGACTTCTAATAGTGTAATACCGTAAACACTTTAATAACTCACACTGCAAATTACACTACAAAGGTTCCACTCACATTGTGTAAAACAACAAACAGCACAGCAAACTCCACAGCAATCTGCCCGATTGAATATGAAACCACAGCTGAGATAAACCTCCTGGGGGGTATGCGGTCACAGCGGACCCTCTATTCGCCAGCGCTCAAAGTGTCTCTCACCCTCTCGTCGCTTGCTTCATAGATGGGTATAGCTGTCCTCCCCACTGGGTAAACTGAACCGCCAGCTTCTTCCTGTCACTAGTACGTGGTGTTCCTCTTCTTACGGCCACGCCCCCGACATGTTTCGATACGCCTGTACCTTAATCATGGGATAGGCCGTTTTGGACATCCATCACCCCTTATATTCCCTCCCATTGTTAGTATGACTGGGGACGCACCAGTGCGCATGCGCGCCTCCATATTCGACGGCCAATCGAATGTTCCCCGTCGGAGATAAGGGCACCCTAGTGCGCGTGCGCCTCTCTCTCCCCAGCGTCTGCGCTCTACGAGTGTCCCCGTGACCGCAAAACCCCGCTGATTTGTATAACACAGCTCATGTTAGGGCTGCATATTCTAGCGCTGTAACTTAGGTTCTCCCAGCCAGCATAGATGATGGGTTCCCAAATAGCGCTGTTATACCCTGACATGTTAAACGAACCACTTCCTATAATTTTTTACATATTACAGTGATACACCTATACAAAAGCATGTACCCACATTATCCTCTCTATGCTCTTATACATTCTCATGATACAATATAGTGAAAGCCTGGTTACAAACTCTTCCAACTATTGCCGTGGTGAGAAATTAATGAGCTCTAAACATGTATACATATAAAAACAAAAAAATTTAAACATAAATAAATAAAATAAAATAAAATCAGCAAGAATGGCTGAAATACCTTATTTTAAATCCCAACCTTCACTGTTAAGTACAGGATGGGGAATCTGTTACCTCTGTAGACTACATAAAATTACACTGCAAATTGATCTACTCGCAAATTCGATAGACAAATAATGCTCATATTAATGGTAAAATCTACACGACATAAAATTAATTATAAAATTAATTAATTAAATTTACCCATTATTATTCACTCGTAGCAGCATGAGTGAAATATGGAATATTGGACCATACAGTCTACCTCCAGGGATTATCTAGAAATCGTTTAAAAAACAGTTTAGATCTAGTTCAATATTTAAGCCTCTCGGGGTTAAACTCTTAAACAGAAATATCCATTCCGTCTCTCTCCGTGATAGGTCCCTTACTCTGTTGGAACCCCTCCAGGACGGATGGACCACATCGATACCGCAGAATTGTAACAGCGAAGGGTCTTGTTGATGTTTGATCTTAAAGTGCATGGATACACTGTGGTACTTGTATCCATTTTTTATGTTGGTGAGGTGTTCACTAATACGGGTCTTTAGCTGTCTTTTCGTTCTCCCAACGTAATACAAGCCACAGGGACACCACATGAGGTAAACCACATGCGTGGTAGTGCATGTGCTAAACTCTTTAATTTCAAATTTTTCTCCTTCTCTGTTGGTCACATTAGTGATACCTCTGTTACTGACTCTCACTGTTTTGCAGCAGATGCACTTCCTGCAACAGAAAAAACCTTTAAAATTGAAGGATAAAGTTCTCGGTTTTGGTGCGTCCAGAATCTTCCTCACTATTTGATCTCCTATGTTCGGAGCCTTTCTATAAATAAACTTCGGATTTGTTGGTAATATTCCTCCCAAATGTTTATCTTTACACAGAATATACCAGTATTTTTTATAGATGTTCTCAATTTCCCTATACTGGTAGTGGAAACCTGAGGTGAAACTTAATTGGTGTTGAGGTTCACCTATGGGTGCTTCTTTTTCTTTCAGGCACTGTTCCCTAGGGATGTTGGCCACTTCTTGCACAATCTTAGTGAGCTCTCCATTTTTATACCCCTTCTGAATAAATTTCTCTTTTAGGAAATCTGATTGGGACAAGAAATCTTCCATAAGAGTACAGTTCCGACGGATCCGCAATAGCTGACCCTTCGGAATGTTTTTAATCCATGAAGGATGATGGCCGCTGGCTACAGACAGGTAGCTATTGCGGTCCGTCGGTTTAAAGTACACCTTAGTTTTTAGTGAGTTATTAAATTTCTCAATGGTAACATCCAAGAAATTTATTGATTTATCATTAATCTGGTATTCCAACTTGATATTATTCGTATTTGTATTTAAATGTTCCAAGAAGAGTACCAAGGCTTCCCTAGATCCCTCCCATATCAACAAGATGTCGTCAATGAACCTTCGGTAGAAGATCAATTGAGGTCTATGGGTATTGAATACCTGTCTATCCTCCCATTCAGACATGAACAGGTTGGCGAGGCTGGGGGCATACTTAGCCCCCATTGCCACGCCAACCTGTTGGGAATAGAATTGTCCATCAAACCAAAAGTAACTGTGGGACATGCAGAAGTCTAGTGCATGTCCCACAAATTTCTTCTGTATATAGGGGATGTCGTCTCTTTTACTTAGTGCCCAATTCAGGGCTAGTGACGCATCTTCATGTTGTATACTAGTGTACAACGAAGCTACGTCTGCTGTTACTAAATAAGACGTTGTTGTGGGATTGAATTTCACTAGTTCTAACTGGCGTAGCAAATCTGAGGTGTCTTTCAGGAAAGCTCTAGTCGCCTTTACGCTGGGTTGGAGAAATCTGTCTAGATATTCGCCAAGCCTGGCAGTTACAGATCCAATCCCATTCACTATAGGACGTGGGGGAGGTTTCTCGGTGTTCTTGTGCACTTTAGGTAGTGTGTAAATAACTGGTATACGATTGGCACTGGGTACGAGATATCTTTTTTCCTTCGAATTTAAGGCTTTCACCCCAAAACCCCAATCCACCAGTGTAGCCAATTGGGTACTATACGAATCTGTGGGATCGGATTTTAGCTTTCTATAAGTATTCTGATCACTTAATAACTCGACCAGTTGTTTATGGTAGAATTCCTTCTCCATAACCACCACACCTCCACCTTTATCCGCCGGGCGAATAATAATGTTCCTCCTCTTTTCCAAGGATTCTATCCCCTCCTTAAAGTACCGGGGGTTCACTCCTTTCCTCACTGGAAGGTCCTCAATATCTTTCAATACCAAGTTCTTAAATACCTCCACATAATGATTGTTTGGAATTTGGGGATTGAAAATTGATCTGTTTTTCAAGCCACTGTCTATTTTGTCCGATGTCACCACAGCTCTCATGCTTGCTTCCACCGGATGGCTCAAAAAATGCTTTTTTATGTTCATTGTACGAATGAACTTATGTGTATCCATATACACCTGAAATTTATTCATTCTTTTTTTCGGAGCACATTTAAGGCCCAAATTCAAAATGTTAATTTCCTTGTGATCCAACTCAATTCCACTCAAATTGTAAATTCCTGTGTTTACATGTCCCTCGGTCGTTTTTTTGGATTGCTTGGATCTCCCTCCCCTACATCCTCTCCTTCTTTTGGTGGGGGCTTTGTGTTTATGCCTTGTGCATTTGGGGGTCCAGGTCTTCCTCCACCTCTCTGTTGTTGTATCCGGGGGTGTCCTCTCGGGGTGCCCCGCCTCCCCCCCCTCCCCCGTGGTCCTAAAAAAGACTGATTCTGTGATTGCTGATCATAATAGCCCCCTTCTTCCAGGCTCGTGTATCTATTATATACTGGAACCCCATTTCCCTCTGAAAATTGATTCAATGGGGGATATTGTCTCCACTGTTGATATTCATGTGGAGGGGGGTATCCTCGTGGACCTTCACCCCTGTATGGTGATTGAAAATCATATCCTCCCCTTCTCTGAGGGGTGTTATCTCTATACCGTCTGGGTGAATGATAATCATAATCCCCTCTTCCCTGTCTGGGAGGTCTGGGGGAGTAAGCATATTCATTATTGTAGTTCCTTACTAGGTTTCCCCCCTTATGGCTTACAGCAGAAGGACTTGCCGTTGCACATTTTATGTTGTTTTTGATTACTATCACGGACACTATTGTTTGTATTGTGTTTATGCACTTATATATATAGATTGTATACTTATCTACTATATAGGAACTCATATAGCAATATCTGATTAATATTAACACGAAGTCACGTTAGTTATTGTTGGTGTCACTATTGTTGTTTTCACTTACCTCTTACAATGAACACATTGTGAAGGTATCAGCAGGCATTTTTTAATACCTGTTGTACAGTCGTTTAGCATTTTGATACACACCATCACTAGGGTGTGGGTTAGATTTAGTCAATAGATTTTGTATCTCTCACTGAAGGAGATAAATTGTTTAGAGAGAGCGCCACAATTTAATTTTGTCACGGGGGGTGATTGGATATCACCCAGCACAATTTTAAATTCCATTGCATATTTGTCTTACATATTAAGTGGCAGCTATAGGTAGGTGTCAGTTCACCGGAGGTGTAACACTATCTGGGTGAAACATCCTAGGCGCTGTGGGGGTTGACCTAGTAGGGGTAGGTTTACATCTAGGAATAACCGTCCAGTTACAAGATATATTTTTTATTCACCCACTAGCAGCCATGGACCCTTTTAATTTTCTGTCTAATAGGCAGATGAACCCTGAACATGTTTTTTCAAATAATTTAGAAATGACTGTGGATGAAGAGGATTTCTCTGTAACTTTGAGATCTCTGGAGAACCTCCTTGAGAAGCAGATTAAAGCATGGTGGGATGTGTTCACTTTTAAACACTATCAAAAGGAAAACTTAATTTTTAGAAGTTTAAGGTGGGATGTACCCCCACAGGACGGATTGAATGATCCTGCTTTTATGGAAGAATGGCTGATATTTTTTAATAGGGCTGGTAGAGATCTGCAGAACCTTGTTTTAAAGAGGAAACAAATTAAATTAGATAGGATTAATGAAAGTATTAGACAGATACAAGAAAAATTGGAACCCATTAAGGAATCTAATCAAATGAAAGACTTCAATACCAATATGAAAAAGAAGTTAGAAAAAGTGGATCGCGAAACACAAAAAAAGAAAGTGAAGAAATTCACGAGGGATTCCAATGATTTTAGAACCAATAAAATATATACATGGCAGAATATAAAAGGTGAGGACCAGGAGGCAACTGTTGGAGACTCGAGTCATGAAGTGGAGTCTGCTAAGAAACCTATATCTAAAATAATCCAGAAAAATCACGGGCCTAAAAATACAGGAAAGAAAAATGAACAGGGATCTACAAATCCCTCCCATAAGGGGGGAAACCTAGTAAGGAACTACAATAATGAATATGCTTACTCCCCCAGACCTCCCAGACAGGGAAGAGGGGATTATGATTATCATTCACCCAGACGGTATAGAGATAACACCCCTCAGAGAAGGGGAGGATATGATTTTCAATCACCATACAGGGGTGAAGGTCCACGAGGATACCCCCCTCCACATGAATATCAACAGTGGAGACAATATCCCCCATTGAATCAATTTTCAGAGGGAAATGGGGTTCCAGTATATAATAGATACACGAGCCTGGAAGAAGGGGGCTATTATGATCAGCAATCACAGAATCAGTCTTTTTTAGGACCACGGGGGAGGGGGGGGAGGCGGGGCACCCCGAGAGGACACCCCCGGATACAACAACAGAGAGGTGGAGGAAGACCTGGACCCCCAAATGCACAAGGCATAAACACAAAGCCCCCACCAAAAGAAGGAGAGGATGTAGGGGAGGGAGATCCAAGCAATCCAAAAAAACGACCGAGGGACATGTAAACACAGGAATTTACAATTTGAGTGGAATTGAGTTGGATCACAAGGAAATTAACATTTTGAATTTGGGCCTTAAATGTGCTCCGAAAAAAAGAATGAATAAATTTCAGGTGTATATGGATACACATAAGTTCATTCGTACAATGAACATAAAAAAGCATTTTTTGAGCCATCCGGTGGAAGCAAGCATGAGAGCTGTGGTGACATCGGACAAAATAGACAGTGGCTTGAAAAACAGATCAATTTTCAATCCCCAAATTCCAAACAATCATTATGTGGAGGTATTTAAGAACTTGGTATTGAAAGATATTGAGGACCTTCCAGTGAGGAAAGGAGTGAACCCCCGGTACTTTAAGGAGGGGATAGAATCCTTGGAAAAGAGGAGGAACATTATTATTCGCCCGGCGGATAAAGGTGGAGGTGTGGTGGTTATGGAGAAGGAATTCTACCATAAACAACTGGTCGAGTTATTAAGTGATCAGAATACTTATAGAAAGCTAAAATCCGATCCCACAGATTCGTATAGTACCCAATTGGCTACACTGGTGGATTGGGGTTTTGGGGTGAAAGCCTTAAATTCGAAGGAAAAAAGATATCTCGTACCCAGTGCCAATCGTATACCAGTTATTTACACACTACCTAAAGTGCACAAGAACACCGAGAAACCTCCCCCACGTCCTATAGTGAATGGGATTGGATCTGTAACTGCCAGGCTTGGCGAATATCTAGACAGATTTCTCCAACCCAGCGTAAAGGCGACTAGAGCTTTCCTGAAAGACACCTCAGATTTGCTACGCCAGTTAGAACTAGTGAAATTCAATCCCACAACAACGTCTTATTTAGTAACAGCAGACGTAGCTTCGTTGTACACTAGTATACAACATGAAGATGCGTCACTAGCCCTGAATTGGGCACTAAGTAAAAGAGACGACATCCCCTATATACAGAAGAAATTTGTGGGACATGCACTAGACTTCTGCATGTCCCACAGTTACTTTTGGTTTGATGGACAATTCTATTCCCAACAGGTTGGCGTGGCAATGGGGGCTAAGTATGCCCCCAGCCTCGCCAACCTGTTCATGTCTGAATGGGAGGATAGACAGGTATTCAATACCCATAGACCTCAATTGATCTTCTACCGAAGGTTCATTGACGACATCTTGTTGATATGGGAGGGATCTAGGGAAGCCTTGGTACTCTTCTTGGAACATTTAAATACAAATACGAATAATATCAAGTTGGAATACCAGATTAATGATAAATCAATAAATTTCTTGGATGTTACCATTGAGAAATTTAATAACTCACTAAAAACTAAGGTGTACTTTAAACCGACGGACCGCAATAGCTACCTGTCTGTAGCCAGCGGCCATCATCCTTCATGGATTAAAAACATTCCGAAGGGTCAGCTATTGCGGATCCGTCGGAACTGTACTCTTATGGAAGATTTCTTGTCCCAATCAGATTTCCTAAAAGAGAAATTTATTCAGAAGGGGTATAAAAATGGAGAGCTCACTAAGATTGTGCAAGAAGTGGCCAACATCCCTAGGGAACAGTGCCTGAAAGAAAAAGAAGCACCCATAGGTGAACCTCAACACCAATTAAGTTTCATCTCAGGTTTCCACTACCAGTATAGGGAAATTGAGAACATCTATAAAAAATACTGGTATATTCTGTGTAAAGATAAACATTTGGGAGGAATATTACCAACAAATCCGAAGTTTATTTATAGAAAGGCTCCGAACATAGGAGATCAAATAGTGAGGAAGATTCTGGACGCACCAAAACCGAGAACTTTATCCTTCAATTTTAAAGGTTTTTTCTGTTGCAGGAAGTGCATCTGCTGCAAAACAGTGAGAGTCAGTAACAGAGGTATCACTAATGTGACCAACAGAGAAGGAGAAAAATTTGAAATTAAAGAGTTTAGCACATGCACTACCACGCATGTGGTTTACCTCATGTGGTGTCCCTGTGGCTTGTATTACGTTGGGAGAACGAAAAGACAGCTAAAGACCCGTATTAGTGAACACCTCACCAACATAAAAAATGGATACAAGTACCACAGTGTATCCATGCACTTTAAGATCAAACATCAACAAGACCCTTCGCTGTTACAATTCTGCGGTATCGATGTGGTCCATCCGTCCTGGAGGGGTTCCAACAGAGTAAGGGACCTATCACGGAGAGAGACGGAATGGATATTTCTGTTTAAGAGTTTAACCCCGAGAGGCTTAAATATTGAACTAGATCTAAACTGTTTTTTAAACGATTTCTAGATAATCCCTGGAGGTAGACTGTATGGTCCAATATTCCATATTTCACTCATGCTGCTACGAGTGAATAATAATGGGTAAATTTAATTAATTAATTTTATAATTAATTTTATGTCGTGTAGATTTTACCATTAATATGAGCATTATTTGTCTATCGAATTTGCGAGTAGATCAATTTGCAGTGTAATTTTATGTAGTCTACAGAGGTAACAGATTCCCCATCCTGTACTTAACAGTGAAGGTTGGGATTTAAAATAAGGTATTTCAGCCATTCTTGCTGATTTTATTTTATTTTATTTATTTATGTTTAAATTTTTTTGTTTTTATATGTATACATGTTTAGAGCTCATTAATTTCTCACCACGGCAATAGTTGGAAGAGTTTGTAACCAGGCTTTCACTATATTGTATCATGAGAATGTATAAGAGCATAGAGAGGATAATGTGGGTACATGCTTTTGTATAGGTGTATCACTGTAATATGTAAAAAATTATAGGAAGTGGTTCGTTTAACATGTCAGGGTATAACAGCGCTATTTGGGAACCCATCATCTATGCTGGCTGGGAGAACCTAAGTTACAGCGCTAGAATATGCAGCCCTAACATGAGCTGTGTTATACAAATCAGCGGGGTTTTGCGGTCACGGGGACACTCGTAGAGCGCAGACGCTGGGGAGAGAGAGGCGCACGCGCACTAGGGTGCCCTTATCTCCGACGGGGAACATTCGATTGGCCGTCGAATATGGAGGCGCGCATGCGCACTGGTGCGTCCCCAGTCATACTAACAATGGGAGGGAATATAAGGGGTGATGGATGTCCAAAACGGCCTATCCCATGATTAAGGTACAGGCGTATCGAAACATGTCGGGGGCGTGGCCGTAAGAAGAGGAACACCACGTACTAGTGACAGGAAGAAGCTGGCGGTTCAGTTTACCCAGTGGGGAGGACAGCTATACCCATCTATGAAGCAAGCGACGAGAGGGTGAGAGACACTTTGAGCGCTGGCGAATAGAGGGTCCGCTGTGACCGCATACCCCCCAGGAGGTTTATCTCAGCTGTGGTTTCATATTCAATCGGGCAGATTGCTGTGGAGTTTGCTGTGCTGTTTGTTGTTTTACACAATGTGAGTGGAACCTTTGTAGTGTAATTTGCAGTGTGAGTTATTAAAGTGTTTACGGTATTACACTATTAGAAGTCTTTTTTTCTATATGGAACGTACCTCCTGGATGGACATGGCTTGACCCTTGCCAGTAGCAGCAGTCATCTATGCCTTGTTAGCCTCTCACGAAAGTGAAGGCATGAGGAGCTGGTGAGTGACTGTCCATAGGGAGAGTGGTCACTGAGCACGAAGGTGTGGTGGAAGATTTCGAGTAGAAGTATTCACATGCTTACAGCAGAAGGACTTGCCGTTGCACATTTTATGTTGTTTTTGATTACTATCACGGACACTATTGTTTGTATTGTGTTTATGCACTTATATATATAGATTGTATACTTATCTACTATATAGGAACTCATATAGCAATATCTGATTAATATTAACACGAAGTCACGTTAGTTATTGTTGGTGTCACTATTGTTGTTTTCACTTACCTCTTACAATGAACACATTGTGAAGGTATCAGCAGGCATTTTTTAATACCTGTTGTACAGTCGTTTAGCATTTTGATACACACCATCACTAGGGTGTGGGTTAGATTTAGTCAATAGATTTTGTATCTCTCACTGAAGGAGATAAATTGTTTAGAGAGAGCGCCACAATTTAATTTTGTCACGGGGGGTGATTGGATATCACCCAGCACAATTTTAAATTCCATTGCATATTCTAATAATATACAGTATTTTAATAATACATAGGATAAGACCCTTGAGTCAGGGAACTTATATACCCCCCAGTATAATGGAACTTTATAGGCGAACCATACGATTGAATAAGATAAAAAATGTTTTATTTATTTAGAAAAGCATAAAAACAGAATACATTGGACATAAATCTCAACAAAAGTACTTATGCAATAGAATTTGCTTTCATATAATTATTGTATACTTCCATTTGTAAACAAGATATTTTCTCTAGAAGCCTGACATGTTTCAGGACGATGTCCCTTCTTCAGAGGCGTATTGCAGAGAGAAAAATCATATATGTAGAAGATACATTCAGTAAAAGGTTTTCAGGAATGATAAGTACATGCATAAGATATGCACATGCATCCAGTTTTGGATGAGACGGCAAATTACATATTTTGGATAAAAACGCACTGGCTGTCGGTTGACCAACCAGCGTGAAGGTAAGGCTTACCTGTAGGTAAAATGAATATCTCCTAAACCTGTACGGCTTAGGAGATATTCACTTTGTATGCAGCCACTTACATCAGCGGCGCATGCGCTGTGAAGGTCTAGCTAAAGGTCCAGCAGATGCTGCCGGACCTTGCCAGAAAGAAGTCTCCCGTGCGCATGCGTGGGAGTGACGACATCGCGGCTCTGGCCACTCTCAACGCCAGAGCCGCGAACCCAGGAGACACGCCAAGGGGAAATGTCAACTTCCTCGGCGGTGACCTGGATCAGCTGCCGACTTCTCGTTCTAAGGTAAGTATTTCATAATGAGCTAGTATGCGGTGCATACTAGCTCATTATGCCTTTTGCCTTAAAAAAAATATAATAATTTGTGTGGGTATACAACAATTTAAATCTACATTCAATGTGAGTTTCAGCAACCTTGCAAGTGTAAAAAAAAGTTTGCATATTTTTTTCTGTAGAGTAGGAAAAGTAGCTTTCGAACAAAATATAGTTATAAAATCATTGTTTGTCCCCAAAAAGTATTATTGTATTATTAATTTGTCAAAATTAATGACAACATTTCTGTCACATACGGTGCAGGAGCCTAAACAGTTAAAAAAATCTGTATAAGTGATCCATTCCAAAAAATTGTCATAATTTACATCTCTGCTACATATGTGTCTTGATATGGGTGGATGTAGTTCCCTTTTTTATATTGCAGAGATACTTTCAAGTTCTGTCCCTAAAGAGATTCTGGGGTAGATTTACTAAAACTGGTGCACTCAGGATCTGATGCAGCTGTGCATGGTAGCCAAGCAGTTTCTAACTTCAGCTTGTTTAACTACCTCAATACTGGGCACTTTCACCCCCTTCCTCCCCAGACCAATTTTCAGCTTTCTGTGCTCTCACACTTTCAATGACAATTACTCATGCTACACTGTACCCAAATTACATTTTTATCATTTTGTTCACACGAATAGAGCTTTCTTTTGGTGGTATTTTTTCACCTCTGGGTTATTTATTTTATTATTTTTTTTTTGTGATATAAGTGAAAAACGAGCGAAAATGTTGAAAAAAAACTATATAAAGAAATCCAATAAAGTCAAATTTTGTCATAAATTTAGGCCAGAATGTATTCTGCTACATGTCTGATAAGTGCATGACAATAGGTTTGTGTGAAAGTTATAGAGTCTACAAATTATGCTACGTATGATTGAAAATGGATCAATCCTGAAGTACTGACTGCCTATCTAATTTCTTGAGGCCCTAAAATGTCAGGACAGTACAGATATCCCCCCACATGACCCTTTTTTTTAAAGATGACAGTCAAATGTATTTAATAAGAGGCATAGTGAGGCAATAGTTTGGAAAACGAAGATTTTCATTTTTTTTTTCACAAAATTGTCATATTAACAAGTTATTTCTCACACATGGCATAGATAAACTTGCAATTACACCCAAAATACATTCTTCTACTCCTCCTGAGTATGGCAATACTTAATTAATTTCCTGAGTACCTATCACATTTTAGAAGGCCCTGGAGCATCAGGACAATGGAATTAGATGTGGCAGATGATCACAGATATATGTGGCAGATGATCACTGGCAGATGATCACAGACAGATCTGCACCAGATGTGCGCCAGATGTGCGCAGATGATCACGGACAAATGTGCACAGATGATCACAGACAGATGTGCAGCATATGATTATGGAAAGATGTGCACAGATGATCGCAGACAGATGTGCCAGGTGATCACGGACCGATGTGCAAGATGATCACAGAGAGATGTGCTAGATGATCACAGACAGATGTGTACCAAATGATCATGGAGAGATGTGACATGTGTGGCAGATGATCACAGACAGATTTGGCAGATGGTCACGGACAGATGTTCAGTGGGACAGATGTGGCAGATGTTCAGTGTGATAGATGTTTACTGGGACAGATGTGGGACAGATGTGGGACAGGTATTTTTCACTGTGTTGGGGACACTGTTTGGGGACACTAGCTGGGTGATCAGCATGTAAAAAGCTGTAAAAAACAGCTCATACACACTAATCCTCACAGATCAACTTTCCTTCTCCTCACTGACAGGCTCTGTGTGAGGAGAAACAGAGCCGATCACCTGGCAACGGCTGTGTTTACATTACATGATGGCTGTGATTGGACACAGCTATCATATGATTAGGAGGGCCAATCACAGAGCCCTCCTGCCGAGTGATGTTGCCCTGTCTCTGGGGGACACAGGCACATTGGGATCGTGCCGCTGTGCCAGCATGCGGCCGCGCAATCCCATTCCTTGTGATGTCACCAGGCTGTGTTTACATCACATGATGCCTGTAATTGGACACAGCCATCATGGGATCAGGAGGGCAAAACACAGAGCCCTCCTGCCGATCTGAGGTGCGGCGTGTCCGGGGGACATTAGCGCATCAGAATCGTGCGGCTGCACAGGCACGCGGCCGCTGGATCCAGCTCCTTCTGAAGGACATTCAGGAACGTCCACTCAGAAGGATGAAGCATCCACCTAGCCATTTATATGCAGTGGCCGGGTGGGAAGCAATTAATTATGCTTTGGCAATAAAACCTGGATGTTGATTGGTTTTTATGCAGAGCTGCATTAGATTTTGCACTCTCCAGTTTTAGTAAATAAGCTTTGTGTTCAGTAATGCTAGAGCTTACACAAGTTTAGTCATTTCTTCTTCTTCTCATCTCACACTGGGGTAGATTTACTAAAACTGGAGCAATCAGAATCTGGTGCAACTTTGCTTGGTAACCAATCAGCTGCTTACTTCAGCTTGTTTAACCCTTTCATGCCTAAGCCTATTTCTGACATTTGTTGCTTACAAGTTAAAATTCATATTTTTGCTCAAAAATGACTTAGAACCCCCAAACATCATATATAATATATATATACATATACATATACATATATATATATATATTTTTTTTTTAGCAGATACCCTAGAGAATAAAATGGCGATCATTGCAAATTTTTTATGTCACGCAGTATTTGCGCAGCGGTATTTCAAACACAATTGTTTGGGAAAAAAGACACATTCATGACTAAAAAAAAAGAAACAAACAGTAAAGTTAGTCCAATTGCTTTGTATATTGTGAAAGATGATGTTACGCTGAGTAATTAGATACCTAACATGTTATGCTTTGAACACTAGTGGAATGGCGACAAACTACGTTACTTAAAAATCTCCATAGGAGACACTTTAAAAAAATGTAACAGTACCAGGTTAGAGTTACAGAGGAGGTCTTTTGCTAGAATTATTGCTCTCACTCTTATGATCGTGGTGATACCTCACATCTGTGATTTGAACACCATTTAAATTTTCAGGCGCGACTTACGTATGTGTTTTTTTTGCTGCGCAAGCTCACGGGGACAGGGGTACTTAATTTTTTTTCTCATTTATTTTTTTTTATTTTTTTTTAACATTGTCCCTTTAAAAAAAAAAATCTGATCACTTTTATTGCTGTCACAAGGAATGTAAACATCCCTTGTGACAGTAATAGGTGGTGACAGGTACTCTTTATGGAGGGATCGGGGGTGTAAAAAACCCCAAATCCCTCCTTTACAGTTAAAAATATTCAGATTAAGATACAAGAACTCAACTACAAGATCCTGACCAGATGGTACTATACACCTCAAAGGCTACACGCATGCTTCCCGACTACCACAGACAGATGTTGGAGATGTCAGACAGACATAGGGACACTCCTCTACATTTTCTGGTCTTGCCCTCTGCTTAAGCATTTCTGGACAACAGTCCGGATGATCACTCAAAAATTTACGGATCACACGATAAGTGATGACCCAGCTTTCATTTTGCTCCACGCCACCACAATACCAGCACGGAGTTACAAAAAGTCGATAATAAGACACTTGCTGAATGCAGCTAAACATTGCATCCCACTTATGTGGAAGAAAAGCTCACCATCGACTACTGGGCTGTGGCTATGCAGAGTGGAGGAGATCAGGAAGTTGGAGGACCTAGTCCTGATGGCCCAAAATAAACAAGAACAACATTCCAGAGTATGGAGGCTCTGGAGGTTGTTTATATTCTCCGATGAAGGAACGGCGCTACTTGCCACATGAATAATAAAATCCCACAGGCCTGAAGATAACGTGCCCTCCCCCCCGGGCTAAATTCCCCCCCTAATTTCCTTAATCCCCCCCCTCTTCTCAACCCCCTCCCCCCCTACTCTCTGATTTTCTCTCTCCCCCTCTCTCCAGCCTCTCTGGAACTTTCAGGTCCCTTTTCTTCTAGTCACCACGTTTCAGCTCTTCTTTTCTCTTTTCTCATCTCTATCTCTTTTCTGGTTTTATAAGGTATTTGTACTCAAGGAACGGGCAATACAACCAGACTTACAATTACAAAGACGTGGTGAGATCCCTTGTTCAGTGCACCTTCTTATGCTGTAAATGGAAAGTATGGCAGACGGATGATGGCTACCACGATTTTGGCTAACACTGACATTGTGGTTTATATTGTTACATGAACTTACCTGTGACCATCAGTTGTTAAGGCTGGCATTGTACTATACTGTCTGTCGTTTTCCCTTTTATTTTTCTCTGTTGTTGTTCTTTTTGTTCCCTCCTATGTTTTCTCTTGAAAATCAATAAAATTTATATTTGAAAAAAAAAAATATTCAGATTGCCAAAATCGGTCTTTCTGAATACAGTAATACCTTGGATTATGAGCAGAATTCTTCTAATCCAAAGCACTCGTATATTAAAGTGAGTTTCCCCATAGGAAATAATGGAAACTCAGATAATCCGTTCCACAGCCACTGCTTGTCTATACAGTACCACATGTGGCCAGAGGTGTGGGGACACCGGAGACACTCGGAAACACTCAAAGACGCTCTGAGACGCTCTGAGACACTCAATGTTTCCGAGTATCTCCGAGCATCTCTGAGCATCTCCGAGTGTCTCCGAGTGTCACCAGAGCCCCCGCACCTCTGGCAAAATGTGGTACTGCACACCCCAGTGGCTTGAATCCTGCCTGTCTTGTGAGACAAAGCTCGCAAAGGGAGTCAGGATTTAAAGAAAAAATAGCTCGTATTGCGAAACGCTCGTGAACCGTGTTACTCGCAATCCAAGGTTCCATTGTACTGTCATTTTTTTTAAATCCGTGCCAGTGGCAGCCGAGTAAACTGGAAGTGACTTTGCTTCCCGCTCCTTTAGGATAACAGCCAAGCCAACCGCTGGCTCTGAGGTGATGAGCTGTTGGCATCACCCCGGTATAACCCCTTCAAGCCATGAACGCATATTTGCATACAGTCTGCTTGAAGGGGTTAATTAAGCCTTGGAAATGAAACCTGGAAGCTGATTGGTTTCTATGCAGAGCTGCACCAGATTTTGCACTCTACAGTTTTGCTAAATAACTCCTACTTTTTGAGCCTTGGCATTGTCCACCCAAACCAGACCACAGCATCCTCAGAAAAAGGAGATGGGGTCAGTCACTCCCCCACAAACATTATTAGGTAGAGATTTCATAAAAAGAGTTTGCTTCCTAGGTCTTATTTTTTCCTCAGTACGTCTGATGAATAAGTGAGTGTGGGTTGTCTTATCAGCTTAGTGTTGAGGTATAGTCATCAATGTGCAGTTACAGGGGTCAAGTTATTTATGCATGGGCATAAGCAAGTTCATGTTTTTACAAATTTAATTTACTATAATATTCTAAGGGTGCAATTTAGATTATACTATTAGACATTGTTTTAGGCTGTCCATATTTTAAAAAGAAGTAATCTCTTAAACACTGTTCATTGTCCTTCATGGCAACAACCATTAGAGCCCATTCACTTAATCATGCCTCACTTACATTAGACTCAGACCACATTAGAGTACATCAAATTTGTCATAAGAAGGGTGGACAACACTAGCACAGAATGCTACCATGTTACACATATTCAGATGGGATTTACTAGATAGTGTAATAGCTGCACAATTTTAACAACATTCATTCTCCATATTCTAAGCCTGAAAAATCTTGTTAACAGATTGTTAGCCTACGTTACTTACTAACGTGTTGCCCTCCTGGGACCATTGGCTGAGGTTTACCAGAGAAAGAGCAAAAGTGTGAAATTGCGTTATATCAAGGGAGTATGTATCAGAGCTCAGATGTGTGCAGGTTAGTCATTACAAAAGCTCAAGATCATATCCCAAGATGTTTCAGCTGTGATACTGTGGGAGAGAGGTGTGGAGAATCAGTTCCCATGTGACTACAAAGATGAATGTGAAAAGATAACATGAAAGTAAGACTGAACTTCAGCATTCTGTGTCTTCAAATATAATTAGTCTTTGCTCTGCTAACTATTTACTGAATAATAATAAAAAAAAAGAAACGCTATCCCCTGCAAAATACATTAAAGTGGTGGATTTTTTTTATAATTATAAAACCTTTAATAAAACACGGAAATGGAAATTGGAAGGACGGGACTAACAATCCCCAAGGCTGTATAACTACCTTATTAAATCTGTACAGGAATTCATTTAAAATGCACATTAGCTATTGTAAATCACACACAGTTATGAGTAAAACCTATGCAATAAAAAAGTATAAAAAGGGGAACTCGCACAGCTATCAACACAGGAAAAACAATGCTATAAATGTTGTAAATAGCTCACAATTGCTAAACAAGCAAAACAGAGAAATTATACTGTAGTCATACTTGTGAGATCTTTATAAATCTATCGTCATGTTTTGCTATAAAAGCAAAGTTAAACTCATTAGTGCCTTGGTTATGTAATATATTTGCTGCATGTGTGGAGAAAATATAAATAAAGGCATAACAAATAAAAAAGGAGTACATTCAATACTGAATTCTATCATTATATGTGTAGCACCCTCCTAGTTAGATTTTAGTAGAAAGGCACATTTAGTTGTTTTGGGCTCTACTGTAGCCAGTGGAGCTTTTGGATTCCTTTTTGCCTACTCTGGGTTCTGCAACTACAGGCTTGCCTGTCCCCCCTGTCTTTTCAGAAATCCCTGGAGCATAGTGGGTGAAGAGGGTAGAGCTTGAATTGGTCCTGTATACAGCCTCAGACAATCCCTGGTCAGGAAAGTGACCACCAGAGAGGTATATAGAGGCTGGAGCAGAGAGTAGCTGGGTCCTTTGCCTGCTGGCAAATGACCCAGCCTGGAAGTGCTCTAGCTCAATATAGAGCATAAAGGATCACCCCAAAGTCGCAGGATCACCAGGGCAACACCCAAAGAGGATCTTCCCGGGATGCTTTTGTGTCAGTGTCAGCTGTAGCTGAAAGAAGACCTTCAGACTGTCTGGATCACAGTGAGTAGGCCTTAGAAAATTCTCAGGAGAGAGACTGTTGTGTGTACACCACTTTTTGGTTAGGGGCAGTGTTCCAGACCTGCTGCCAAGACTGCACTGAGCCATTGCTATTTTTTTGTGCTTTACTTTAGTTAACTGTTTCAAGATAGTGTCTTCATTCATGTCGTTTAGTTCTGGACATCCCAAAGCTTTTCCCAATCCCCATCCCAGTTCTACAACTATAAAAAATAAAGGACACCATCTGCCTAATTACTGTCACTTACATGCCAAAATGGTTTGTATTTATTTTCATCAATTTGTAAAATTAACACAGTCATGATAGCTCATCCAGCCTTGTGACCTGACTTCTCTCTGCTGCAGTTAACAGCACGGATAGATCTTTGCTCTGTCCCAGTCTGTGACTGGCCAGTGAAGGAGCAGAAAAATTGACGAGGTTTTCCCATTCTCTTCTTGTAAACATGTTTCTTATCATCTGATGTTAATGTGGGACACCTTATTGGCTCAGGGTGCTATAAATCCCATTTCTAATCTGAATGCTGCTCTACAGGGTAATATAAAAAGCTAAAATCATTCTAATGCCCCGTACACACGGTCGGACTTTGTTCGGACATTCCGACAACAAAATCCTAGGATTTTTTCCGACGGATGTTGGCTCAAACTTGTCTTGCATACACACGGTCACACAAAGTTGTCGGAAAATCCGATCGTTCTAAACGCGGTGACGTAAAACACGTACGTCGGGACTCTAAACGGGGCAGTGGCCAAAAGCTTTCATCCCTTTATTTATTCTGAGCATGCGTGGCACTTTGTCCGTCGGATTTGTGTACACACGATCAGAATTTCCGACAACGGATTTTGTTGTCGGAAAATTTTATATCCTGCTTTCAAACTTTGTGGGTCGGAAAATCCGATGGAAAATGTGTGATGGAGCCTACACACGGTTGGAATTTCCGACAACAGGGTCCTATCACACATTTTCCGTCGGAAAATTAGACCGTGTGTACGGGGAATTAATATTAATTTTCTGCAATCTTATGCACTCTATATATGAATTCACATCCATAGGTACCATATTTACTAATACTCTCCAGCTGGGTTTATGTCTCCCACTTCTCTGCAGATGCTAGGCATGCTACTGGATCATTTTTCCTAGGGTATAGCTTATAAACCTGTAGCCAAAGGGATAACTCATTCCATTATGTATTCTTGTGTATAGTAATTCTTTGGGTGCACATTTATAAAAAGGGAATTTCCAAGACTGACTACTGAACTGATGGCAGTAGGGCAGGACGCGAAACTCTACACTCCCTTCTGTCTCCATAGTAGTGTCATGCAGTGGTGTTGGGTTAAGAGGATATTTCTAAAGCAAAATAGGTTCAGTAAAGTTCAAGAATATACCAGTAACAAGCATTGGCTAAGCAACATTATTGCATCATAAAGGGGGAAATGGATATTGTCCAAGCTAGCCTTGCAAATTTTCACAATATTCCTCCTAGAAGATAGCTGTATTACAGAGTAACTTTGCAACAATGCATGGCATGAACACAAAAGTATTTATGGCTGTTGAATAGAAATGCCACAGTTATAAAAATAAGTAGCAAAGATCACTTTAAAAACCTTTTAATTCACACATAAACAATGAACCACTTGTAACGTAAGGCATTGTGAAATGTAAATTCCTCTGGCTTCCAAGTACCAGATGTGATGTTTTATGACCCTTGTTTCTGACAGACTTCAGCAAAATGACAATTTTGTTTTGCATGTTTGAAATGATTGCTCCATTTGAATTTACACTAGGGAAAGAGTGAACTTCTTAAAATCTGTTCCTTCAGCTACTCAACCCCGCAATCTTGTTTGTGGCATAATCATTTTTAGATATTCCCACTTGCGCTTTTTGTTTAAGGGATTGCTTAGGAATAACAGGGAAAAGAGAATTAACTAAAGCAGATAGTAGAAGTGCAATCTCCTTTGCTGAGTCTACGACAGCCTAGCATGGTGGTCAATAGATAGAATATATTATTATTAGTGTAGGATCTATTCACTGGTATCAGGGAGAAGTGATTAAACATTTTCTATTCTGCTCTGACTCATATTGATGAAACATCTCTCTATGCATGCTCTGTACTTTACCGCTGTGATGTATAATGTAGTAATTGATGAAGTTTCATTGCTTCCAGATTATTTTCTTACAGAGTGGGCGTGGCTTGTAAATGGGTGGACTTGTCTGTCTTTGAGTTTGTGTTTGGTTTGCTTAGGCGCAGCACAGTGGCAAAGTGGTTAGCACCTCTGCGTATCAGCACTAGGGTCATTGGTTCAAATCTCAACCTGCACAGAGTTTGCATGTTCTCCCTGTGTCTGTGTGGGATTTGAGAATACTCTGATTTCCTCCCATGCACCAAAGACATGCTGGTAGGAAATTGGCCCTAGTATGTATGAATGTGACACAGGGGCCTTAGATTGTAAGATCCTTAAGGGCAGTACTGGAGTGAATGTACAATAGGTATGTAAAGTGCTGTATAAATTGACAGCACTATATAAGTAACTGTAATAAATAAATAATATGTTAGATTAAAGCAAGGATTAAGGGGTTTAGGTTAGAGCTAAAGCTGATCTCCAAGCAGATAGCAATGGCAATTAATGCAGCCATATATTCATTAACACATTGCTAAGGGCTTGTATACAGCCGTGGCCAAAAGTTTTGAGAATGGCGCAAATATTTTCACAAAGTCTGTTGCTTCAGTGTTTAAAGATCATTTTGTCAGATGTTACTAATGTATACAGAAGTATAATTACAAGAATTTCATACGTGTCAAAGGCTTTTATCGACAATGACATGAAGTTTATGCAAAGAGTCAATATTTGCAGTGTTGACCCTTCTTTTTCAAGACCTCTTCAACCTGGCATGCTGTCAATCAACTTCTGGGCCACATCTTGACTGATGGAAGCCCATTCTTGCATAATTAATGCTTGGAGTTTGTCAGAATGTGTGGGGTTTTTTTTTGTTCATCAGCCTCTTGAGGATTAACCACAAGTTCTTAATGGGATTAAGGTCTGGGGAGTTTCCTGGCCATGGAGCCAAATTTTCAATGTTTTGTTCTCCAAGCCACTTAGTTATCACTTTTGCTATATAGCAAGGTTCTCCATCATGCTGGCAAAGGCATTGTTCCTCACCAATCTGTTCTTGGATGGTTGGGAGAAGTTGCTCTCGAAGGATGTTGTACCATTATTTATTCATGGCTGTGTTCTTAGGCAAAATTGTAAGTGAGCCCACTTCCTTGGGTGAGAAGCAATCCCACACAAGAATGGTCTCAGGGTGCTTTACTGTTTGCATGTCACAGGACTGATGGTAGCACTCACTTTTTTTCTCTGGACCAGGAATTCATCAGAGAAAATTACTTAACCCCAGTCCTCTGAAGTCCAATCCCTGTACCTTTTGCAGAATATCCGTCTGTTCCTGATGTTTTTCCTAGAGATAAGTGGCTTTGCTGCCCTTCTTGACCCCAGGCAATCCTCCAGATGCACTCACACCTTCCTGCTGCCACCCGTGAGCAAGCTCTGCACTGGTGGTGCCCCAATCCCACAGCTGGAGAAAAAAATGGAATGGTATGCCCCAGGGATTGTGCGTGCAAGGGATAGATCCAGTAAAAAAGTAGAAAAAATAGTAAGCAGATATGGAAAAAGTATCAACATTTTATTACACAAACATATTACATATAAAATCTTTATTTTAATGTGTAATATGATTTTATATGTAATATGTTTGTGTAATACAATTGTGATACTTTTTTCATATCTGCTTACTATTTTTTCTACTTTTTTACTTGATCTATCCCTTGCCTGCACAATCCCTGGGGCATACCATTCCATTTTTTTTCTCCAATAATTTGGGATGAGGCTTGGGTTTCCTATCCTTTCCATTTCAGGTAGTTAAACCACTATTGTCTTCCAATCCTACAGCTGAATCAACTGTAGGAGAAGGTCCTAGCACTTGCTAGACTTTCTTGGGCGCCCTGAAGCCTTCTTTACAAATGCAGTGGAAATGTTTTTTTTATGGGATTAATTTCATTTTCATGGGACTTTGCAATTATTTGCAATTCATCTGATCACTGTTCATAACATTCTGAATGAATGAATGAATGAATGACGTGAATAAATGAATAACGTTCATAACATTCTAGAGTGTATGCAAATTGCCATCATAAAAACTGTGGCAGCAGACTTTGTCAAAATTAATATTTGTGCCATTCTCAACACTTTTGGCCATGGCTGTACACTAGTGGTTGAGGATCAATAAAACCCCACGGTTGAGCTGCATTTTTTCTGCTTTCCAACCACTACCTCCTTTAGCCGCAGAGACAGTGGCCTGGGGTGTACACATGCCACAATGCTGTGTTTTGTTGCCGTGGCAGGAATTATATCCCCTGCTGCTTTCAGTGGGCGTAAGGAGGCGGATAAGCTGAACTTCCCCTTTTGGATAAAGTTCCGCTTTGACTTGATAACAGCCTCTTGGAGCCTCCTGCATAGCAAAGCTGAGGGTGAGAATGGAATAAGCAGCACATAGGCTAGTTACGGTAATTGTTTCTATATTCACTGTCTATTCACAGGCTGAGGGAGTGACAGGACCTGTGCCTTTGGCAGAACTGTGTAAATCTCAGGGCTGCATAGATAGAAATACAATTTTTTGGCGGGAACAACCTCTCTCTTATATGTATTTCATCCATGTATTTAGTTGTTTGCCTGGATTTTGGCATTAAGGATAAGTAGTGATGATTAATATTAACTGCAATGAGATACATTAAGGATGAGGTTAGGTGTTAAGATCTTGAATATCTGCAATGATTCTCCCTTTTTACTGTGCATTTTTTAAAATGGGAAGCAAACCAGCAGAACCTTTTCCACCACTTTTAGAAGGTTTTATGGTGCTTTCACAATTATTATTTTTTTACCATGAACATTTTTAATCTATATACCAAATTTTACTACTAAATGTTTTGTATTTGATGTCTTGTTTCCACTTTAAGGGTTACATTCTATAACTGGGTTAGGCATTAAACTCAACGGAAGAGAAGTGTTATGGGTTTAAATTTTAAGGGTTAAGTTTTGGACTTGATGAGAAAATGGCTGAGTGATAAAGAAAGTGAATGATTAGGGGCCAAAAACATAAAGGGACATATCTTTCAAATATGTTTTGGTGTCAAAAATGATTGTTCAATGGTAACCACACTGCCCACTATAGAAAGCAAAGGGAAACCAGCAAGAAACTTTCTGGTGGGTGCATTCCACCAACATGTTCACTATGTGGCACTAATCTGGGTGCATGGAATGTGATATAGAATGTAATTCCTTTAATATAGAATATGAATGAAAACACTTGCTGAGAGTTTCTGAACATGTTGTAGTTGCGGGTGAGGAAGACATGATGGAGGAAAAGAAGCACCTGGTTTAAAATTTTAAAAGCACACATTTTACCACTTCTTGCTATTGTAGTGCTTTTTCACCAGGTACCAGTTACCAAGCAAACATAAAAGACCAAGTACTGTCAGGATGTACAGTACTTCAGAATTGGTTTACTAAAATAAATAGGAACTTGCACTTTGCAAGAAAGTTAGCTGGGGCTTAGTGAATGTCGTGAAGTTCACTTTGCAAAGAATGCACAATCACTTGCAAGGAACATTTAAAAAAAACAGTATTTTTGCTTGCATGTGATTGGATGATGGATGTCAGCAGAGCTTCACCTCATTCACATTCAGGGAAAAGTCCCTTGCAATGTGCAACTTTATATCCTATTACTTTTAGCAAATCTACCCGAATGCATCTTAAACCTGGACAAAACACTAAGCAAAACAACAAAACCTTTATAATAAGATTGGGTACATGAAAGGTAGCAAGGAGTGAAGGGTTAATGATTTGTCTTCTAAATGTGTACTGTACCCATGGAATGAGGTTATGTAGCATGATACCAAGATATAAAGTGTGGGAAACATTTGTTTTCTGTTTGAAAGTGTTCCCTTTCTATATCATTATCTGTTCATGCTCAACTAAGCCAGTGCCAATTCATTGATTAGGAGTGATTGTAGGAGTCATTAGACATCTGTATCTGTGGGTTACTTATGTCTCGCAGAGAGCACAATAGACTTGTCAGTCAGTCCCAATATGATTTTCTTGGTTAAAGAGATCATGCTGCTTCAGAGTTGACAGCACAGCGCAATGCTAGGCATGAAAGCATACCCAGCTTGGCTAAACTATATAAAGCTCTTTTGATTTAATGTATACCTATAAGATGGTGCCTGTGATGGTGTGTGAGTGATAAGCCTGTTTTGACAGGTTGCTGAAATATATAGCTAGTTTGAAACATATAGCTTCCAAAAATCTTGGCTTTTTCTCTGGCCTAAATTTACTAAAGTTTCTGCCTCACATTTTACTTATGAGACTTTTACCTAAACGTTTATGTTGTATATTTAATAGTACCAAACTTCCCTTGTGCGGATCGAAGGATCCTGTCATAAAAAGACGAGAAAGTGAAGTGGCTTATATGAGGAGTGAAAATCTAATCCATTTCCATTCATGAAGTCCCTAATTGTGTAAATATGACAGCTTTTAAAGCCTTTCTTCTCCAGTCACCGAAAACATGTAAATCCGACTTTTTGCTGACGGGATAAACATTTTTCAGTGTTTATTTTAAACCTTTCCAATGCCATTTCTTCCCAAGTGTAACACAAAGACAATTCTCTGTAAAAATTATTCTTGAGCTTTTTTTATGCTACTTATGAGGAAAATATAATCCTCCTTGCTGTGGTTTTGTACTCACCGTAAAGAAGCAAACTGACACTTATCAAATGAGAAATGATATGTATTTCTGAAACATAAGCAAATCTGCTAAAGGAAACAACATATTGGGGTCAACTTGAATTAATGTTCTTTTGATGAAATGCTGAAGTAGTTATAAAGATGACATTTCACTGCATGTGAAACAAGATTATTTGTTCCCTTTTCAGAAGGACAAATTCAGTGACTAATTTTTGACATTAGTTGGTAGCCAATTTTGTTACACATGGAACAAAATCACAATTGTACCAAGCTATTTAATTTACTGTATTTGTAAAGGGTCAGCATACTATAACACTCTACATTGCACACCAACTTATGTCCAATCAAAACGTGAGAGAAATTAAACATTTATAGGTGCTGGATATAGTCTGTATCAAGTAGAAATATGAGTTCCTATCTGTTTTTGAGGGCCACAGCATTGATTTAGGCTTCGTACACAGAAGAACAGTTTTTATCAGCATGTAGAAATATGTTTAAATATGAACTTCATGAATCTCAGTTTTATGTGGGTATACCCTCAAAACCAGATGCCTTTCTCTATCAAAACCTAACTCCTTTTGTTCACATATTTAGATTAAATTTATTTTTTTGGTGTAAACTGCTGCTATCGCTAAGGGGGAGGCAAATTTGATTAAAATGGTGTAATACCTTTACTCTTATATATCCCTAAAGTGGAACTGCACTACATCTGTGCACCACAAACCAAAAATGCTATATAATTAATTTTTCATGTTCAAAGCCAACTCCCCAATCCATACATGTCTCCATGCTTTATTTTGCTGAGAAATCACCTTGACAAACACACCCTGGCATTTCTGGCAGTGGCCATCTTGAGTAAGGGCAAATTATTCATGTAGCATTTCCTTCTTTGAATTCATCAGCCCTTAGCTCAGGCATAGGCTAATCTGAGAACCCTCCTCCCCTCCTGAAGACTCCTGGGATGAATGACATCATTTGCCTAGGCATAGAAACCAGGAAGTAACTGAAGAAATGTAAAAAAAAGTTTAAAACAAGTAAATATGATATACAGTACTTTCCTATTAATTTACTAATGCTTGCAGCATAAGGATTATAATTAATCCATGTTGATTGAGAGAGTGAAGTTCCACTTTAGAAAATCCACAATGTGGTTCCCCAGAAACAATTTAGACAACATTTTTAGGGAACCCAAAATAGGAAAAAATACCTAGGGTAAAACTGGAAATGCTACAACATCCAAAAGATGGGGGTGATGGGGGTGGTATTTCCACCTCTAGCCCTTAGATTTATTTTCTAGCAGCTCAGTTCCAACACTTAAAGTATATGTAAACCCAATCAATAAAATATCATAAGATTTAACATTTTAATGTAATTTCTAAAATAGTTTTGTATTTTTCTAAATATTTCTTAATCTGTAATCCCCACTGTCTGACTACTACCTATACTGAGGTCACCGCATATTTGCAGTTTTTATATACAATCATTGAGCAACCTGACGCTGGACAACAATATCATAAACACAACATATTCAGACAAGTGTATCTGTCTATATTGTTGACTATTCCATGACTTATTTGCTTTCTATGATGTGTATATGAAAAAATCAATAAAAAACATGAATATTTTTGAATCTGAAGATTTCTTTAGGATTTAACCCAGTGATCCTACTTTGAAGGTTCCGATTTAGGCACTTCCTGTTATAGGTCTATACTGTAGGTTATAGCAGCCTTTTTCAACCAGGGTGCGTTGGCACCCTTGGTTGCCTTCTGGGTTCTTTAAGGGTGCCTAAAAATTGCCACAAACTGCTCAAAAATTGTCAACAAGCCAGCAAATGGATCAAGCCCATCTTTTTGTTACACAAAGCCACAGGTTTTTATAGCGCAGCATTTTAACCTTGGGCAACTATATTGCCAGCTACTGAGACCCTAACAACCAATGATGTCATTGCTTGATAAGTAGGACATTGGGCACCTGCACAGCATCCTTGCTTGCCCCCCTCCTCTGTCAGCACTGGGGTTATGTTGGCAGAGAAAGGAAAAGAAACTGAGGGAGAAGAGAAATACTACCAGTTTGCAAAAGTGGAGGAATAAACCACTTCTAATGCTAAGTGACCCACTTGCGTGGATGCATTTTAGAATGGGGTGCCTTGAGGTTGTTTATATTTTTAAAGGGTTGAGAAACACTGGGCTATACTGTTCTTTTTTTGACATCAGCCTGTCACACTGGAGAATACGAATAGCTATTACAACACACATTACCCAGGCATAGTCAACACTTGTCACCATCAGAAAAAAAAGTTTAGAAATCCTATGAAGCCTTCATCACTGTAGTGTATGTAGTCAGAAGGGGGCTGCAAAGAGGTCACAAGAGATCATCAGTAGTGAGATGCAACAAATCACAACATGTTTAAACAAGTATTTTATTTAGAAACAAAACGGTTATTGTGATAATTATTACTTTTGTGAGCTAAATGTCATTCAATTCATGCTTACAGCTATATTACAAAACTGTTGGAGAGGAGAATGTTGTTCAAGTTACGTTCAATCTTGGACAACTCCTCCCACCCACTCCACAATAAACTGGTCAGTCTGCAGAGTACCAGCAGTGACAGATTGTTATACCCACGATGCACCACAGAGCGACACAGGAAATAATTTTTGCCTGTGGCAATTAAGATATAGAATTATTTTCTGTAAGGGCTGGAGGTGAAGATTTAATTCTGGTTTGTGATCAGGATTTTGTGTTGTTTTTATAGTATGTTGGTATTGTGTTGGTTATTATTTGGGGTGGTGTTAGAGAAAGTGGTATATTATTTGTATTTGGTAGTTTGATTGTCTTTTATTTTAATCTGTGTTATTTATTCTATGTTGTATTTTAATTGAATGGATGTTTTATTTGTAGTGTAGTTTTAATTTTGTTTATTTGGTGCTAATGGCTGTTATTGGTAATTCTCTTGTGTTTTTGCATCTTGTTCAGTCTTTGTTAAGTGTGTCTATATCGTAACAATTTCCCAATTTCCCTTTGGTAAGTATTCTGTATTCTGCATTGTATTAACAAGATGGGACAGAGAAGCTGTTTTGAAGTGCTAAATTAGAGATACATGACCTCCCTCCCATTCTGAATAGGAAGGTTATACATTTTTATATAAAACTATTCAATATGCAAAGAATTAACACAGTTGCAAATCTTTGCTCTCTGGGAGGCTAAAGGATTTAGAAAAATTACAGATTATTTCTAGAACCAGAACAAATACTGTCATCCAAATCTACAAGAGCATTACTCTAAACCATATATAGTATATAATATACTACTCTCCAAGCACCTGAGCATGCACCCAGTAAGGGGCAGAGTTAAGTGGCAGGATTGGTACACTAAATAATGATCTGTAGACAGAAATATTACAAGTTGTCATACTGATGGTATGCTTTCTCATATGTTTACGCAACTGAGCCAGATTCTTAGCAAGGACATTGATAACACAGAAATAGATGTCACCCTGCCACCTATTGTATTGAGATGGATTAACACTGTCAGTTATACTTAAAATTGTAACACTTAACATATCAACTCTTTCATTACATTTAAGAGAATATGGGCTGCCTATCATAAATCAAACCAAGTTTCCCACTTCTGATCTAACTGTTTATGCTAAGTGTCAACTATTTTCCCCAGACACAGTCACTTTGACAGTATAGAATCATAGACACCACAATAACAAACTTTTACTGGATTAACTGGAGTAGCAACTGAGAGAAATAGAGAGTAAAGTCTGCAGCAGTGTAGATTTTACATTTTCTGAGGTGGAGAGCGCAATGCACTTTATGATATGTGTTTTATTCAATGTGAGTTTGGCTGTACTCTACACACCTGCTGAGTCTATTTATAAAAATGTTGTAGTTTGTCTTGACAGCGGCAAAGCAGGCGATCGTAAAGGTGTGGTTATCTGAAACAATTCCTATAGCTGAAGTTGAAGCTCGTATGCACTGGGTCTGGGTCCATCTCGGAGCCCCCCTGACTGCCCCCCTTCTATCCAGGATGACAGGCAAATGTAAACAAACAGCAGAGATAATGTGAAAAATTAAAAATGGTGTGGGGTCCCCAAAATTAATACCAGGCTATTCAGGATTTTAAAGAGGGAAGTCAATACAAAAAAAAAGAATGGGCTCCCCCCAAAACCAGACCCTTATCCAAGTATGTTGCCTTGCTGGCCAGGAAAGGGAGAGAATGTGTGCCATCCCACTGATGGACCATACTAGGCCACAAACCCTCAAAACTAGAGGTTACCTTGCCAGGGGAGCAGGGGAGAATATAACAAAAGAAGAGAAGCACCTCTAAGTGCAACAAGACTGGATACTTTAATATACCCCAATATAGGGCTACTTACAATGGTACAGTAAATCAGGCACAACATGTAGTGGTGGTCCAGAACCTCACTGTCTGCAGCTCCTAGGTTAACCTGTCATTTATTGATTAACAGACTGGTGTCAGTGAGAGAATGTTGGCACATTCACAGGCTAAAAACTGTGATGGATTAGTACTTTTCTGCCAAACAGTTTTTAATAAATGCAGACATAGGACATCATATTTTTTACTGAGTGTTTATGCTTTGTGTAGAAATGTTCTTCAAGCATCAGGCAAGCTGCAGCAGCATACCACAATAGCACAATTAGAAAACACTTTGTAACTGAGAAATGTTCTGTAAATGCAACCCTATTATTATTACATTGTTGTTATAAGCTTCTGTAGGAGTGATCCATCTGTAATTACATCAAAGAGCCATGTAAAATCATTTCATAATATTTAATTCTATAGAGGATCCATCAGGACTTGATCTATCATATTTAATTCTCAACTCAGCAATTAAGACATACAATTTGGAAAAGAATAATACAAAAATAATAAAAATGTCACTCCATTGCAGTCACATAATCTCATTAGTCTTCTTCAGACAAATGTTGAGATATAATATATGAATCATAAATCAGGCATTCTTTTTCAAATGAATTCCCAGAACTACTGTCATTACAAGGTATAATGACATATTAATAAAACAGAAAGTTAACTCTATCCCTGTTTGTAGAGAAAACATTAATTTCACATTAAGCCGAGAAACAGGAGGCGTCTTTTTTTGCTGTACTTGCTCATATTTAATGATGCCAGGGCAACCTATCACCTATTTGATGCACAGGGGTCACAATGTCAGCTTCTTTGGTGGCATATGATAAGAGATGAGTTATTTTTATTTGCCAGATAAAAGATTGTATTGTTTGCCTTCACATCTTTGTTGTTAATAAGATAATTTATGGGGTCTATAATGAGATTCAGAACAATTTATGATGTACTTTGCAAAGTTCTGTAATTTAAATTTACTCTCTGGCATATTTTACTTTAACATTGCAGTAAAATATTCAATTTGCCCATCGTCTACCACGTTTATAATCCTGGTGTTCTGCATTATTTGATTATTTGAAACAGTCAACCCCAAGGTATGTAAAGCAGGTGAACTACAGGGATCAAGGAGGTTTGTCTGCAGTATTTCCAGTGAAAGGCAACATGGAAGTAACTGTAACTTAAAGATTACACTTACCTACTTAAGCACTGCTGTATAGCTTGCTAATTTCCCCTTTACCTTGAATTCAAATTATAATTCTTTTCAAATTTAGAACAAGATGTGTGACAAAATGTAGTTGATTTGCTAAAAGATATTAATATATGAATAATGAAATATTATTAAGATGAATATGTGTTCGTTTGGAATACCCAAATGTTTGTGAGGGAATTTAAAGCCCAACACT
This sequence comes from Lithobates clamitans, assembly GCA_037952925.1. Classification (NCBI taxonomy): domain Eukaryota; kingdom Metazoa; phylum Chordata; class Amphibia; order Anura; family Ranidae; genus Lithobates; species Lithobates clamitans. The sequence continues at coordinate 1,416,001 of JBBGZY010000894.1, read as the reverse complement.
AGTCTCAGGTCCCGTCCACAATTTGTCCCCTTCCTCCACTAGAGCACCCAAAACTTTATCCAGCTGTTTTCTGTTTAAATTGGTGACATTACAGGTCATTTTTACACTCTTCTTCCACTGGTGGTTGGCAAATCCTAAATGTTGCTAAAGTTGTGCTATGGTAGGGCATGATATTGGAATTTTTCTGTGACCTGGGGAGAACTTTTTTTTTTAACAAGAAATACCTGGGCAGAACTTTTTTAAGAGCTGCTTTAAATGTGTCTTTTGTTGCCTAATCTTAAATTGGGCTTTTAAAAACCAATCCTGACAGCACTCAAATGGGTGTTCAAAGTGCACATAGGTTAACTTTACTTACATTCACTTTGCTGAGTGAACGGCTTTTACTCCTTTAAAACATTAACCCCACTGCGTCAACATCAGTACTCTTAAGATGGTCATATATTAATATTTTTGTTTTGTTCAACCAGTGGGTTGAACAAGAAAATTACCCGATTCTCCCATCCATACATTCAAGGTGGATGGGGAAATTACCCCTGCTGTGTTATTGTGTTGTGACTGTGAGAAGCCTTCTCCTCTGTCAGAACACACTGATCAGTGTTGTCGGCTATAGCTGGTGGCACTGATCATTTGGGAAAAAACCCAACAGGCTGGTTGTACACAAATTGATTGGTAGATCAACTTCAGTACAGCCAGCCTGCCCATACATGAATCAAAATCCAGCCAGTCCTTGATGAACCGGCACGTAGTTGTGTGTTCACCATTCCAGTTCATTTTATTAATTTATATGTGCTCACTCGTTGTCTCTAGTGGTTATATTTCTGTCTCTTCTACCTTTAGTGGTGGAAATGGCAGACATTTCCAGCAACCAAGCTAATTGGTGTTAAAGTGGTTTTAACACTAAGCTGTAATTATAACATTGTGTAGCTGCACCTTTAAAGTAGGAAAGAAATGTAACAAAACAGTGATGGTTGCTGTGAACAACATAACGTTTTACTTTTATAAATAAAGTTATATTTATCTTATTATCATACTGACCTAGATTTAAGTAGGGCATCATTCATTTACTGCTATACAAACTTGGGCAGCATTTACAGCATTATAACAGTCAGATACCAGAAAAACCAACAAAAATACAAATTAACCAGGTCCATTGTGCTGCAGTATGGTAGGTTATGAAAAATGCAGGCTGCATCAAATTCACAGCGCCAACAATTTTTTTGGCCCATGGAACCTAATGGCTTTGCAGTAAAGCACACAGATTGCATGTTTAATTGCATTTTAATGCTGTATACCATACAACTGACAGATGATTATTTTTTAAATGCGTGCAGAGACAGCAAAAAGGCACATTGATAAGGCAAGTCAATGCACAAAATTGCATAAAACTGCAAGTTAAGAAAAAAAAAGCTACACTGCTTAATACAGTTTCCCCTAGTCTAATATCCTGTAAATCTTGTACTGCTATGTAATGAACACAAGCCATAAGCCCTGTTTTCTGTTATAGCTGATAGGCATAAAAGGATAAGGTGAAAATCAGCAGTTGATAAACATTTCCAGATAGCTGGCTTCTGTAATAGCGCAGAAAAATATTCTCCGTATGGCTGCATAACACCTTGATTATTATTTGACTTTGCAAGTTTCCACCTATGGACTGACATAACAGCACTTTTTATATCTAACACAAATTGAAATGTGCTTGGTTCTGTGCCCGTGGCTTTTTTTTTTTTTTACATTATCTGAGCCAAGTTGAGTTGTTTTAAATTTTGGCTTCTCCACTTGGATCTGTCGAGGATTCATTTTAAAACCTTGGCTGCCTTTTCAAGAAGCTGATGGATTTATTTCATCCAATCAATCACAAGCGGCAAGGTGCAGGGTTTATCATGGCAGGCGGTTTAATCTGTTGTCTGCAGACAGCCTTGGTGTCACAGCACTGTATAGCATTGTAAGGTGCTGTACCTCTTGTCCCTAATGCATGACATCCACTAGAAAAAGTACTCATTTTGATGTGTGGCAGGTTGTAGGAAGCATTGTATCTTTTATTCTGAATACATTTCTGCTAACAATGGGTAAAATGAAACCCCTGATAGAAAAAAAATGAGTGCAGTAAGGAGACGCCTGCATTTTTATAGTTACATGTTTTAAGCAACATACTTTGTTGTAAATCCCAAAGGTTCGGTTAGCAGTTGACACCTTGCAAAAGATCCCATCCAGCAAATCAGACTAAAAAAAGCAATCCTGTAATGAGCTCTGTCTACTTCATGTGCTGTGCTGAGAATATACCGATCACATCCAAATGATAAATGTGGTATTACAAATAATTACTGTAAAGGTCTATGCAGTTCTCAAGCTTCAGTGATTCAAATCAAACTCTCCAGGCAACATGCACCTTAACATACTCCTTAGTGCTAATTAAATAGTAACAGGCTGTCTCAATTCGGATTCAGCCATGTGAAAAAACATGAAACTGAAAGGAAGTGTGTGATTGTATGCATACTCTGCTACTACTTAAATAATGTTTGAGATTGTGCATCGTTTAATAGCTTGTGTGGTCTATGAATTAGAAAAGAAAGTATACTTTCTAATGTACTCTATTTTTTTATGAATCAACAGAACAAAAAAGAAAGCAAATGAATACAACAACCGAAATCGCAGAGTTTTATATATCTAATATTTAGGGAAATATTACCACTGTAATTTCTGTAAATATCCACATGACAGGTAATCATTTAAATACAATAGTTCCATAATAGCATAGCACTAGATAATACTGTAAATTGCATTTTTTAAATGAATGTAAAGGCATAAATTGTATGTTATTTGCTTGCTATATAGTGAATTTAATTCAACTACATTATAAAGGGCAACAATAAAAAAATAATATTTGAAATTTTTCTTCCTATTGTTATACTTGTGTAATAAATGCTCCACTCTTACACTAACTTATGGTTGTTTGACCATGAACTGTTTCAGATCCCCTGAATAGTATTAGTAAAGACACAGCCACTGTAGTTTTTATGTATCTGATATTGGTAGATACACTGGACACTGTTAGGTGCAGATTTCATTACTTCTATATGTAGTAATAGGCAGGGAATATATTACACTGATCTCCTAAAAAAAAACAATGGCCTTTTTATTGGCTCTGTGAATTCCAGGTCAGGTCACTATTATGGTAAACTACAATCTTCAATGATGAATATATTTTTTCTAACACAGATAATTATAACTTTTCAAGTGTTTGAATGTGCACATTAAGGGGGTTAACCTCCAGATACCCCAGAACTTATCACAAAAAAAGAGCTTGGCTAAAAACATCTATAAACCCCCAAGAATGATTAGTTGGCAGTACCTACTGGTGTCTGTATATAAGATGGTCATTTTATCTGCCTAAAACTGTCCAAATCAGGTGATGTAAACTTTACTCACTGACTTTTATTTCCTGAATTTTAGGAACCCAACACAATAACACAAGAAAAATGTGTAACCTTAAAGTGTTACTAAACCCAGGACTCTGCATTCACTATACATGGTCTCCCATGGTACACAGATCATGGAAATGCAAATATTTTAGTAAATATAAACTGCTAAATACCTTTTCTCATCAGCAGTATATAGCAGTCTTGTGACTTCTATCAGTGTCTGGTTAAGGTTTCTAGGAGGAGTTTTCATTCTCCTCTGACTGTCCTATGAGGTTGCAGGACCCCTGACCCTCTGTCTGGATAGTGCTAATTGGCCCTATGCTGATTACATGCACTCTCCCAAGAAAGAGAAAACTCTCTAGCAACACACACCAAACTGAGCATGTGCAGCTTGCCCCCAAGGCTCTGTTCTATCAGGAGATGGTTTGGGACTGTGGAAGAAGGGAAGGATCAGAGAAGACAGGATCAAACAGCCTTTTTACACAATTCGGAGAATTAACCCCTTAGGTTCCACAGTGAGTATAACAAGCATGCTTTACTGCATATACAGACTGATTTTACTGTTGTGGGTTTAGTAACACTTTAACCCAAGCACACAGCCTGACTGGCCAGGAGGGGGGTGGGAGAAAGTGATGAGCATGTGCCCCCTGAACTATACCAGATACCATGTCCCCCTGCTGTGTTAGGGTGAGTTTGTGGGAGGGGAGATTTATGAGAATCTGGAAGTCTTCTTAAACAGTTAGGGGACCCCCAGACACTGCTCCCCTTTGTGAATGAATAAGGGGTACATATTTGGTCAATGACCAATCCTACCTTTTTTTACAATTCACTGCCAAGTGGGACTCTCTGGCTGACAGCAGAATTGGCTGGGCGGGGATGACTCATTGTTGTTAGGAGACCAACAGCTGGTAGCTTCCTAAAAATACAGCTTGAGTTAATACCGGTAATACTGGTGCTAAATGTTTCATCTCCCACTGCTGCCGGAAGTTTTAATCTGAATACCAATTCAGTTTGGCCTCTTGCATTGCAAGATATTAGCATTAGTTACATAGACTTTAGCACAATGTAGAGCCTAAGAATGATTTTAATATTACCCACAATGTTTTCAGCTAAAATGGCAACCTTAACCCATGTATAATAGTTTTAGGAGTAGTTATTCTTCAGGGGAATGCATATTGCGATTAGAGTGTTCAGAAAAAAAATGATTGATTGAAAAATGTAGCTCAGTTTACTTTGCTTCAATTGTGAATTCACACAGCAAGTTATTGGTACTGAGGGGGGCACTGGTGCTCAGTGGGGGAAATGGGGGAGCACTGATGCTCAGTGCGGGGACAAGGGGGGAACTGGTGCTCAGTGGGGAGACAGAGAAAATACTGGTGCTCAGTGAGGGGGACAAAGAGAACACTGATGCACAGTGAAGGGACAAGGGGGCACTGGTGCACAGTGGGGGGACATAGAGAGCATTGATGCACAGTGGGGGGGCAAAGAGAGCACTGATGCACAGTGGGGGGACAAGAAGCACAATGGTGCTCATTGGAGGGCAAGGGGGAACTGGTGCTCAGCCCAGGGAGAGGGTGGCACTGTACTCAGTATAGGGATAAAGAGAGCACTGGTGGTCAGTGAGGGAACAAGGGGTCACTGCTGCTTAATGGGGAAACAAGGGGGCACTGGTTCTCAGAGGGGGAGCTTGAGGGTACTGGTGCTCAGTGGGGAGGGCAAGGGGGCACTGGTGCTCAGTCAGGGGAGATGGGGTCCTGGTGCTTAGTGGGGGAGACACAGGGAGCACTGGTGCTTAGTTGGTAAACTATGGGGCACTGGTGCTCATTGGGGGGTAGAGGGGAAACTTGTGTTCAATGGGGGACAAGGGGGTGCTGGTTCTCAGTCGGGGGAGATGGGAGGTCCTGGTGCTTAATGGCGGTACAAAGAAAGCACTGTAGCTCTGTTGGGGGGACAAGGGGGCACTGGTGCTCAGTCAGGGGAGATGGTGGTCCTGGTGCTTAGTGGGGGCAGATTGGGGGTGCTGCCAGTAATCGGGGGAGGGGGGCACTGGTGCTCAGTGGGGAGAGATGGGGGACTGGTGCTCAATACCTGGCTGCTTGATACATTTGGATCCAATCCTGATGAAAAAATCATTCTCTATCTCACAGTTCTTATCTGCTGATGTTTCTCCAGACAAATGCAGTGACAGGCCCTGGCTCATCTGGAGATATGTTGGGGATGCAAGTGCAGCAACAACTCATACAATCTGCCACTTGTCAACAAAGAGCCAAAAGCAAGAAGACTAAGAAGACTTCCTCTACTCATTTATTTGCTGGGCTTCAACTGATGACATCATCTAATGCAGAGCCCAGCAGAGGAAGCCAATGGTGGAAGTCTTTCTTTGCTGCTGCTCTTTGTTTACTTGGTTGAGCTGTCACTGCACTGACATCCCCAGCATCTCTCCAGACGTACTGACCGCAGAAATTCTAATACCGCTCCTGTCAGCGGTGGCGCCCCCCTCAATGCGGCACCCGGGGCAGATTCTCCCCCTGCCCCCTTCCAGTTTCAGCCCTGTAACAATCAGTAAGACAGTTTCCGCATGCTATACTTTCCCTATCAGTGAGATCTTCCGTTTTAAAGCCCAAATCCAGAATTAAATAAAATTTAAATAATGCATTGTGCATTAATGAAGCAGATTGAGAAACTGGAGCAACTGTGCTTGCAAAGTGCATAGTCTATTTGTCTTTAGTAAATCCACCTGCTTATTTCAGAGTTAACCTTTAAGAATGTAAGCATAGCACCATGTGTATACAGACCTGCATGACATTGTTTTGATGTGGGTCTGCACTCCATTAGAGCGCCCACTTAGATCTGCAGCACCAATAAATGAGCAACCATAAAACTGTTTCAACTGCTCTTTCAGAAAATTGTTTTTCTCCAGTTTGCTGCTAAAATTAATTAAAGAGTTAAGCCTCTCCGGTACTGTTCTCCTTTTGGCAAATTGAAGAATTATGCTGCATTGTTTTTCACTGCAACATCCTGTGTACTGTCGATTTTCACACTGAATTTAACCCCTTAATGCCTGAAGGTAAAACAAATCTTAACATCTAAACCCAGTTTTGCAACTTTTTACATGTGTCAGTAAAACCATACAAATCATCACAACTACTTAGTGTATCCAGGTGAATTAACCCTTGTTTTTTCCAGACAAATTGTTCCTTATGTGATGATAATAGATATCTCCTGATTTTTTCTTTATTATTAAAGGAAAATTGGCCCAAAATTTAAAAAAATGTTTTTTTGAAATGTTACTGTGCATTGTATGTCATTACCATGACCCAGTAGCAAATAAAAAAAAGCCCTAAAATAAATTTTTCTGCTTCTGATGTTCACAGTGAGACATACCTCTATGTATATATTATTTGTTGTTTTTACCTATAGTAAGACCGCAATGCACAAATGCTGAATGCCTATCCGCGACACCTCAGAAGAAGGCCCGCTAACTGTGTGTCACATAAATGTGTGAGCTCTGCATAAGTGGGTTCACAGCCTTTTTAGTATACTGGCTTATTTGTTGATTTACCATCTTGCCCATGTTGGAAAACATGTAATTTACGGAAGTTTTGCATAACAATGTTATAAGATCACCTCTTCTTATACTATTGGGTGATGCACCTTTCTTTTTCTACTCAGGGCCCATGCATCTTCTATATGTGGGTGGAGATTGATATCATACAAGAAGCTCAAGAAAATTATCATGATTTAGATCAGGGTTAAATAAAGTATGAGCAGCTTCATCCTTTCCTCTGTAGGCAGGTATAGTTTGGCAATGCACAGAATGAAATCAATTCATCTAATAACAATCTCACGGCTGTAAAGTACCTTCTTCTTTTGTTTATTTTACAGATTAGCATTAATTAGAGTTTCAGTATCTATGCTGTTTTCTGCAGACTGATATGCATTTGCCATTGCCTGATGCTGTACGCATTGCTCATGTTTCTGACACATGCATTGACATGTTCTTTTTCAACTTTCTTTCAGTAATGAATGGACTTTTTCCATTCATTAAGGAGGTTTGTTACATTCACATGTCAGCCTGTCTTGCCACCTATAGTTTCCTCTAAACATGCCCATTCAGTCAGCTGCTCACTGACCGACAAACGTGACACTGTGCAGAGTTTGAAATAGTCCAATGTTTTTGCATAATTTTTCCTAACTAAGAACTGATCCTTCTTCGATCAGTTATTTTCCAGTGGCCTCTAATCTAGGAGACACGTGAGAGTGATCTATAGATAACATACTATTTAATGAAATGCCTATACAAAATTTAGCATCCAAGCGTAGTAGCAAACTTTTGGAAATGTTGGTATTTACCTCAGGCTAGACCTCAACACTGTTAAAAGGCAAAGGACTTTTTTTGTGCTGTGTTCTGCTTGCCACCTGTTGACCTAATAATGGCATTTGGAGAACTGGGGATCAGTATTTTAGAGAAAAAAAAATAATTACTATGCTATAAGGCAGGGATACATTTTGGGCACAATTTAAATCTAGTAAGCCTGCCTCAAACAAAGACCCCACATTGTCAAACTCCAGGGAACTGCTCTCTGTTATATTATGCATGGCAACTATGAGCATGGGAATTGTATCATTAATGGGACATTGCCTCTGCAGGAAAGCACTGTGTTACATAATGCTTGGTGTATGTTAACTTGGTAATGGCATCAGGAATGGAGCAATGCTGCTGGAGGACATCACCAGTGGTGGCTGGTGCTCCATTTTTTTTGGGGGGGGTGGCAAACAAACCCCGTACCCCCCACCAGTGCTGCTCGCCAGCCCTGCTCGGCAGCCCCACTTGCCTGCCAGCCCCGCCCCCCACCTGGCACCCCCCCCCGCCGGTGCCCCCCCGCCGCAATACAATAGCTCTGAGGGAGGCATTTCCTCATCAACACTGTGTTGATGGGGTAAATGATTGGTTTTCAAGTAAATTGATTCATCTATGGCTTGCCTTTGTTATTACATTTTAGAGAAGCTGGTCACTGACAGTGCAGTGTTGGATGCCTCAATCCCCCTGTTCCCTTTTCCCAGCAGTGAGTTACCCCTAAATAAATTTTACAATTTTTTACGCAATATAGTTTGTTCATTTTTAGTGAGATTATTTCAGTCCTTTTGTTCACCAAATCACATAAATCTCAGCATTGCCAGTCAAGAAGTAAGTCACTGCCCCCCAAAGTATAACATTCTTACTACGCCTCCGGATATAGTTCATTAATTTTAGGTCAGTAAGTTATTGAGATTTTTTTAAGTTTTTCCTATTCACCTGATAAAAACGATGGCCACCCGAATCCCACAAATTCCAGCATTACAATCCAGAAGAGGATGGCTGACTCCCAAATAAATGATACATTCCTCCCACAGTTCCCAGAATATAGTTTGTTGACTTTTGCTAAGTTTTTGAGATTACTTTTTTGTTCCTCTTGTTACTGATACCATGCCACATATCCATTCCTTCCATCCTTCCTGGATGCCCAGCCCACTTAGCCATCCGGTTTAGCAGCACAGTCTCCAGCAGCTGGTTTTATGTGATTGGTGGAGAGAGTACTAATGGAAGTAGGTCAGGTGGTCCTGTTCCTTACATAGCTACATCACTGATTAGCAATGCAGGACATAACTCCAGGGGAAGAGGGAAGGTCAACAAGTAATTTGTGCACCTATTGAATATTGAAAAACATTCTTTAAACAGTATATTTAGCAGAACAAAACAGAGTGAAATTCATTGTTAGGGTTTACATATCTCTTCATCTAACATCTTACTTCATAACCCAGGACAACTGTCTAATTTACCCTATTTGTGTGCCTTTGTAAATCAGTTGCTTCTTTATCAACCAATTGATTTAGTTTACATTAAGCTTGGGAACACATAATGACATGTAACCCATTTTACCATGATGTGCTTTTCTTGCTGCTACACTGTTCAACTAATGCTCTAAAATATCAGTTTCTTGCAGTAAATCAGTTACATATTTTGAAAGGAAAATCATTATATACTGAGCATAACTTAAATAAAAGATCACTTCTGAAATCTTTAAAACACAGGTGCACTCGGTGTACTACTGACTAGAGACATCTCCTCTGATCAGTTACTTCATGAAAGTGACATGCTTGGTTAACCCTCAGTCAGCAAACTCTGCAAGATCAAATCTGCAGAGTGTAATGACTCTGAGTGAATTTCTATTACACTAACAGCAAACATCCCACATCTGGGTTCCGGCTTCTGATTTCAATGGATAATAAAAGAATATATTGCTAAAACCCTCCTGGCTGCTACAATGTGGGACATTGAATTTGTTCTAGTCTTTCTTTATAGCTCAGACAGTGGCCATCTCTATTAAAAAAAATGAGCATTTAAAATAATTTATACTAGTTTTTAAACTTTAATTTAATGCATTTAATTTAAATCTAATTTTTTTTTTTAAAGCGTGACTCTACCGGTTTAACTTAATATTATAAAGCAAGAAAGTGAAATAATGAACTTTGTTAAAAGCTTGCATTAAATGTGTTTTTGTTAAGGTTTTTTACAGAGGATTAAAGTACACATCAAGCCCTAACTCAGGGGAGCAATTGCCCCTTTGCCTTCTGGATCCGCCCCTGCTGCTAACATGGAAACTTTTTCTCATACACATGTTACCTCTAGTCACCAAAATGTGTAACTGATAATGCCTGTGTTGGCCATGCAAACATCTGATCAGATTTCAATGAACGCAATAGCATTTCTCGCGCCAATGCATTTTGCTTGTGCTGGAAGGATAATACTATGCAAGACAATGCATTTGATGTAAACAGGCAATAATAGAGCTGAGATGGCGTTCTACATTTGCAGCACTGTAGATGAGCGTTTGAAAATATGTGTTTTTTTTTTTTTTACAGGCTATTTAGTAATTTGTTAAGAGAATCCTCCTGACATACGCCTCTTTGTTTAGCAACTGGAACACAGAGCGTGCAAAGAGAGTTACTGAGTTTATAAAATTAGAGAACAAGGTCTAAATCTCACAGACACAATAAGGTTAGAGAGGATAGAATGAAAAGTATTAAACCCTTAAGCTAAACAAAGACTAAAGTGATTAAAAAGAAACATAGCAAATAGACAGTTTCTCTTAAGGTAGGCTACAGTCTTTCTGAAGTTTATTTCAGATATATTTACAAACATGGCCTGCTTAAAGTGACACTTTACTCTTGTTAAAAAACACACAATTCTATTCACGTATATATTCTTAACTCAGAACAGTACATTCTATTGCTCTCAGCCTCCTCCAAATCTCCAAATTCCCTTTTCTGGTGTGACCTGACTTGTTGTTATATTGTTTAAAGTGGACCTTACAGTGGAGTTCAATGTCAATCTGTAATATATAATACTTTACTTTAGTATACATTTTTCACAGTAAAAGCTAGTTGGTCTTCTCAGAGTGACTAAAAGCCACACACAGTCTAGGTGGGTTGTTCTGTAATTGTTATTGTACTAGTTCTTGATGTTGGGTGTTAATTAGGCTTGATTGAATAAAGTGTAATGGATTCAGCACATTTGCATGTAGCTCTTGATATGTGCATGAGACAATTTAGAAATCAAGGCAATAATGATTAATGAAATGTATAATTCTCTGCAGATTGGATAGCTCCACGTGCTTATATTAGGGAAAATCTAAAAAAAAAAATCTGATTAGTTAATCTACTTGGTTTTCAAAGTGATTTGCTCTTTACTAATCCTGGCTGAACAGCATAATATCCAAATAGCTATATGTAATACAATTATACAATTAAAATTTAGGGCAATAATTGTAAGATAAAAACTCAAATCTTACTTCCAGGCAATAGCACTAACAACTCAAATTAATCACTACAGAAAATATAGTGAAGTACAAATTTACTTTAAAATAAAAAAAACTTTAAGAGTTCCCCACACCTGCCCCCTATCTGGTATGCCCCCACAATGATCTCAGATATAGTGTCAACTTCCTTCCACTTGCCTGGTTCTGTGCCATGCCAAGCAGTATTTATATCCATTAGACATCTATGCAGCAGTGTGTAGGTGCATTTATAGGTAAACTAAATAGACTAGGTTTCAGCGAGATTTGTTAGAAAGCCTGTCCTATTGGCTGCAGTTCCCAACCTACAATACATATATATATATATATATATATATATATATATATATACAGTGGGGCAAAAAAGTATTTAGTCAGCCACCAACTGTGCAAGTTCTCCCACTTAAAGATGAGAGAGGCCTGTAATTGTCATCATAGGTATACCTCAACTATGAGAGACAAAATGTGGAAACAAATCCAGACAATCACATTGTCTGATATTTGAAAGAATTTATTTGCAAATTATGGTGGAAAATTAGTATTTGGTCACCTACAAACAAGCAAGATTTCTGGCTCTCACAGACCTGTATCTTCTTCTCTAAGAGGCTCCTCTGTCCTCCACACATTACCTGTATTAATGGCACCTGTTTGAACTTGTTATCAGTATAAAAGACACCTGTCCACAACCTCAAACAGTCACACTCCAAACTCCACTATGGTGAAGGCCAAAGAGCTGTCGAAGGACACCAGAAACAAAATTGTAGACCTGCACCGGGCTGGGAAGACTGAATCTGCAATAGGCAAGCAGCTTGGTGTGAAGAAATCAACTGTGGGAGCAAAAATTAGAAATTGGAAGACATACAAGACCACTGATAATCTCCCTCGATCTGGGGCTCCACGCAAGATCTCACCCGTGGGGTCAAAATGACCACAAGAATGGTAAGTAAAAATCCCAGAACCACACTGGGGGACCTAGTGAATGACCTGCAGAGAGCTGGGACCAACGTAACAAAGGCTACCATCAGTAACACACTACGCCACCAATGAAACAGATCCTGCAGTGCCAGACGTGTCCCCCTGCTTAAGCCAGTACATGTCCGGGCCCATCTGAGGGTAGCTAGAGAGCATTTGGATGCTCCAGAAGAGGATTGGGAGAATGTTATATGGTCAGTAGAACTGTTTGTTAGAAACACAACTCGTCGTGTTTGGAGGAGAGAGAATGCAAAGTTGCAACCAAAGAACACCATACCTACTGTGAAGCATGGCGGTGGCAACATCATGCTCTGGGGCTGTTTCTTTGCAAAGGGAACAGGACTGATCTGTGTACATGAAAGAATGAATGTGGCCATGTATCGTGAGATTTTGAGTGAAAACCTCCTCCCATCAGCAAGGGCATTGAAGATGAAACGTGGCTGGGTCTTTCAGCATGACAATGATCCCAAACACACTGCCCAGGCAACGGAGGAGTGGCTTTGTAAGAAGCATTTCAGGGCCCTGGAGTGGCCTAGCCAGTCTCCAGATCTCAACCCCATAGAAAACCTTTGGAGGCAGTTGAAAGTCCGTGTTGCCCAGCGACAGCCCCAAAACATCACTGCTCTAGAGGAGATCTGCATTAAGGAATGGGCCAACATACCAGCAACAGTGTGTGACAACCTTGTGAAGACTTACAGAAAACATTTAACCTCTGTCATTGCCAACAAAGGATATATAACAAAGCATTGAGATGAACTTTTGATATTGACCAAATACTTATTTTCCACCATAATTTGCAAATAAATTCTTTCAAAAATCAGACAATGTGATTGTCTGGATTTGTTTCCACATTTTGTCTCTCATAATTGAGGTATACCTATGATGACAATTACAGGCCTCTCTTATCTGGGAGAACTTGCACAATTGGTGGCTGACTAAATACTTTTTCCCCCCACTGTATATATATATATATATATATATATATATATATATATATATATATTAATGGAACAAAAATAGTAAGCACTTAGAGGATGGAGCTGCTAGCACTAAACACAATAATCAATATACTGTAAATAAAACAATATGCAGTGCATAAAATAAATAAACAAATAATGTAGAAATTCATAAATCAGTTAGCATATTATGATAATTATGAAAAATGCATAAATTGCATGAATAACATTTAAAAAAAAAATAGCATTCATAGGTTTATATGACAAGAAAAATGACAATTGGCAGATTTTTAAGTGGACATTTTATTTTATATGTTCAATTACATGGAGACTTTGTGATCATTTGTAAGGTATTTGTTATAATTATAATTCTTATTGTCATATAAATTTATGCATGCAATTGATTTTTTATTTTTTATTTATACATGTTTCATAATTATCAGAATATGAACTTATTTATAGATTTCTAAATTATTTCTTAATTTATGTTATGCGTTGCATGATTATTTTGATTAATAGATCACTGTATATATACAGTATATACATATATTTTGTTTTGCCTACTCCCACTTTGTGTTTTTGTCTACTCCCATTTCTCTGTAATAAGTTGACACATGCACTCAACTGGGTTGATCATTTAGGACTTTGACTGTGCTGGCTGCCCCTGCTAGAGTTGTTGGAGGCATGGTAGATTTGGATGTGACTGCCCTCTTATGTCTATGGATACCTTGATATTACCCATTTTAAGTGTCATCATTTTTGAAAGCTAAATCTAAGAATGGAGACTGTTAGCTAAAGAGTCCAGTTGTGGCCATTGAGCTTAGATTCCTAACTAAGCCATTTTACTCTACCTTGACAGCAGTAAATACTCTCCTTTGTCTTCTCCTCAGCGTTCATATTTTAACAAAATCATTAGTAGGTCAGAATATGGCATCCCTATGGTCTTAGTAACTAAAGTAATTTGACCTAATTTATATCAGTCCTGTGTTTTATTAGGGGGTGTGTAAATATAGAGTGGTAAGTGTCCCTAGAAAACCTTTTGTATGACAGAGATTTATTTTGAAAGAAAAGCAGAGGAGTTTTTTTTTACTGGGCAATCTTTTTCTTTAGAACCAACTAGGTATAAGGAAAAATATGCGGTACATGCCCAGGATGTCAAAATCTTAGGAAAGCAGCAGGGAACTTGATTCATTTTCTTTCTATGTTTCTTTAGGGAAAGAAGTTATAGCTTGACTAGACCCAAGAAGAAAAATATAATTTCTTTGTTGCTAAATGAGGGACACAGAAACTCATTCAGTAACCATGTGTTATATAGCTAGCCCACATAAGGTATACAACCCCTTCCATTTCCCAGCATGCTTCAGTTTTAGCATCATGTTCTTAGAAGACTGGACACCTGCTGTTCAAGACTTTGTGAAGTTTTCTGTAGTCAATGGCTGCTGGTAGATTTATGCTGGACCTGCAAACATTGAAGCTAAAAACAGCAATATGAAACATGTTATAGGAATTTGTTGAGGGGGCTACATTTGCTACTAAAAGCTTAGGCTACATTTGTTACTTAAAGGCCGATCTTTAAAAATAGTGAAAAGGAAATAGCACTGTTGCCTTATCGAATGGAGTCACCTCCTCTGTAAGAGCACACAGCAGCACATATAGACCGCTTGTTCCCATCTCTGATGTGGCTGGTCGTTGTTGGGGGATCTCAGTGTGGGTCATTTGGGGCCCCACTCCGGGGGGCTCTTGGATCATCTCCATCTTCTGGCAAAAGTGAATCCTGCTTTTACATTATATACGACTGTATCAAATTTCACTCATAGTGAATGAAACATTTTGTCATCTCTCTATAATACCCCCGATGAAAGGATTTAACTCTTCCTAAAACAAGTTAGGATAAAGAGGCGATATTGTCAGTTGTCCCGATGACCCGATGATACCCACGATCGTCTCATGGAGAGGAAGAATGGGGAAATGCTAATGTAAACAAGCATTTCCTCGTTCTGCCTAGTGACAGGACACTGATCACCACTCCCTGTAATCGGGAGCGGTGATCAGTGTTGTGTCACACATAGCCACGCCCCCCACAGTTAGAATTACTCCCTAGGACATGCTTAACCCCTTCACTGCCCCCTAGTGGTTAACCCCTTCAATGCATTTTTAATTGCACTGAGCGCTGTATAAATCTGAATGGTCCCAAGATCACGCCAAAAGTGTCTGATCTGCCCTCCATAATGTCACAGTCACGATAAAAATTGCTGATCGCCACCATTACTAGTAAAAAAAAAAATATTAATAAAAATGCCATAAAACTATCCCTTATTTTGTAGATGCTATAACTTTTGCGCAAACCAATCAATAAACGATTATTGCATTTTTTTTTTACCAAAAAATATGTAGAAGAATAGGTATCAGCCTAAACTGAGGAAAAAACATGTTTTTTCATATATTTTTTGTGGCTATTTATTATAGCAAAAAGTAAAAAATAATGCTTTTTTTCAACATTGACACTATTTGTTTGTTTATAGTGCAAAAAATAAAAACCGCAGAGGTGATGAATACCACCAAAAGAAAGCTCTATTTGTGGGGAAAAAAGACGTCAATTTTGTTTGGGAGTCACGTCGCACGACCGCGCAATTGTCAGTTAAAGCGATGCAGTGCCGAATAGGCAAAAAGTGCTCTGGTCTTTGGGCAGCCAAATGGTCCGGGGCTTAAGTGGTTAAATTCCTATTCCGTGCTTGGGGGTTACTATTTCCTTAACATATAAAATGGGGATGTTGACAAAAACCTTATGGCCTTCTCTGGTGGCTCTCTCTTTAAAAATACTGATTTCATTTAGATTTTTTCCTAAGTCCAAGTATTTTTTTTAGTTATTTTTTTTAAATTCTCCTGAACCCAAGGATTTAAATGAACATAAGCTATTGTGAAAATTAGTAAAACAGTTAAAGTTGTCTGTTCATGGTTGTTTTCCTGTGTTTTGCGTTATCAAGGGCATATTCAAATAATAGCTTTGTTTCATGGTTCATTTGTACACCGTTTGATTTTTCTATGCAACAGTAGAATTCATTTTTTGTCAAATAGTTTTACAGTAATACAACCAACGTGGAAATAGTGAAAATAGACATGGAGGCTTTAATACATTGTTACATCTGTTATATCTATTTCATCTACATAAAATTGCCTGCTGCCAACTGCTGCCAAATGTGTACTAAGATGTAATATGATATATACTTACTCCCCCACTTAGAGCCCTATTAAAAACACACTTACACGTTACATGACAATCCCATTATATTAATTTTCTAAACTGTACTATAACAATAATGCAGTGCAACTATTTTTAATATTCTCTAATCCTTGAACTGGACTGTGTTAAGCATCTTGTAGCACAAGTTGTCTTCCCTTCCAAAGCACCCCCTCCAGCACATATCCTTTTACCCCCCTTCCCCAAATCTAAGAGATGCCGCCCGTCACTAAGGGGGCGATTGGTGGCATCTGGCACCCATAAAGCATTCAGGGCAAGTGCCCCGGGTGCCCACTCTGGTGAACCCTTGTCAGGCAAGTTACTGGAACCAACCTGGATCCATGGGACAGCAAGATTTTGTTCAAATCTCAGAAAGGTCCCTCCAAAACTGGTACAGTTGGGAGATATGGATTTATACTAGGGGGGGGGAGGATTTGTGTGTATAACCTTCTCCCCACCCCACCTTCTATCAGAAGTCCGACCCCCTCCCAAAGCACCCCACAGCACATACCCCCTCCAAATAAAAGAGGTGTAGCCTACCACAGGGGGGGAATTTGCAGCATCTGGGACCTCAGGTACCCTGCAAGAGAGGCAGGGCAATTGCCCTGGGTGCCCACACTAATGCACCTATGCCAGGCAAGTTAGTGGAGCCAAGTGTCTGCAGTTGTTCTGGCACTGACCTCTAGAACTCAACCTGGATTCACAGGACTGCAGGATTATGTTCAAATCTTGAGGAGGTCCCTCCTAAACTGGTACAGTTAGGAGATATAGATTTGTACTAGAAGGGAGGAGAGAATTTGTGTTTGGGGAGAAGAGTTTGTACTGAGAGAGAGTTTTGGGTGGGAGGATTGTGATAGAACTATGTAGAGGATTTATGCTAGTGGGGGATATTTGGGAAAGGGGGATTTGCACTGGAGGGGATTGGGGAGATGGTTTCCTTTTGGGAAGGGCACAGGGCTCAAAGGGAAGGGGCCCAGGACCAGAGGAAAAAGCCCCAGGACCGATAAAAAGGGCTCCGGCGGTCAGGGGACCCTTCATAATTTCTTACACTGGGGCCCTGAAGGTTCTATTTATGCATCTGGGCTGTGTTGCTGTTGCTGACTTATAAAGATGATCTTGTGGACTATACATATTTCTTGCTTTTTCTAAAAAAGCTCCTGAAGTTTCCCAAAATCTCTCTTGGAAAGAGATACCCATACACATAGCCATTTTATAAAGCGAAAAAAATGGTGTTGATGTCTTCCTGCCCAGTAGACCAGTTAACTGAAGCACATAAATGTAATAAAACATACTGTACTAAAAAGAAAAATTGTATACTGTACACTTTCTATTCAGTATAAACCTATAAGCATATTTCGTAAAATAACAACAGTCATGGACCTAAATTAAAGTAATATTATTCTTAGCTTTTTTAAGCACTTTCAGCAGCTGATTTAATTACTTCTTTATCTTTTAATCTATGCCTATGTTCCAGATTAAGCTTGTACCATGTCCCAGGTTTCCTGTTTCAGGGTGGCTCCTTTCTCTTGCAGCATCCTATCGAGCCACTCTTGTATGCAGGAACTAAATTTGTGTCTCCATACACCATGTGCATCAATAGAAATACACAACTAGACATGGGCCGAACACCACCCCACATCTGAACTCCCGAACAGGGGATATGTTCTAACCCCAACGGCGAACCCTATTGTGCCCATTTTGAAGACTTATATATAAGTAATTGGCAATACAAGGGGTATGGGGGTCTGGGCACTGCCCTAGTAGACATGTATCAATGGAAAAGTTTTTTTTAAAACCATCGTTTTTTTTCAGGAGCAGTGATTTTAACCACTTCCAGCCCAAGCTAATTCTGGCACTCCTCTCCTACATGTTAAAATCATATTTTTTTTGCTGGAAAATTACTCAGAACCCCCAAACATTATATATGTTTTTTAGCAGCAACTTTTTATGTCACACAGTATTTGCACAGCAATTTTTCAAACACGTTTTTTTTTTTTATTAACTGTTTCTTGAATGAAAAAAAAAAAAAATCACTAAAGTTAGCCCAATTTCTTTGTATAATGTGAAAGATGGTGTTACGCTGTGTAAATAGTTATATAACATGTCACACTTTAAAATTACGCGCACTCGTGGAATGTCACCAAACTCCGCTACTTAAAAATCTCTATAGGCGATGCTTTATACTTTTTTACAGGTTACCTGTTTATAATTACAGAGGAGGTTTTAGGCTAGAATTATTGCACTTGCTGTAATGTTCTTGGCAATACCTCACATGTGTGGTTTGAATGCCATTTACATATGCGGGCGTGACGTATGTATACATTCACTTCTGCGTATGAACATACAGGGCCAAGGGGGCTTTCATTATTTTTTTTTTTATTGTTTATTTTATTTGATTTATTTTTTTGATCACTTTTATTCCTATTACAAGGAATGTAAACATCTAAAGGAATAGGGCATGACAGGTCCTCTTTACAGAGAGATCTGTGGTTGTCATAAAATCACACCCAGCCTCTGAAGGTTATAAGCTCTGTGGTAAATAGCCGCCGCTGGTCAATTCATTCTCCCGCTCACCGATCGCCCGGGCAAGCCGGTAGAAGTACTGGAGGGTGGTGGGAGGGGGGAGGTCTTACAGCTGAACAGCTGTTATAATTGTTTTTACTTTGCAGGGAATCGCTGGCAAAAAAAAGATATGTGAATTATGCCTGCATCTGCAGGCATCATTCAAATATCTCCACTCAAAGTCCAGGACGTCATATTTTGGCCTTGGGAGGAAAGTGATTAATTATGTTTAAAGTGCAACAATAAAAATGTAAAATTCCTTTAAATATAGGGGCCTGGGTGGCCCCCTTTGAATGCCTGTAAAGTGCCACATCTGTAGCATATATTGTATATAACATGCTGCAGCAAAAATTAAATTTCCAAAGAAAGAAAAAAATTAGTCAAATCTCATTTAAAATGACTCGTGGTTACAATTACCCCCACCCAGCAATTAAAAAAAAAAACCCTTGTCAAAAAAAATAAATAAATAAAAACTGTGTGCTCCCCCCAAAAAAAATTCTTACCAGACCTTTATCCGGGTATGTAGCCTTGCAGGTCAGAAAAGGGGAAGTAAGAGAGCTCCCCCCCTCTGAACCATACCAGGCCACATGCCCTTAACATGGGGGGGCTCTGCCCTCCCTGCCCCAAAGCACCTTGTCCCCATGTTGATGGGGACAAGGGCCACATCCCCACAACCAGCATGCACCGGTCCGTGAAGTTGCAAGGGGGGCAAGGCCACCAGGTGACATTGCCAGGTGGCCCCACTCTTACCTATATAAGAATTGTTTGATGTTATTATTCGGGTCCAGCAGGTGGCGGGTGACATGATTGACAATGGATTTACATTGAGGGACGCTTTTATTTTATTTTTTAATAAAAGAATTGTCAAAATCTTGTATCCCTTTTTTGGTGAATGGGTAGGGGTACTATGCACCCGATACTCATTCACATAAGGGTAAATGAGTATGATGTGTCCCTTGTGCTGATGCCTCTTCTTTTAGGTAAAATACTCCTTTTCTATTTTGCATGCACTTAGACTTTAATTTATTTAATATTTGCCTGCAGTCCATGTTTAAAACATGGCCACGTACTTTTTTCAATTATTTTCAATAAGTTTTGTGTGGAGCATTCTTTGCCATTCTGTGACTGTGGCTGGGACTGAGTCTACATGCCTCAATCATAAAATTAATTTCTGATCATCCATGACATCAGTAGGTATTAGATATTCAGCTGCATACAATCAGGTCATAAGCATCCTTAATATTGTTCGGTATTGGATAACAAGGGATGCTGCCGCCTATTTCTGGGTGGTTAAGCTTCTTGACATCAATAGTCTTTGCGCCAGTCCATCTTAAACTATTCTGATTTCTCCTATATGCTGTATTATGCTCAGTAACTAGTTGTAGGTTTATTTTCTGTGACTGCATATTCTCCTTCACTACACTTTATCTCTTTTCATTTTTAAGACAAATGGACTTTTTCAGAGCAGTTAAGATTTACTGTTTAGCTTCAAGCAAAAAACTATGAAGAATATAACTGCCAGAGACTGTTATCAACATGCTTGTATGAGTCTAATTTCCTAATCAGATATTTCAGCAGCTGCTTTCATAGTAAATACATTTGACACTTTATTACTTAAAAATAAATACAAATAAAGAAAGAAAAAATAGTACAACCGGTCAGGTTGAAGTTTTTCTGCATATGAATGTTAAATGGAATGAATATAATTATATTTTGGTAAATTAGTGTATATACTCTCTTAAAGCCGAGAAGCATTTGCACGTTGACTGATCAGCTTTACAATCCTATTTCACTGTTATCTGTGATGCAAAAAAATGCACTCTTATATACAGTATATACCCTATGTACTATATGTAGCAATTACTCACGGTGGAGCTGCTGGTTTAAGCGGGCCATTGCCGTCACCTTCGCCACCTCCATTTCACCGGAACCGGGTCTAGGGTCCCGTTGAATTTACCATATACACTGTAGGCACCGGACACTTGAGTATCTTTTCCAATGCTTTATTAAATGTAAAATAAAGGAAGTAGCAGGAAAGCGGTAGAAGGAAAGTTGCAGGGAAGCTCAAATACCTTTTCTTAGTGTTCTTTATGTAGCATTAGGGATTGAAACTTGTAGCTGAATATACTCTCTCTCTGTATAGTTGAATCTTTGCCTGCCTGGATAGGTTTCTCTCACTAGCCTAGCAGCCAGTACGCAGCACGAACAAAAGTCTCTGCCACAGACTTGATTGGAACAAAACCCGTACGATCCTCTGCCATAGGATGTATTGGTTCTTGGTGAACAACAAACACAGCACCAGGACCTTTAAGCCAACCCGGCAGTGCTATGCGGTAGGATTACTTCAGGATACGTCCTCCAACTGAGTCACTAGGCCCCTCTCCAGATCAGCACTCTGCTTGATCCTTCCGCGACGGGTCCTCCCCTGGGATCTTCTCAGTCGTCCAGCTTCTTCACACAGGATAGACAGCTCAGGACCATTCCTCTGCCGCTGTGGTAGGCCCCAGACAAGCCTCTGGGCCCACCCACATGCCGCAGCGCCGTCGGCCTACCGATCGGAGAACCACGAGGTAGTACTCTTAGCGCATATCTGTCGGCCAGGAGGGCCAGCAGGTGGACAGAAAAGGACCCCGAAACATGGCGTCTGTCCCATAAATACCATCTCCTAGAATGCAACTCGGAGGACCACCTCCACCGAGTTATCTCCGGGACAGAGGAGCACTTATACACTTCAATGTGTTGCCTTTCCAACACTGGCCCATAGTAACAACTACACCCACAGGCACAGTGTGAAATTACATACAACTCAGCCGAGCTGGAACAGAGGCAAATCTGACTATGTATGAACAGATAACCCACTAAATTTACCCATCAGCAGTAGATTAAAAATCTACCGGCACTACATATATACAGTACAATTTGTCAACAGTGGATCATTCGTCATTTTCCTGGATCATTTATGAAATAGCTGGTGGACATGGAACCAACTCTGGCATTTACTAACTGATCCCATACACAAAACATATTTAAGGGCACATTTATAAAGCAGTGGATGTGACATTCACCAAATATTCCCTGCAGGTGAATTTTCTTTGAGCATCTGTTTTAAAATACAGGCAATAAATAAACTGTGAATATCTGAGGAATGTTACATTTGTGTCTTCATAAATATGGCTCAAGTGGTGTTTTACTTGCTATATTGAAATGCAATTTACTCTGATTCTGCAAAGAATTAATTTATATTAATTTCCTAAATCAGAAAAATTAGTATAACTCACATACATTTGAATTTGTTATTGTTTTAAATTTTCTCTTCAGAGCTTCATAGAAACATGAAAACTTAGAAGAGTGAAAACAGAAAATAGACCAAGTGGTCCATCAAGTCTGCCTCTTTTTTTGATTTATACATTTTTTGGGTTGTTTTTTTTTTTAACTTTATTGTCTGACTAAAGATCCATGTGTGTCCCAACAGCTTCCTTTTTGGATTGGCCCCGTGGCCATGCTGCTAGAGATGACTAAAGATCCATGTGTGTCTGACTAAAGATCCATGTGTGTCCCAGCAGCTTCCTTTTTCGATTGGCCCTGTGGCCTTGCTGCTATATTTCCTCCTTGTCTATGCCCCCAGTATTGCTGGGACTTATGGCATCCTGTGTGAGTCCCTACACCATGCATGCTCCCACTCCACTAAAACTCTACATGCAGTTGTTAAGGGTGCCACGCACACAGCCAATGGGAGAGGAACACAGAGACATTGGTCATTCACCACTGTGGAGGGAAAGGAGAGATGTGGAGTTTGCTTTGTGCCCCTCTTGCTCTGGTTGTATGTGCAGAGCTCTAAATGTCTGCATGAAGATTTGTAGTATACAGTGGGCACAGAGAAAAGGGGACTATAGTGGGGACAATAAAAAAAAAGAAGCTTCAAAGAGGCAATTAAAAAAAATTCATGTAAGCCATGTTATTTTTATCTGATTTTGAAAATAAAAAAACTTTAATACACCTTAAAGGAATTGTAAAGTCTCAATATTTTTCACCATAATGCATTCTATGCATTAAAGTAAAAAACCTTCCATGCTGCAGCTGCCCCCCAGAGCCCCACCCCCCTTTTTCCTTACCTGAACCCGATCGTTCCAGCAACAAGAACGAGCACAGCAGCTCCAGCCACTGTCTTGGGCCCTCATAGGATAGGTTGATAGCAGCAGAAGCCATTGGCTTGCGCTGCCGTCAATCAAATCCAGTGACACGGGAGCTGGGGGGGCGGGGCCGAGTCCTGCTGTCTGTGTCAATGGACGCAGCAGCCGGACTCGGGAGTGCCCCCACACAAGTCCCCCTTTTGGAAAGTGGGTCTCCGTGGGGGCACTCGATGAAGGGCACCCCATTAAATGAAGCTCAGGGCCGCTTTGTGCAAAACCCTTGCATAGAGGAGGTACCTATGACATGTTTGTTATTTAAAAAAAAAAGAACCTTTACAATGATTTTAAGACTTAGTTAATGTACTGGAGTTGAATTCTTTTCTTGTACTCCACATGTCTGCTACAAAGATTCAGTCTTGTATAGGGAGTTTCCACTGCACATTATCTTATGTTTGAAGTGAATACACATTTACTGAGATAAAAGAAAATAGTCCTGTTTGGTTAGCTATCCAGTCATTCTGTATGGAAAGATGAGATAATAAATCAAAACCATTATCTTTTCAGTACTTTAAATTAAGCCAACGCCTGAACAGACACAGACACTCAAGTCCACAAACCGAGAATTTATTTAGTCCATAGTTTGAAAATAAATACATTTTTAAGACCTCAAAGATGGCTAGCAATATAGCAAAGGTGCCCCCACTTCTGTAGTACATGTTGTTGAGAATTATGTATAGTACCACAGTTATAACGTTTTATATGTCAGTGCTTCTTACCACAAAAAACTAAAAGCAGACAAATGAGATTTGAGCAGCCAGAATCTGGAGCAACCATGCATAGCAACCAATATGCTTTTAGCTTTCCTTTTAAAGCCTAACTAAACAAACTGAAGCTAGAAGCTGATTCCAGAGAGAAGTACTCAGTAGGGAATGGGTAACACCACATTTTTGGTCATCTGTGTCTAGTTGAATGAATGAATGAATGATTTGTATAGCGCTGCAAATGCGAACTGAATCGCGTCAAGGTGCTAGATCCATCCTGTGTTGTCCAGCTTCTTAGAAGAGGTAGGTTTTGAGTTTTTTTCTGAAGCCTGATGGTTTTCTTCCATGCGAATGTGAGTAGGTAGAGCGTTCCATAGCCATGGTCCTTGGACTGCGAATCTTTGTTTTGTAGCAGGGTTTTGGAATAAGGAGGAGGTTTTGGTTAGAAGATCGAAGACTGCGATTGGGTGTGTAGCGTTTTATTTTCTCGCATAAGTATTGAGGGGCGTTTCCTTGTATACATTTGTGGGTGAGGCAGAGGGTCTTGAAAGTGATTTGATTCTTTACGGTTAGCCGATGTGGGCTCCTCAGGGAAGGGGAGATGGATTCCCAGGGTTTTTTTCCTGTTAACAGTCTTGCCGCCGTGTTTTTGATGAGTTGTAAGCGCGCAAGCTGATATTGGGGTAGTCCTATGTAAAGGGAGTTTGCATAGTCGAGTCTGGAATTGATGATTGTTCCAACTACTGCTGCTTCGTCCTCTTCTGAGACGAAGGGGATGAGTCTACGTAGCAGTCAGAGGAGATGGTGAGATCCGCTGACTACTGATCCTATTTGTGCATGCATTGACATTTCTGAGTCAAAAATGACTCCGAGACTCTTGGCTTTGGTGCTTGGAGAGATGGTCTGTCCAAAGATGATGGGAGGTATCCATGAGGTCTTAGACTTGAAATTTTGGTTTGCGTGTAGGAGAAGAAGCTCTGTTTTTGATCCGTTGAGTTTGAGAGAGGTAGTGGTCATCCAGTAGTCTATCAAAGTAAGGCATTTTTATAGTCGCTGATGATGGTCTTTTTCTCCGGTGATGCGGAAGTAGAGTATCATCAGCGTATGAGTGGAAGCAGATATCCGATTTTCTAATGATTTTGAGGAGTGGGCGGATGTAGATGTTGAAGAGCACTGGTGACAAGGGTGAACCTTGAGGGACTCCACAAGAGATTGCGCAGGATTCAGAGGTGAATGCTCCTAGTTTCACTATCTGAGAACGATTTCCTAAGAAGGATGCAAACCATTGTAGATCTGAATCTGTGACTCCTGCTACTTCTGTGAGGCGGATGAGTAGAGTATTGTGGTCCACTGTATCGAACGCTGCACTGAGGTCCAACAGTACCAGGAGACATGATTCTCCGTCATCAGCTGCTTCGAGGGCGTCATCCCATATTTTGAGAAGTGCCGTTTCTGTGCCATGGCCTGGGCGGAAGCCTGATTGCAGAGGGTCCAAGAGTTTGTGTGTGTCCAGGTGGTGTTGTAGCTGTTGTACTACTGCTTTCTTCATAATCTTGGAGATGGTGTTAAGGCTTGTTATCAGTCTGCGATAGTCCTTAGGGTCGAGGTTGGGTTTCTTTAGCAGGGGTTTGACGATGCCATGCTTGAGGGCGTTCGGAACAGTCCTTTCTTTCAACGACTGGTTTATGAGGTGTGTTATAGTAGGAGCCAAGATGTCGGAACATTCTTTCAGGAGTTTTGTAGGAATGATGTCGTTTGGTGATGTGCTGTCTCTGAGGCTTCTGATGATGTTTTTGGTGGTGTCAGTGGTGATTGGGATCAGCGAAAAATTCGGTGATTGTGTGATGATCATATCGATTTTTTTTTTTTTGCTTTAGTTGAATGAGGTTGGTTGTTTTTTTCTGTTGAATTGTTTTCCGGATGTTGTCGATTTTGTTATTAAAAAAATCTGATAACTCATTGCAGAATTCTTGGGGGCTCTAGGCAGGTAGGGTTCATAGCCTTGGCGACTATTTTAAGAGTTCCCGAGGGCGGTTTAAGGCTGTTGAGATGGTGTTTGAGAAATGTTCCTTTTTTGCTTTGAAGATTGCTTTGTGATATTTCTCTGTGAGTGCTTTGTAGTTTGTGTGGTTTTCCTTTGTGGAGTTTCTCTCCAGGCTCTTTCAGCTCTTCTGTGTTCCTGCTTTAGTAAAGTAAGAGTGCCATTAAACCATCCAGAGTTTATTCTGCAGATATGTGTTCTACGTTTTGGAGCCACTGTTTGTAGTAATGCCTTGTTTAAGGAGTTGAGTGTTTGTTCCGTTGAGTGGTTTAAGTTTACCATTGCTATTTTGTTTGATAATGTGGTTTTGAAGAGTTTGGAGAGTAGTTTCTTCTGAGATCTTGTCCAGCGTGTTGTTATTGCGTGTTTCCGTTTTTGGAGGGTGGTGTTGGTAGTGATTTTAAATTTGATAGAGTGGTGATCCATCCATGGTAGCTGTAGGTTGTCAAATATGTTGACGTCCATATTTTGTTTGAAGATGAGGTTCAGAACGTGTCCTGAACCATCAGTAGGAGCATCTATCAGTTGCTGAAGACCTAATTCTTTCAGTTGGTTAATGCAGGCGGTGGCGATAGGGACTTGGGTGGAGTTTGCCCAGAGGTTGAAATCTCCAAGTGCCAAAAAGTTTTTGGTTTTCAGGGTGTGTTGTGGTGGAATTGTTGTCTTCCTATATTTGATGGTTGATTGTAGGTTGGTCCGTAGTAATTGTTCTTTCTGTAGTATTTTATGAACGGATGTAGTTAATGTTGAGGTGGTATTTCTTAGCCTGTGGAGAGCGTCCGCTGAGTATCTGAAGTTGCACATGGCGAGAAAATTGCTGAAGGTAGGATGATGTGGTGATGATACTGATGTAGCGATGGTGAGGTTGCTGAGGAAATGGTGGTCCTGAAGGGTGCCACTGTTTCTGTTGCTGAGAAGATGATGGTCTGAAGAGTGCTGCTGCTTCAGGGGTGGCGTTGATGATTATGCGAACTGTTGGTGGTGGTGGAGGGGGGCCACGCAGGCCTAACTGCCCTCCCGTTGATCCAGAGGAAGGTGAAAAACCCCTAGCTGAGCTAGCCAATTGCTGCAGTGGAGGAAAAAATTCCTTCCTGACCCCCGAAGGAGCGATCAGACCAAGGTCCCTGGATCAACTGCTAGTAGGTGGCCCCGCGTACTTACCTGACCCGGGTTGGTCGGTGATGAGTAGAGAAAGGAGAGGGGTGCAGGCACGGCTGTCAGACCAAAGGAGAGGGCACTAGGGTTGACCTAGGCTACTTCTTACTGGTACTGAGCCGCGTTTGGAAGGATCAAGATGAACACCGGTGCAAGGCCTGAGCCGAGGATTGTCCTGCTCTCAGTATCCCGTGCCCTTGCGGTGAGGTCTGGTACGATGGAGGTGGTATTTAGGGGTGGGAAGGGCACACTGCCCGCTAGAGACAGAGAGGGGTGAGCTGAGGAGGTGGGCCGGAGCTGGCTGCAGCCACGGTCTGTCCACCGACTCTAGCAGCTAGGGACGAGGTGACCAGACGGCGGCTGTGGAAGGTGCACTGGTGAGCAGGGGCTAGTGGATGCCTGTGGAGTACTGTTGTGGAGTCCGGGGGGATCCGGGCAGCCAGTAGGGAGCTACGGCCGCGTCTGGGAGTACCAGGATGGCCACCGGGATAGGCCCTAACCGCGGCCTGATCGGATGCTGGGAGGTGCACTGGAGGGCAGGGGTCTGGGCGGGGGTGGGGGACCGGGTCCCAGTAGGTCCTGCTGTGGAGTCCGAGGATGTGCTCCGGGTGGTCGGGGAGTGCTGCAGCCGCATCTGGGTGTCCCAAGATGGCCGCCGGACTAGGCCCAAGCCGCGGTCTGTCCAGATGGAAAGGATCCCTGGTGCGACAACGATCGTGTCAGCAGCTGGTGGGTAGGGTGCGGTAGGAGAGGGTGCGGGGTCTGCCGATCAGGGTGGGGAGGCTGGGGGAGGAAGGCGACAGGCCGGGCTAGGGCGGAGTGCTAGGCCAGAGCCGCGGTGTGTCCTGGGAGGCTGTCCAGTGAGGCTGGCGGGCTGGAACTAGGCATCCGGAGGCAGCAATGGAGACTGGGGGCCAAGGTGTCCCGCTCCCGTTCCTGGATGTTGCTAGGGGCTGCTGGGGGACCCGGTCAGTCTGCTAGGAGTCCGCTGGGGAGCCTAGGAAGAATCCTGGATGCTGGATGGCCGGATGCCCAGTGCTTCCAGTACACACATCTGTACGTCTGCTCTCTGCTCTGCTCTGACAACACTGCCAGGTCCAAAAGACATTGACAGGTCCAATGAGCAGACTGGAGAAAATTCCCTTTAATTCTCTTGTAGACAAAATGGGAAGTGAGAGGAGATCTCTCCAAAGTGTGATAAGTTGTCACTAGAACAAGTGTCCCCATTGGAAGATGTACTCTCACAAATTTTGGATTTACAATCACTATTATTCCTAATGACACTGGTGATCAGAAGATTTCTGCTATATTTTTGTTCTGGTATTAACTCAAAATTTTCTGTGACTTATTGTTCTGGTAACAGTGGTCAGCAGGACAAATAGAGGTAGTCTCTCATGGTGAGGGTGACAGTAAAAACATGACAAAAGTCTTAATGCTTTAAGTGGACCTTCACCCTAGAGTAAAGTGACTAGATTTTTTAAATGACATTCAGGCACATATTTTTTTTTAATAGCAATGGGGGCAATCAGCAACTTATAGTGGGACTGTGCTATTGCGGCGGACAAATTGGACACTAAGTGACACTTTTGGCACTTTGTGGGAACCAGTGATCAGTGCTACAATTATGCACTCTTACTGTACCAATGACGTTGCTGGGAAGGGGTCAAAATCTAGGACAATCAAAGGGTTTAATATGTGCCTAACAAGTGTTTTCTCACTGTGGGGGGGGTGCTTTTACTAGGGGAAGGGATAGATCCCTCACCCTGCTTTGCAGAAACACAGGATCAATGTCTTCAATACTGACAGAATGGTGATCTGCCTTGTTTACATAGACAGACCGCTGTTCTGCCTGTGTACAGATTGATCGGTGGGCACCGGTGGACATCGAGTCCGCCGGACCTCCTGATCGGCTCCGATACCCAGAAATGATGCAATATCACATATATATATATATATATATATATATATATATATATATATATAATTCTGCGCAGTGCGACCGCCCTGTAGCAGTAAATCTGCTATGGGGCGGTCGGCAACTGGTTAAGATCATCAGGATTATGATAACACACAGGCAGCAGGCACTCTATCATGGCTCTGGTTGGCTCTGTCTCAGTGTGTCACAAAACATGGCTGCTGGGTGCTGATAATTATGACCAATAAGTTAACAATATCAGCACCCAGTAGCCATGTTATGTGACACACTGTGACAGCACAATGCCAGCCAGAGCCATGCTAGAGTGCCTGCTGTCTGTGAGTTATGATACCAACCATTATGCCAGAGAGACAGGCCCAGTGCAATGTAGTCTTTTCACAGACACCCCCAAAGCACACCTGTGTTGAAGCCTTGAAGGCACTGGCAGCCCTATAATTGGATCTGCTTCCCCTCTGTTAATGTTGCTGGACACTGTCAGCTGAGTTCAGCTGCCTCCCTCTGCCTGATGCCGCTGCCTGCCTGCCTCACAACCTGAAAAGTCTCACTCTCTAGGCCCCGGCTACTACTGGGCAGGGAGCAGAACTGAGCGGGGGAAGATCACTCCACCGGGGAAGGCAAGAAGATAGGCAGGCAGGCAGCTGGCCAGGACATGAGCCAAGGCAGAAGAACATGCGAGCGGGTGCGGAATGGGCATGTGCCCGAAACTGAAAAAATAGTTCCTCCGTTCCAACCAGCACATGATCATCAGAAAGGGGCACAGTTAATGGAAAAATACACCCCCTAAGCTAGCAGGAGCGGCGGAGTGGGGGTTTGTAATTCAGAATTTTTTTTTAAATTCTGAACTGAATCTGTATCTGAAAAAATCTAAAAATGAATCTTTGAAATTGCACAGGCCCCTGTTCAAATCCAATCTGGGGACAGAACCAGGACAGACTTGGTCCGGGGACAGTGTCCACAGTTTGGGGACTGTCCCTGAAAACTGGGGAAGTCTGGTCACCTTACGCTAGAGTGTCATAATGTCCTGCCTCCTCTCTTTCTCACAATTGGATATGGAACTTACTGTTTTTTTATTGAAGAGTTGTTTTTTTCTGCTCCAAAGCAGCACTTCCACTTTCTTTTTTTCTTTCTAACCTTTTCTAACCTAGTTGAGAATGAAGTTTGTGTCACCTGCTCCCTCTCGGATTCTGCATGTGCACAGATGTTCCTCGGGGCTTTGGGCCTTTAGTGAGCCATGTGGCACATTTGCACATGTGTGAGTTTCTTCATGCGTGTGCACAGACTATTATGAAAGTCCCCAACATATGCTGTCTTTGAGCCTTCTTGGGAAAGCTCCTGCACATGCTTAGATGTGCCAAAGGACCCACAGGCCAGGAGGAGCCCTTCAGCACATCTGTGCACATGCCATAATAGTGGTGCTGGAGGGGCTCTGGAGCCACTAAAGGTGGGACCAAAGTTCCTCTTTAAGATATACTTTTAGGCTGCCCATATACTTTAGAAATAACATTGCATTCTGATGTTTCTCCAAAATCCAACTATATTAAAGGCATAAACCTGAAGTTTGCTTCACAGAGTGCAAAGACCTGAATGGTTAACTCTGCAACAAGTTTGGTAACTTAATTTTAATAAAGACAGAGCAAGGGGCTGGAGAGTAGACAATCTCAGTGCATCAAAGCACAGTACATTGATATCCAGAGTTTTTTAAGACAGAACTGAATCTGGCTCTAGGTGCCTGCTTTCAGATGGAAGTGGTGTTAGGTAACTTCTCAATCCTGATCTACTAGTTTCAAATTTCAACCCAACCCTGAGTATGCCTTTTTCTTAATTTCCCAACTCCAATCCAACTCCATTTTTTCCTGCTAGTTTCTGTTACTCATCTGGTTAAGTGACCTAGGCTCTTTCTGCCCTGCAAGTTTTTGTCTTCACTTTCAGCACTTTTGACTAGGTATGAAAATACAGTGCTGAGTCCTGGGTACAATTGATTACATTCCTAAAAGGGTTGTTAACCATATGCCACACCTTGTTTAAAACCCTAGCAGAGCCTGCTCCAGACATTCCAAATTGTTGTTACTCTCTTCTTGACTAAATGAAAAGCAGTTAACCCTGCAAGGAAGGATTTTCAAATTTGGACTTCCAACATATAGATGTCACATGTAAAGATGGACTAATGACAAATGCATGTTTTGTACTGCTCAATAGAATCAACACTTTACAGTATATATGTAATTTACAATCTCGTTTATGCATTAGGAACAAACTTTAAAACAAGAAATGCAATAACCTTGCCCTGAGCTTAATACCTTTGTATAGTATTTTCAGTGATTTTGCATATAAATATATTATTGAACTGCTGTTATGATGATCTGCAATCATCTTGCTGGCTGAAAAGGCATCCAATCCAGTTTTTATGAAAAGCCAAGCATTTTCCTGTCTTGTAAAAAGCACAGATGCAGCAGCTCAAGTATATTTTAACACTAGAGCAAAAATATTTGACACTTCAGTCTGAGCTGCTTTTCGCCATTCCAGATGATAAAATATAATGTTTATCTGATGCATAATTTGCAGAAAATAAGTGGCCCGTGCTGGCAAATCATTATTCTCACATATGTAAATTCTGTTTACAATCCTGCCGATAGCAGAGAGGAAATCGAGAAGATAGCCAGGGGATAATATAGTTCTATTCTGAGCCTTTATTAAAAAATAAAACAACAACAAACTTTTATGTGTAATTGTATTCCCAGCAAACAGTTTTATGAAAGGTTGATGTTAGATATTGCTTGATTGTAACAAGTTTGCCCTGATTAGGAATTCACTGCAGGTTCAGTGCAATCAATGAGAAAATTGGCAGAATATTAAAGTATACATGAAAAAAGAGATCTCTGTACACCTACACAATTCTGTCAATTCCCACTGCATGATTGGCTATACCCAACAGAGTTATTTAACAAACTGTGTCAGTGCTTAGAAATGGTTGTATAAGATATTAAAGTCATTAAAGGAAAGTGACTAATTGTACTTTTGTTCAAGCTTTGCAATGAATTAAACTGTGTTGTAAAAAAGTGTGTAAAAAGATTTATGTATTTCATTTCTTTATGAGACTACACTCTGCCTTAACACAATCTCTATGGGAAATGTGACGTTAAACAAACATTGTAGCTGAGGATCATAATAATATTGTTTTTTGTAAGATTTCCATGTGTATTCAGGAAGCATGCAGTACACTGTATGGGGTTGGGAGTCATACAAGAGGCACTGTTGTTGTCAACATGACATTAGCAGCTAAAACGTGAATATCACTGAAAAAGAAACCCTATTGTCAGTCATTACCAATATTTGTGCCAAAGGCAGTAAAACTGTTTTATGGGTAGGTGTTTGTTCTCATTACTATGAGCTTGCATCAAATTTCTAAAATAGAAATGTTCTGGGAAAAGCGGGCTACCGTGATTAGATTTTGTATTATTCTATCAAATGTATTTTGTGCATTATTGTGCTATGCTTTTTTACTACCGATTTGCCTTAATATTTTACAGCATTGGATGATGGGGGAGGAGGGGTTACTATTGCATAGGATCAGCATATCCTGATCACACTGGCTAGAGGCAAGGAATTAATTACCAGTAATATAAATGACTTAAAACAGTATTAAACACAAAACCAAAAGTCTAATATGTTGCAGCATACCGTGAACCTATGGTGTGCATGTGAGCCACTCAGTCTGCAAGGAAGTGTAATCCTGTGTCTGCTGCTGTGAGTGATGGCTGGGAAGGAGCCCGCCCACACTCCAGACAATAGTGGATAAATGCTGAAGGTCCTGGGAGCCACACATCAGAATAAGACTCACTGTGTGTGAACAAGTGGCAGTCTCAGCCTGGACCACCATCAGGCCACGCCCTCAAGGTTGCAGCTTACCATTAATTAGATGTGGTGGCTGCATTCCTTTTCTTTTTTAGTTTTTTCCCCTCTGTTTTCACCTGGTGATCTGGCCAGTAACACTCCTACTGTATTAGAGTGCTCCTGCTTTAGATGAAGGAACACAGGGGCACCTTTGGACAGCAGCATTGTCAGTTTAGGTGTGCGTGTACATGTGGTGGTGGTGGGGGGTGTTAGATGCACTAGCAGATTTAGATACATTAACAAATTGAAGCTGAACTCAATTTTAAGTGCAGACACACTCATCGTCACCCAGGATCTCCAGCCAGTTTGTTTTCATTTTCTGTATGTAGGAAAATAGACCATATATACACAATAATTCTGTGCTGCCAAAAAGAAAAACAAGCAGCTAACACAACCAACAAGGTGTGAACAATGATAAAAAACAAAATAAATGTAGCGCTCTGGAAGAAAGTCCAATATAGAGTCTTTAAACTGACAGTTCAAAATGTGTGTGTCAAAAGGAAGGACATCCTTGGGGAAAAGATGAGGAATCCTCAGGAACTAAACACATCAAGCATATAAACCATCTGGAGTAGAAGCACGCACAACACAACCAAAAGTGAAGAGGCTTACCAGAATCGGTGGACCCAACGAGGCATACGCCAAGTGGGGTCAGACAGGCTTAGGTGGTGATGGACTACAGGTGGCCCGGGAGGGCAATGTTGATGGAGTGGCTTCCACGTGGCTATGTTCCTCAAACGATACCAGACCGAAGGGTTTAGGGTTAAACGGCACGTAGATTATATCCCTCAGACCGGTGTTAAAACCAATCGCTCAGTTTGCGTCTCCGACGTATTTCTAAACTAGGGTTGAAAACAAAGCAGAGCTTCAGCCGTAACCAAACTTCCCTTTATCTAGGTCGGGGAGTTGGTGAAGGAAACAGGATGAGACTGGCAGTTCCTGTCTATAGACTCCTCCCAGTTTGATGACCGTCTGCTGGAAAATAGACCAGACATGCTGTGTGACATCATCAATTAAATCTAGTCATCGTCACCCAGGATCTCCAGTTAGTTTGTTTATATCTTCTGTATGTTAGAAAATAGACCAGACATGCTGTGTGACGTCATCAATGAAAGCCGGTCATCGTTACCCAAGATCTGCAGCTAGTTCATTTACATCTTCTGTATGTTAGAAAATAGACCAGACATGCTGTGTGATGTCATCAATGAAAGATGGTCATCGTCACCCAGGATCTCCAGCTAGTTCGTTTACATCTTCTGTATGTTAGAAAATAGATCAGACATGCTGTGTGACATCATCAATTAAATCTGGTCATTGTCACCCAGGATCTCCGTCCAGTTTGTTTACATCAGGGGTCTTAAAACTATGGCCCTCCAGTTGTTCAGGAACTACAATTTCCATTATGCACTCTAGTCATATCTGTGAATGTCAGAGTTTTACAATGCCTCATGGGACGTGTAGTTCCACAACAGCTGGAGGGCCGTAGTTTGAAGATCCCTGGTTTACATCTTCTGTATGTTAGAAAATAGACCAGTCGTGCTGTGTGACATCATCAATGAAATCAGGTCATTACAAACAGAAGCTGGCTGGGGATTTGTCATTGTGTGGCGATAGTGCTACCACCACTAAATTACAGATTACCACTGTTTGTAAACAAATAATGTTACTTTTAATAGAGTACACTGCACTGCTACACAACTTCACATGCAGGTTTAAAGCATATATATATATATATATATATATATATATATATATATATATATATATATATATATATATATACAATGTATATATTTATATTGTATGTATATAATTTTATACTTCCTCACACTACCCCACAGCATTGATTCATTACTAGAACTTAACAGCAAACTAGCATTACTGGCATGGGATAACTCAACACCCTTCCTTACACCTATTCTCCTGAGTTGTCGCTCACTAGACCTGAGCACACGAATGTTCCTTGGCTTTATCCGGGGGCCCGCATGGGACAGGGCAAAGGGCTGTTCCCCTATCCTGTTCTCTAACTTCTCTCGGCAGATACTATTGATGGAATCTCCTGTCGCTACAAGCTGCCATTGGAGGGATTTGGCGGGCTGTTCTTCATGCCCTCTGCTTGCCTATAAAAAGCAGGATTTTGCCACAGCTGCCAGCCACTTGAAGAGGACCGGTCTGCGCTCTTACCTCCCCTCCCCTTTTATCTATTGATGTTAAATGTCACGGTGCTATTTAGTGGGAGCTCGTTTTCCAGTATAAGTCTGGAGGGACATGGTGATTAAGATCTGGTATTGGATCATTATGTTAAGTTTAAAATTTAATGCTATGCTGAAAGCTGGTTTTGGTTAATTTAAACGTGTGAGATTTGGGTTACCCCTTGAATAAACACAGTGGCCACTATATGACCAATTAAATATATGTTGGTGTCATTCTCGTTTATTTTAGTATTAGCTTCTTTGTACTGTCCCATGTGGTGACAACAGAGAGCCTGCATAGCCCTTATCAAATTCTGACTTTGTGACACTTAAAACTTAGACAGGAATTTTCAGGGGCTGCCTAGGTGATATAGGGAGGTGATGAAATGTGAGAAAAGTAAATATAGACTCTTTGCTATCAAATAAACATGTTGTTTAATCCAAGCAACTCACAGGTTTATTTTAAATTAAACCTTGTATATTGTGTTGTTAATAATCAGTATATGTAACAAATGTCTTGGTGATAACAGGATTCTTAGCTCCTTAGCCATTTGGTGAAATTAATTGGTTAACTTTATTTTTACAATCTATTCATCTGAGTTTTGATTGGAACAGTGAATAAAATGCATATTAAAAAATCAATCCAAATTAATGACCCATTTTAAGTATGTTCCATTTAATGGCATACGTAAAGGCTTGATTTAAAGAACCTATCAACAACCTTTACTTCTCAACTGCCAGCAATCTTTATTAGACATTGGCAGTAGATAAATGACGAATTCCACAGCATAATGATGGCGGGAAGGGTGTTATATGGATATTATGGCAAAAATATTACCCCTATTTTAATTACACTCTGTTCTTAAAATTCTATATGTTGCACTTTTATTTTTATTAGTCCTTCATGCATTCG